>QLOD02000016.1:7820510-7834610 GCA_003260245.2 Sideroxylon spinosum | reverse complement strand
TTGGCGTCGTCAAATCCATATAGCCGACCCCACCTAGTGGGAAAAGGCTTAGTTTGGTTTGGTTTGGTTTGGTTTAGCATTACTACAAAGAAGGAATAGTTTTGTTGATTTTTCATAAATTAATGAAAAAAATCAATTAATATTTGAAGAAAAGTTTGAAAGAAAAATCAATTAAAAAGAATAGAAGTAAGGTGATTTTTCACAATTTTTATAGCAAAGGCGGGCAAAGTAGTCATTTTACAAGATCAACAAATGGATAAATTCAAACAAAGCTAATGGTGGGGTGTAACTTAAAATTTCAAGGGTATAACTGTCCATTTGTTAAAGGTTGTGGATCTATGTGCTTTCACGACAAACCTCAGGGGCTGCAAGCAAAGTTTACCCTAAATCATATATAATGGCTGCAACTGCATACTTCATTTCAAAACTTTGATACACAGATCAACAAGTTCTGGCATCTACCTTATAACTTTCTGCATCTGAACTGTTCTCAAGTTTAATAATAGTTAGTTTCTTTCTTCTTCTTTTTTGTTTGTTTGTTTATCATTGCTGTCGGTAGTTGGTGAGTAGCCAGGTCAGAACCAACATTAAATTCATCTTGAGACAAAATTAATACGAAGCTTCAGTTTTTTACCTGTATCTTTGGGGTCTTCAATTGGATGAGTTTGTCAGTCTAAACTACAATATGGGGAGCATCCCACAGGCTTCATGATACTTTGTCCTTCTACGTGTATGCATAAAGACAGGATGCTCTACCATTATCCTATGATGGAAAATATCCATCTAGCCTACTCAAATGGTAAGACATTCTAACCTCTACACATCTGGCATGTTTTGCTAGTATATACTTTAATATCAAACATAGAATAGAAAACTACCACAGAGAGACATAAATAAACTTTGCCTGTAAAGGATCTGGAAATATATTCTATAAATGTAATAGTGTAAATTTATAATAGCAATGTTACTGATATAGATAGAGTGATTCGAAACCTCACTCTAATTCTGAATTTGGGAGCTCAGAAGGTATAATCATTTTGCTACAAATTTCAATTAAAGTAAAATATTGCACAAAAGCTATAGCTCAGGTCTCTACACAATAATTATAACAATTTAAATCAAGAAATTTCTACTTGTTGCTCCTTTGATGATTGCAATAAACTTAATCCCAGAAACATTAAACTAAAATTTTCACAAATCATGGTATGATACTGTGGTTATAGCTATGTGCATTAAAAGAGAAACAACTTGTTAGGCAAAAGGATGATTAAGTAAATGCCACTAAAGATCAAGTGAGTAAAAGCTTTTAGTAGTATAATAGCAGAATGCTGGTACCTGATTCCGATACGAATAGAAGTCATTGCAACCTAGGATTGTGATATCAAGACCTGCATACCTAATCAAGTTGAGATACTAGATGTTTGAAGTTATTCTATTTTTTAATAAAAGGACAGCTCAGTACACAAAACTTCCACCTATGTGTGGTCCGGGGAAGGGTCGGGCCATATTAGACCTATTGTACGCAGTCTTACCTTGCATTGCAGGAGGCTATTTCCACGACTCGAACCCGTGACCACGAGGTCACACGGCGGCAACTCTACTGTTGCGCCAAGACTCCTCTTCTTATTCTATATTTTAATAAGAACAAAAAAAATCAAAAAATGTTACCTTGCAAAAGTAGTTTATGCAACAAATCCTTCTTATCATTGTCAAACGTCGCACGAGCTGCTGCTACAGCATATTGCACCACATATTCTACAAAGGGGTTCCTTGACTCACTGAGATTTTAAGCCAACACTGATAAGCATCATCACAATGATTCACCACGCCAGATAGTATTCCATATGAGTTGCACTTTATTATTAAGATCAGAGAAACCTAAAGTGATTTCTTTTAGACCTTATTAAATGTTTTGACGAATGGGCAAAAAAACATACGAAGATCAATGGAAACAACTGATTACTTCTATAATATAAATTAAGCAAAAGCATAAGAATAGAAACTTGCCTTGAAGAGACACACTGAAGTGTTAAATGCTTTAGCGACATTTTGTAACTGGTTTCTCTTGACATCTGAGGAGAGGTTAATTTCACATCTGTCCAAGCCTGAAAAAGCATCAATAAAACAATAATATTTCAAGTATTGAGAACAAAATTATGGCATTTGATAATTATAAATAAAATCACTCCTATATGGAGATAATTGCAAATAAAATAACTCTTATATGGAGCTTTATACAAAAAAAAATGACTTCTATTTGGAGCAAGTGAGACAAAAATTTATTCAATAAATAATAAGTGTTATAAGGTATCTACTAAACAGAAATTTTTAAATATTTTAGTGACAGTTTGCATGTAGTCTTCTCTTCACATCTGAGGAGAAGCCAATTTAAAATTTGTGAGATCTCCATGCCAAAAAGGCCATGAATACGATATTAAAAATAGAGAACTATAGAAAAAGAATGCATTTCATTATGGTAAAATAAATGTATTCAAAACTATATCACTCAATGAATCAAACCAGGCAACGATTTATCAAATTGATGCTAGAAACCAGAAAATTCTAACAGAATCAAGCAAGCAAGAAGCCATAATATCCAAAACAGACCAAAAAAAAACAATTTTTGATCTCAAACATAACAATTTCTTAGGTGTGAAATATTTATATAATGATCATGTCAACAGTTTTCAATGCTTGGCCAAATGAAACTCTATTTTTAAATCGTCCAACTATAAATTTTGCAAGAATTTTAGGGTTTCCATAAGGTTTTCCAATTCTCTTGATAAAAATGTAAGAGTTTTCGGCTTAAATATTGAAATTCTCTTCGTAAATTTGTTTGTAATTCTTCGATTTCTCATGGTCGACTTTCTATTAATAATTTTGGAAACCTCATATAGATTATGACCTAAATCAGATGAATTCGTTTTTGGATCTACGTACGTACAATTCCCTTGATGCAAGAGGATATTCTCATAACATAACTCTTTTATCCCCATTTCTGATGTCAATGTTAACGTCACCACCTCAATTCAGTACAAGCATTATTGCGACAAAAAAGTTCTAGCAACTTAATGATTTGATAACGTGCAACATCATGAAAATTGTGTTAGGAAATGAAAACCAACAAACAAGGAAACCTAAAAGCATAAATAAATTCCTCATCACCAAAAAAATAAACCAACAAATAAGTCTGAAAATGGTAATATTTTAAGAATGACGACACACCCATGCCCAGCTGTCGGGTTTAATTTCCTCATGAAGTGGTTTCACAATGGCGTAGAACCGAGCATTCGTACTGAGTACAATCCCCCCATTGGGCCTCTCCAGAATAAGATAGCCTCCAGTCATCAACACCTTTCCAGGAGCAGAAGCAACTCTGGACGAACAACAACAGAATTCAATTCAATGTACAATCCATCTTTTTCCAACACAATTTTCTAAGAAAGTCTCAATTCATACACGTTCACACATACACACCACCATAGACACAGCTATATATTTCAGGAAATTTAGAAAGGATTACAAGCAACCGAAGAAAGCCTTGAAATTTATCGGATGAACTTACACAGCCATTGTTCTTCAAATTCTCAATCTGAACTCAAATGGTGAACTTCAACTTAGAAGAGCTGCGAGAAAGGTCACCACATTCACTTCAATGTTAATAATAATAATAATAATAATAATAATAATAATAATAATTAAAAAAAAAATTCTCCGCTCAAATTTTGAGTCTTGTATTTTCTTTTCCTCGTTTTCCCCATTACCAAACAGAGAAAACGAAGGAAAAATCACAAGAGAATCTCAAAACCGATCAATCAATGATGAATTCTAAGATCCAATAATTTTTCCACTAATTACCCCTTAGTAAGTGAGTAAGAAGGGGCGAGGTCTTCCGCACCTGAAAATGGCGAGGAGGACCGCCGGCGGGCAGTTATGGTCGCCGGATTCGATCAGCTGACTGCACTCGGCGAACGGAGATGATGATGTCTGAGACAGTGGCTGTTTTCTCGGTTTTGACGTTCGAACTTATATATATGGAGCATCTAGTTGGCCCGCTACCACTCTGTTCAGAACCCGATGGTTAGCGGGTCGTAACTCGTGACCCGTAAGACGTGCAACATGTGTTCGGATCTTCCACCAACCACTCTAGTCAGTATTGGACTACTACTAGTAGAGGCAGTAGGGAAGTTAAAAGCGTGGAAGCCGCATTTGTTTGAAAATTGAACCCACAATTTCTAATTCGAGTTGAGGTGCCGTGCCGCAGACGGACCGGAAAAACTTTTGTTTATTTATTTATGGGTAAATTATGCCTATACTCCCTTAACGTTAGGTTGATTACACTTAAATTCTTGAATTTTTAAATTTTACACTTAGATCTCTTATTCTCAAATGCTTATAACACTTAGACCCATCCGTTATATTCCTCCAGTAACTAACCGAATTTTGATGGTAAAATACGACAATACCCCTGTCCACTTCCATTAACGTCCAAAACGTCTAGACTTCCATTTTTAGGTTTTTTTTTTTTTTATATACTAAAACTAAAGTGTGATATAATAAATATATTTATACTAAAATATTTAAAAATTAAATTTATCAATATAATTAAAATGCTATATTTTTTCAATTTTTAAAATTATCATATATAATCTCTTATATTTTTTTATTTTTTTAATTATAAAGAGTAAAATTATTAAAATAAAAAAAATTAAAATGTATCCATCAAAATAGTTAACAGAGTAATTTAACGGATGTGCCTAAGTGTTAAATTGTTCCGTTAACTAACCGAATTTCTATAGTAAAATGATGAAAATATCCCTGTCATGTCCAGAAACGCCCAACGCGTTCACTTTCGGTTTCTTTTTTTAAGGTTTGTTTGTTTGTTAAAAAATTAAAAATATTGGTTTCACTTAATTTTACGCATGGAAAAAAAAGGCCAAAAAAAAAAAAGATATTAAAAGTAACTTAAAAAGTTGTTGGCTTTTCGATGCCTTGGCCATTGATGATGAGCGCGCGATCAGAATCTGCTGTTAACCGTAAATAAAAAAAAAAATTTCACATTTTTTTTTTCTATTGCAAATATTTTGATAACTTTAAAATTCTGTCTATTTTTGTTACATCATATTAAAACAAATTATTTTAATAATAAGATAATAAATTTTAAAATTTTAATAAGATAATAAATTTTAAAATTTTATCTATTTTTGTTACAGTATATTAAAATAAAATATTTTATTAAAATATTTTAATAAATAAGATAATTAAAATAAATGAATTATTAATTATATAAATTAATATGTAATATATATATATTATTAAATTATTTTTAATAAATAATAAAACTAAATTAATTAATTAATTTTAATTTAATATAATAATCAATTTAATATAAAAATGTCCCTTGGAAGATAAAGGAGACGAACAGTTTTAGGGATAGTTAACGGGTTCTGTCCATTTTTTAATTTTTTTGATAACTAATTACTGGATTTTTTTAATTTTTATTAAAATTATCTTATGTAATCTCCTATATTTTTATTTTTTAATTATAAAGAGTAAAATTATTAAATTAAAAAAATTAAAAAAACTAATTTTTTTCTCAAAAAAAAAAAACTAACTTTTTAATAGTAAATAATAGTTAATTATAAAAAAATTAGTTTTTTTTACTTGCCAAACTGAATTGATAGCCAAGTAAAACTAGCTTCAAATTTTGATTTTTATATTTAATTTATAGTGTGTGTAATAATAATTTTTTTCTTAAATTTTATTCTTTCTCTTCTCATTTTTTTTTGTCTATTCCTAGAGGCACCAATTAATTTAATTATTTATTAAATTTCATATTAAATTAATCTAATTTTATTATTTATTAAAATATTTTAACAAAATATAATTTAATTATTTATAAAATATAATTCAATAATTAATATAACTTGATTATTCATTAAAATAATTTAATAAAATATATTTTATATAAATCAAATTACAAATAGTTTAATTTAACTATGGAATTTATTTAAAACAATTTAAAATAGTTGATTATTAAATTAAACTATTTTTCTTATTTATTAAAAATAATTTAATAATATATATTATATATTAATTGATATAATTAATTTTATTAATTTAGTTTAATTTTCTTGTTTCTTAAAATAATTTATTTTGATAAGATATTTGAATAAAATAATTTATTTTAATATGATGTGATAAAAATAAATAAAATTTTAATATGAAATTTAATAAATTTTTTATTTCAATAATTTTACTTTTTATAATTAAAAAATAAAAAATATAAGAGATTTATATGATAATTTTAAAAATTAAAAAAATATAGTATTTTAATTATATTGATAAATTTAATTTTTAAATATTTTAGTATTAAATATATTTATTATATCACTTTTAGTTTAAGTATAAAAAACAAAAAACAAAAAACCTAAAAATAGAAGATTGGACGTTCTGGGTGTTAATGGAAGTGGGCAGGGGCATTGTTTCATTTTGTCATCAAAATTCGATTAGTTAACGGAGGAATTTAATTGATGGGTCCAAGTGTTACAAATATTTTAAGTGTAAAATTTAAAAGTTCAGGGTTCTAGGTGTAATCAGTCTAATGTTAAGCGGATCTAGGTGTAATTTACGTTTTATTTATTTATTGTTATTTTTAGGCAATTGAGGGCTCGTTTGGTGCAACGAAAAACAATAAAAAACGACGAAAAATGTGGTTTGAAAAACTTTTTAACATTTGATGCGCAACAACCAAATCACGTTTTTCATAGATGAATAGTGAAATTTTTTGACTTTTGTGTTAACTTTTTGGAGAGAGAAATCGTCGGAGCGGTTTTTTTGGTTCTATCGAAATGGTTTTGGTTAGAATTTTTTAACTTTTACATCAGCCGTTTGGACAAAATGGAACAGTGGGGAAACCATCGAATTGTCGGGACGGTATACAAAAAATAGGAAAAGTGGGTGTCATTTGATAGCTTAGGAGTTCGTGTTGATATTCTCAAAAAAAATTTGCCCATTCGATTAACGGAATTCTAGTTATGTTATTTTTTTTAAAAGATGTTTCATTTTTTTTTTTTGAGTTTGGGAGAGAAAAAAATGTAAATGTTTAACAGAGAATTTTAAAAGTTTTCAACAAATTTTTTTTGCACCAAACGGGCCCTGTGCCATTCTGCTGTGGTTTTGGATGTCAAATTGAATGCATATACTAGCATTGAGGGTTTGTCTGGTTCGTTGATAAACTTTAAAAATCTTTGAAAACTTTTAAAAATTTTTAAAAGTTATTATTTGTTATCTCATTGTACGAATTACGAATTCATAATTTATTTTATTTTATCTCATTGTTTATAATTTCAAACACATTTTTAATGTCAGTTTGAAGATATGTTGAAGGGGTGTTTGTTTGATTGATCGATCAAAATAAATCAAAATCTATCAATTTTTATCAAAATTTTATATTTTCTTTTAATTAAATTTCTTCACTTATTACGTTTACATTAAATCATTGTACTTTTATTATATTTTTTTGTCAAGCTTTTTCATTCCAAACACCCTTTGAAAATCGTTGGATTGAAACGTATCAATTTAGATTCATTTATATTTTTTTTTAGGATTAAAAAAATATAAATATATCTGAACCGTTACATTTTGAATTACAAAGACGTAAATTCATAAGTACTGTTACATTTTAGAGTAGAGATATTTGCACATCTCAATTAGTTTCCTTTATTGTATAATATGAATAAAAGTAATGTAAAGTGGATAAAATAATAAAAGAATGTATTTATCATTTTCCTATATTTTAATCCAATGGTCACCGATGACCTTTTCTTTTTTGGATCTTGTTTTCGACTTCCATTGTGTATTGACTTTTTTTGATAAAAAAAAATTAAAAAAACCAAAAAGGGTAAATTACTCCAAGGATTCGTGGTGTTTAATTTACCAACAAATATCATTTTTTTAAGTTTTTCTAACTAAATTTTATCACATGTCATTTTTGCATTAACTATTTAATTTTTTTTTGTCATCCAGATACATCATAAAAAAAAGTAACTTGCTCTTGGGATCCAGTAATCAAACAAAATTACAATTAGTATTCCTATTTTACCTATAAAACTAATTTTAAAAAATAAAATACAAAACAAAATTGAAAAATAAAAAACAAAAAAACTAAAAAGAGGAATGTCAACTGGGAGATAACATAACTTAGAATCATTTCATTATAATTTGACGGTTCAAACACATTTATGTATTTCTTAATCAAAACAAATGTAAATATACTTGAACAGTTGGATTAAATTCTAATAAATCTAAGATCTATGGTTACTAAGTATACGTAAAATATTTTTATTTATAGGATAAACATCCATAAAAAATTAAAATTTAAAAATTAAAAAATATAATTTTAATTCTTAAAATCATATTTCAACTAGGTTTTAAAAAAAAAAAAAAAAGATAGTTGAAGGAAAGACGGGAAAAAAGGAAACTATTGTTTTTGAGCATTGAGAAAACGATCATCTTCAGACTTCAGTTATTGGATGTTATCAGACAATAGCCATGAAGTTGTCGGACTCATTGAAATATTGATCAAACCAAATGATACCTACTTACCCAAAAAAGTTATCTTCTACCTTGCTCGTATGAAAAAAAAGAAAAAAAAAGAAAAAAAGAAAAAAAAGAAATTAATTTTTTAGGTTTTTTTTCTTTTAAATGTTTAAATTTATCTTCTTATATTTTAAACTTTTGAAAGAAAAAAAATACCAAATTAAAAAAAAAAAAGTTAAAAACCTAACTACTAAAAAATTAATTTTTTTTCTTTCGATTTTTTTTTCTTCCCCAATTCAACCTAAGACATGGTTGGGTCGAGGAGTTATTCTCTACTCCTCCACTGTCACAGTTCAGTGACTAAAATCAAAACTAAATTAAATTAAGCATTTTCCTACCAGGTGGAGTAGACTATATGGAGTTGACGATACCAATCAAATCTGTTTAGAGTCATATTCTCCGTTAGATTCATAGAGATAAGGTCATGTCTAATAGTTTCTTTCCAACTCCTCTTTGATCTTCCTCTCCCTCTTCTACTCCTTGCAATCTTCATCCTTTCATACCTTTTAACTGGTGCCTCCATTGGACGTCTTCTAACATAGCCGAACCATCTTAAATGATTTTCTCTCATTTTATCTTCAATTAGTGCTATTTGTACTTTGCCCCCATCTCCTAGTTCTTAATCCTATCTCTCCTTGTGATCCCACACATCTATCTTAATATTCTCATCTCCGCAATTGCCATCTTCTGAATATGATTATAATTTACAGCTCAACACTCTGATCCATACAATAATACTGGTCTTACCGTCACCTTATAATACATTCCTTTCACCTTGAAGGGGATTTTTCGATCACACAAGATCCCCGAAGCATTCCTCAATTTGGTCAACCCGGCCTGAATCCTATGCCTTACATCAGTATCAATCCCTCCATCCTATTGCATCATAGATTCAAGGTACCTAAAATTTTCTTTCTCTACAATCTTTAGTATGCCCAAACTTGCTTCTATATCCTCAGTTGTCCTATTTTGGCTAAACTTGCATTCCATATATTCCGTTTTACATCTACTTAGCCTAAACCTTTTTATTTCTAACGTTTCCCGCCACAATTCTAATTTAGCATTCACTTCTTCTCTCGTCTCATCTACTAAGACAATGCTATCTGCAAATATCATACACCACTGTACCTCATCTTGAATATGTCTTGTAATCTCATCCATAACTAGGGCAAACAAGTACAGGCTTAACGCTGAACCTTGGTGTAAACTAATCGTGATAAGAAATTCCTTAGTCTCTCCACTAGTCGTCCGTATAGATGTAACAGCTCTATCATATATGTCCTTTATTGCCTCAATATATGTGACACACACTC
Organism: Sideroxylon spinosum; assembly: GCA_003260245.2. Lineage (NCBI taxonomy): Eukaryota > Viridiplantae > Streptophyta > Magnoliopsida > Ericales > Sapotaceae > Sideroxylon > Sideroxylon spinosum. The sequence continues at coordinate 7,824,696 of QLOD02000016.1, read as the reverse complement.
CTTTCTTTTCCAATACTTTCCATAGAATCTCCCTAGGACCCTAGTCATATGCCTTCTCCAAATCAATGAACACCATGTGTAAATCTTTTCGACCTTCTCTATACTGTTCCATTAACCTTCTCAGGAGAAAGATAGCCTCCATGGTTGATTTCACAGGGATGAAACCAAATTGATTCTCTGAAATGTATATTATCCTTCTTAGTCGTTCTCAATAACTCCCTCCCATAATTTCAACGTATCGCTAATCAATTTAATCTCGCAGTAGTTTGCACAGTTCTGAATATCTTATTTGTTATTGTATATGGGTATAAGGATACTTTTACTCCATGTATCAGGCATCTTCTTGCTCTTTAGCACTAGATTAAAAAGTTTTGTCAACCAACTTATGCCATCCTCCTCAAAGCACCTCCAAACCTCAATATGGATACCATCTGACCCAACCGCTTTCCCATTCTTTATCTTTTTCAATACTTTTTTTACTTTCTCCCTACTGATTCTCTTATAGAACATATGATTCGTTTCTTCCCTAAAAGTGATAAGCGACCTCAATTGTATATCACTACAACTGCTTTTGTTAATTAACTTATAAAAGTAACTTTTCCAACACTCCTTTATCTCTTCTTCCCTTACTAATATCTTTTCATTCTCATCCTTAAAGCATTTACCTTGGTTTAAGTTTTTGGTCCGTTTATCTCTAGCTTTAGCAAGCTTTAATATCTCTCTTTCGCATTCCTTAATGTCAAGTCACCTATATAACTCATCGTATGCCTTTGCCTTAGCCTCACTAACTACCTTTTTTATTTCTCTTTTTACTTCTTTATATCTCTCCAAATTTGCTTCATTTCGATCCTTTTACTAAGATTTCAAACACTTTCTTTTAACTTTTATCTTATCTTGCATATTTCATTAGGTCTCAAATTCATGAAAAAAATCCGACTAAATATTATACTGACTATTAGTTACCTAATGCACAACTCTCCTCCTTTGTCACAGTTCAGTGACTGCAACAACAAATATAATTAATGTTAGAATAATCCTGACAGTCTAAAGCACGTATACATTCATGAGTACAGAAGAATGCTCAAGGGCTGTGGGTATATGGTACTGAGAATTATGTTCATTAATTCATACAAGAGATAATAAAAACACCTTTTTTTTTTTATGTTTAATAAAAACCTGTTGAAAAAAAAAAAAAAAAAAGGCCCTTTATTTTCATTTTTTTCCCTGTCTTAATTTTGGTCTCGATCTTATTTCTCCGTACAATGATACAGAAGCCAACTGTATTAAGAATTTCGACGACCAATCTGAAAATATAATTATGATAAATTCAATTCCGTTTCAAAATTTCCTGCCTTTCTTGTACCTACTAATACAATGCTCAAAAGCTATCCCTTAAATTACTGGGTGCGTTTGGAGCTCAAATTTCTCAAAAAATCTTTACAAAATTTTTCCCAATTTCGTCAGATGTGCCATCATGGAACTTTCCTTGTCCACTGTACAAAAGAATGCATCCCATATTGGAGTCAAAAAATAGAAACATCCCTGAAGGTGTATTTGAAGTGGGATAAAATGAGATAAGTTATAGGTTCGGAATTCGTACAATAAGATAAAAAGTGAATAATTTTTAAAGATTTTCAGTGAAATTTAGCATATCAAACGCAGCCTAAGATTCTGAGCCGTGGTGTTAGACTGCGTTGTAATGTAATCCAAGTATTGGATGTGCCATTATGGAACTTCCCTTGTCCAGTGCACAAAACGCATCCATTAGTGGAATCATAAATAGAACAATGACGTAGCCTCAAACAATCAATCCCAATGTCAACGGTTGGACGAGTAGAGATAGAGATCAATGCAGTGATGGCGTACAACGATAGGAAAATCAGAGAAAGTGCACAAGCTGTTTGAGAACAGCCACAATGTCACCATTGGCAGCAGCAACAGCAGCAACAGAGACACAGGAACAGAATAGATAGGCCAAATCCCACAAATCAGATTGCAGCAATAAGAAACAAGGGAACACCAGTAAAAGCTGCAGATTTAAATCAGAACATATTTTTGAGAGAGCCGTGTAGAATAAAATGAGGGGTGCCTTACATTCGGTTTTGATGTTAGCCCGGTGACATTGGTCATCTCGGTGTTGGATTTACATAATGGCCCAAGGGGGCTTAGTCAAATTTTTCATAAAAACCGTGGACCTTCTTGGATGGCCGATGTCATGGGGGACCGACATCAGCCAAAATGAACAACCGCCATCTTTTAACACAGATCATGTCAGAAACGAACGCTAAATATCAAATGCAAGAGCAATAAAGGGTAAGTAATCATAGCTATCAAAATAAATTCAGAAGAACCAAAAATTTCTGAGGAAAAAAAAAAATGATTCAAAAGAGTAAGAATCACCGGTCTTGATTACTTATAGAATTTTGTGCAGATTCACCATTATTTCCCTCAAGAACAAACCTCCCACTCTCCATGAAACATCACCACCACCTATTCCAACAATCAATGACAAAACAATCGAAAAAACACCAAGTATTTCCAATAAAAAACGACAACGATGTATGAGAAATATACCAGAGCATAGAAAAAAGAACGTGAAATTCAATGAGTTGGGTAAAGAAGAAGGAACAGTATTTACCTGGAATTTGAATGGTCCACTATTCATGTGGGCCCCACCTATCAGCATACGTGGCTCATTACTGCAATATTTAATTCGACACTAGGCTGCCCGGTGTTGTTGTTGTGCGTCTGACCCTACATATTTGGGGTCCCCATCTGTGGCATATTTATATAGGTTGTTACATATCGAATACAGATGGCTGTTGCATTACTGCTTACACATCGGAGGAGTTGGATGCTAGTTATTCCTCGACAATTCATCTAACACAATTCATCTACATACTAGCAGGGTATTTGGCTTGCTTGATAAGTTAGCCTTTTAACCATCTTCCAATCATGTATATGAATTGTGTTAGTCCTGAATTCCTCTCATAATAAAATGAGAACTTAACTCTTGAATATTTGGCTCACTTGATAAGTTTGCCTTTTGACCATCTTCCTTCCTTTCAGATTTACCACTCCTCTTGGAATGCTTAAAACATCTAAGCTTTCCATATTTTGTCCAGCCATATTCGCAGTCTCATAGTACAACCTCTTTTCTTTCCTATATTTCACTATTAGAATATCATTTGAGTGACAAACTAGTATTTCACAAAATTAACTTATTTGTGCACTCCCTATGAAACACATACACTCCAAAAATAGGAGTCAATCGATGCTCAACACATATCAAACACAATATTTGTTGAACACACCAAAATACCCAAATGACACATCAAATTTTTTATTATATTTTCTTCATTGGACATGCTGGGGACACGGTTGGATTTATTAGCCAAAAATCCCCACAACTGTTTTTGTTTTTGTTTCATTTTTAATTATTTGTGTATTGAAAAATGATTGAGTTGTTGACTGAAATATTGAATTAATATTTTTTTCAATATTTAGTAATAAAAGTATACTAAAACTATATATCTTTCCATATGTTCTCCACATATCTGTATTTTTTTTTTTTCCCAAAACCTCACCATCCTGTATCAGTATCCATATAATATCCAAACCCATGTTTGCACTTCTTAGTGTGCTCCATGAGCGTTGCCACGTCTAATTTATCACCATTTTAGAGACAAGATCACACAACACACTTGTCTTGTTAGGAAATAGACATACTCAACCAATTGGCATAGCTAGGTGGATTGTTGAGTATTGTTCAATACTTCAGGACTTATTGTCAATGCCTAAATTATGGTAAACTATTCATTACAAATAGCCAAACAAAAGGCCAGTCATTTGTAAGTTGAGTATCCTAAAGAAAACCAGCCCTTGCTGCCCATATCCAAAGTAGATTTAAGTGATGAGGCACTGAGCAATGAAATTAAAATGTGAAAAAGTAAAACACATCCATCAAAAACTATAAGAAGGAAAAAAAAAGGAAAAAAAAAAAAAAAAAGATGAAAAAAGAAGCATGCAAATCACACAGATGAAGATAATTATTTTCCTCTTTCCTGTCTCTCTTATATTATATGGTAATATGGCTGAACAGAGAGAAAAAAAAAAAAAAAAAAAAAAAAAAAAAAAAAAAAAAAACAGGAACACAAACCCATATTTTTCAAGCGGTCCAATGATA
>QLOD02000016.1:7805518-7820410 GCA_003260245.2 Sideroxylon spinosum | reverse complement strand
GAAAAGATAGATGGACAATTAATTTTAATTAATAAAAAGTAAAGTAGAATTGAAGAGGCTATTTGTGTAATACAAATTGGCTCACCTATATAAATATGTGTTTAAATTAGTTTATGTAATTTTTCTTAAATCTATTTTGAAATCAATACAAAATATATACTTGGTAATTAAGGTACTATTTGGAGGAGTAATTTTTGGCATAAATCGACTAAATTTTGGGATTTAAGTGTTTAGCAAAATGCCAAATCTTGCCTCTTTTACACTCACTAACAATAAATTGTTTAATTCAAAAGTTACCCGAAAGTTTACCAAACATATCAATAGTTACCAAAAATTTTATAAAACATCCAAAAGTTTCTTAAATCGCTAAAACTTTATTTATTTTATTAAATGCACTAACAATTTTAACTATCAATTTTTAGTTAAAAAAAATACTAAAAATTGTTAAAAATTGAAGTTTTAAAACAGTCCCTCAACTCAAAGTCCATCACCAGCTGTCAATTATTATTGTTATTATTATTATTGAGATTGGGGGTGTCCCTTTTTAGGCAATTGATGGAACACAAAAGACACAGATGGACCGGGCAAAGAGCAAAATTGCAATAGAACAATTCGCCAAATGGGACAGCGATGGAGATAAGGAAAGTGGGACCAATTGATGCTTCTAGTGGCTGAAGAGTATGGCTGCCATTTCTCAAGTCATTTTTCATATATATGTTTCTTTGAAAACACTTTTAAGAAAGAGGACAAATGGATAGAAATTAGTTGCAGTTATTCAGGTTTACTTTGGAAAGAGAAAAAACAAATATTTTTGTACTTGGTTACTAATGAATTATAAAAAAATTATTATTATTTTTGTATAATAGAAAAAAATAACTGTTAGTAGTTAAATTTTTTTTCTGTTAATTTGATATTTTTATCCGATTTAAAAGAATTTTAAAATTTAATAAAATAAATTTAATCATTTCAAAAAAAAATCAAAAAATAAAGTAGTCAGAAGTTAAAAGGTTAGCTAGAATTCTAGAAGGGAGAATTATTTTCGTAATCAATCAAAAATTGAATTAAGAATTAGCGAAGTGGAAACGCCTTGACGCTCTCTTGCTTTCGATGACACTTCATATACATAGAAATTTGAATGTATTCAATGTTTATAAAAATAATAAATAAATAAAAATTTAAAAATAAATTTTTGTAATTTTTATTTCTTATATTTCAGTACAACCAAAAAAATTAGTAGTTTTTATTTTAATCTTTTTTTTTTGTTTTCCTTGGAAAATCCAAATTCCAAACACAAATATGAATAAAAGATCATTATGACCAATTTTTTTTAAATTAAATGTGAAATTATTAGGAGTTAATATATCATCAAACCCATAGTGTGAGATATTGGTGGGAGAATGTTTTGTGGGAGTGCGTAAAAGACTATGAAAGACTAAAAAAAAAAAAAAAAAAAAAAAAAAAAAAAAAAAAAAAAAAAAAAAAATCAGGAACACAAACCCATATTTTGCAAGCTGTCCAATGATACAGAGTAATTTACCTGGCATATCAACTACCTCCTGCCTTGACTAATTGATTTTTCTTGGGAACTCAACATCCCTAAGATGACTGGAGAATTTTTATAAGAACCCCATCTTGTATCTTGTAGATGAGGATAATTCATTGGCTCATCAGAATTGGAAAATTGGTTGACTGTAACAGTCAATGGAAAGCAGGCCAATCAAGTCTCGCCTAATCCATCAGCAAGAATATTGCTAACCTTATCTTGCATGTCAATAACTTCACACGTCGCTAACTTGCCTTCTACTTCCTCTCTAACAGAAGAGCCCATCAACAGTCCATGAGTGGCAGCATTTGGAACCCAACCCTTCTCCAACATGATATCTAATAATCTACAGGCCTCGCTTTTGTATCCCTCTTTCCAAAGACCATTAATCAGTATGTTGTACATTGCTGAATTAAGAGTTCCATTATTTGAAGCAAGCTTGTCTATTGCAGGCAAAATCATATGCAGCTGAGAGCGCTTGGCCAAGCATGATAGTTCATCAGCAAGTGTTTCCGAATTAGGATACAAACCCTTACTAGCCATTAAATTGAAAAACAAAATATAATCCTTGGTGCAACCACGAGAAATCATGTTTTCTATTAAAATGCCATATGTTTCCCCATCAGGAATGCAACCCTCTACCAGCATTCTTGACAGCACCACTAAGACATCATTTGCCTTCCCTAACTTAGACAAACCAAACATAATGGCATTGTAAGTTGCAGTTGAACAAGAAATTCCAGAATAATAAGCCAATGATAACAGCCTGTTTGCTCTGTCAACATTTCCAGCAACACAAATTCTCTTGATCAACATCATGAATGAGGACAACCGGAGGGTGCATCTATTGTTAGACATATAGCAAAACACATCAGCAGCTTCTTCTATCATTTCACTCCGGCATAGGTATTCAACTAGCTCAGCGTAAGAGGTGGAATCCAAAACCCAAGATTTGGCACAAGCCTGACGAAATAGCTTTAGCGCATCCCCATTTTCGGTAGGTCTACATGTCCCAATAACAAGGGCAGAGTATGTATCAGGGTCAGGGACATTCGAAGAAACAATCATTCTACAAAGAAATTCCAAAGCTTTATTAAACCTCACATTTTCGGAAAGCCATCTGATGAGAATATTCCAAGACATAATATCGGCTACGTTTCTCTCTAACATGTCAGCAAGTAGAACTTTTGCCGCGAGGAAATTGTCAGCTTTGCAATAACCTCTAAGCAACACATTGTAAGGATGACTAGCCAAAACATGTTTATCTTCCAAAAAATTTCTAGCCTCGTCAAATTTTCCCGATTCACAAAAACCATTAATTATCTCCACCAAGATATGAACAGCTGGTGTTAAACCACCATTTGTCATCTCCTCAACAAGAATTATTGCATCATACAAGCGCAGGTTCTCACACAAACATTGTATCAAAACCTCATAAAGCAAAGGATCTGGTGAAAGTTTAGAGGCTTTCATCATTTTAAATAGCCTCATTCCTATCTCTAGTTCATTCAACCTGCAGAATATAGGTATGACACTGCTATAAAAACTCAGACTTGGTTCAACCTTAAGTTCAAACATCTCGTCCAAAATAACAATCGATTCATCCACTCGATTTCTTGCAACAAGCCCGCTTATGAGAATCTCAAAGGTCCTGCTATTAGGACTACACCCTTTCTTGCCCATTCTTCTATATTGGTCCAAAGCGGCAGCCACTCGATTGGCCTCGAACAGAGCCTCCAACAGATAATTCAATGTCTCCGTGGTGGGAACAATACCTGCTTTCACCATCTCCTTGTAAACAAACAAAACATTTTGAAAATCTCTCTTTTCCTCCACTATTGCACTCAGCAAAACATTAAGTACACTAATAGGAGGTTTATAACCACCCAAATTCAAAGCCCCAAGAATCTTTAAAGCTTCATTGAGCCTACCACTTTTAACAAAAACATCAATCAATCCAAATAGTGCTTCCCCTGTACCAGCACATCTCTCCTTCACCATCTCATTGCAGAAGCCCTCTATCCCCTCAACATTTCCCTCCATACCCAGCTTCATAATCATCTGGCAATAGGTATCAGCCGTGTGCTGAAAACGTTTCTGGAGGGAAGCCCATTTGAACAATTTCAGTGAAGAATCGAGATCGCGTGTGGAGTCCAAAACCTGGATTAAGCTATCTGGGTAAAGCTGATTCTTCAAAAATTGAATCTTTGCATCAAATTCGGAGGTATTTGGCGGATTCTGTTCGTTTTCTGGAACAATCTGGATGTCTTTTGCACATGACATTGAAGAGACACATGCGCGTAGATGAACCCACCTGGGGATTTTCTTGGAACGTGTCAAAGAAGAGAACTTTGCAGCCATTCGGTGAGCTCATAAAGATACTACTACTACATGAAAAATATATACGCATGCATATACATATAACTATATATATCAATAACTTTGCTCGGGTTTAAAGAAATTTAGAGCACAAACATTGTACTTCTGACCTGAAAATTGACGCATCAAATTGGGATTTAGAGATGGCAGCGATCAAGGGATGAGAAGCGCTGAAACCCTGCAATTTAGCAGCAGAAGATATTGGGTTGTTCTGCCCCGTGACAATAGAGCACTTGTCGAGGACATTTTTGTCTTTTAGGCTAACTAGATATAACCATTTAAAGGGATGTTTGATGTAACAAAAAGTGAGATAAAATGAGATAATTTATAAATTCGTAATTTATATAATAAGATAAAAAGTGAATAATTTTTAAAGATTTTAAAATTTTTTTAATGTTTATTAGTGCGCCAAACGTATCCTAAATCATACACTTATATCTCATACTTTTAAATGTTTGTCATGTTTAAATGCACCAGCTAATTTTTCCTCTTAGGATAGTAAGATGGCATAAATATCCTTAATAAAGTTCAAATGGTTAAAAGACATCTCCGTTATTAGTCTAATTTTTAGAGAATGTAATTGTAATTTAATCAAGTTTTTACAATTAAATTACTTATTTTATTTGGTTTGTAATAATTATTAAAAAAATTATAAATTTAAAAATTAAAATAATCAAATTAGAAAATCAACCCAATTATAATTATTTTTAAATTTTTTTTATATCTTCTAATTTACTCAAATTAAAATATGCATTTAGGAATTTTTTTTCTTTAATTTTCTTTACAATTTTCCTTTTATTTTCACTTTCAACCAAAAATATATATTCAATAATAAAATTAAAATAATATGATTGTTATAGAATTATAATTAACATAAAACTTATATAAATTTTCAGTTTCAAGCAATAAGTCCACCAAGTGCATTGCTATATAATAGATGAAAAAATAATAAAAAAATCAATAAAAGTAATGTAAAAATAATTATGGACCTATTATCTTAAAACTTTAATTATCAAAATATTTTATAATTTTAAAGTTGTCTAAACTAAAACTAACGTGGTAGCTTCAAGTTCTTCAACTTATCAATTTAAAACTAAGTTCAAACAAATTCAAAAATTAAAAACTAAAAACATAAAAATGTATTTATTAACTTTATTTTTATTTTTTTAAAATGAAAACTTGCTCTGAAAAAAAATAAAATTTTTTTTATTGTTATTTTTTGTCATAAATATTATTTTAATTTTAACACCTTATCCATTTTTTGCTATATCATATTAAAATAATTTATTTTATTTAACTATTTTATTATAGAATTATTTTTAATAAATAACATAACTAAATTATTAATTAATTAATTTAATCAACTAAATTAATATAAGTATATTTTATGAAATTATCTATAATATATGATATAATTAAATTAATATGAAACATTTTTTACTAATTATTTTTAATAAATAATATCGTTAGGCTAATTACAAAAATCGTCCCTAAGCATTAAACTAATTATAGGGATTTCAATTAACCATTTGAACCTTACTAAAGGCATTTATGTTTTCTTACTATGGCACCCTGGCGTTATTAGGGAAAAAAACTAATGAGTGAGTTTAAGTGTGACAAACATCTGGGAGGAAATAAGCATAAGGTTTAAATGATTAAGAGAGGCTTTTCTAATGAATCTATTATTTAGAGGAGGTAAGTATAAGGGTTAAATATCTACTTGGTCCTTCGGGTATCAATTTTTTTTTTACTTCCCCATTCAACTACCAATTGAACTCCTTCCCACCTTCAACTATTATTTTTTTCGTTTAATAAGGACAAATCACATTTTCTATCCAATAGATGGATGAAAAATTAATCCTAAGACTATATTAGTCTTTTGGCTTAAATATTCATTTGTTCTTTATACTATTATATTTTTTTACTTCTCCCTTTATCTATCAATTGAACTCTCTTCTCCCTTCAACTATCATTTTCTTTTTTACTAAGAACAACTTTTTTTTTTCTTTTCTATTAGTTCAATACAGCTCAAAGGAAGAGTATTTTGGGTTAAATATCTATATTGAACTAGAATGAAAACTTAATTGAACAACAATTTTAAGTCCAAACTCAAAGTGTTTGACTTTCATAAACTCATTTCGAAAAACAATTATTGACAAAATTCTCAATTATCAGAACTAGAAAAAAAACACAACATAGAAAAAACTAAGAAACCAAAAAAAAAATGACAATAATTGTCTTGTCATAACAATACCGTAAAAAAAAGTAAACAAAAAAGACATCAATTCAGCCATTACAGTAAAAATAAAAAAATCGTATAAACTATCTTGCCATAGCAGTATCGCAAGGAGAGAAAAAAAAAAGGCATAATAGCCATCCATAAGTTTGGTCATAACAATCATAGGCAAAAAACGATATAAATATCTTGCCATCAACACCATAAGCGAAAAATAAAATTAAATGTGTTGCTCGATACTTACAAGTCGGTTTTCTTCCGGTGGATGCCCTCAATATCCATGCCATTTTTGAAACCCTTTAGATCCGCAATAGAGTTGAAAAATGATAAATGAACTAAAAAGTCCCAATTAATTTAAAATCAAAAAAGGTCCCCCAAGTTGCTAAATCAATTAGAAAATTATAAGTTTGCTTTGACCGGCATAGGTTTGCTTTGTTAAACCAATTAGAAGATTATAAGTTTGCTCTGTCAATCATCAAGATCCTATAATGGAGTTGATCGGTATCAATTTGCTTTGAATGGTTTGACCGGAAAAAGTTTGCTTTAATCAATAAATTAAAGACCCTTAGTTGCTGTAAGTGTATGAAATGTCCATATTACCCCATTTCGTTTTTCATTAGTTAAAAAAAATAGTCAAAAATTTTGGATGGAAAACATGATTTGTCCTTAGTAAAAAAGAAAATTATAATTGAAGAGGGAAGAGAGTTTAATTTGTAGTTGAAGGGGTAATTAAAAAAAACTTAATAGTTTAAGGTGTAAGTAGATATTTATCCCTAAGTAATTTTGTATCTCAAAATACAACAATAATTATTTGTACATTGTTCGACAATAAAATAATCGCCGAGCGTGTTCACTAAGTCCACTGAAAAGTAAAAGCTCAAGCCTGAAAGTAAGAAAGAAGTTAGAAAAAAGGATAGAAGAGGATCTCCAACCATAATCCCTCCAATGTAAAATCACAAATAATTAGAGAGAGTGAGAAAATAAATTGACAGCACTTCGTGGCCAGTAATGAACACACCTAAAACTTGATGTTAAGTGGCCTATTTATAGTATGCTAGTTGGAATAAATAAATACCCAAATAATTAGAAAATTATCATTACCTTCCCACTGAGAAAATTATTCCAAGGTGCCAATATCTTTTATAATAAATATATCATTTAAATGCTTGTCGCATGTCATTAAATGCGCGTGAGTTAAGTAAGAGAAATTTGTGCTATTTAACCTTTAGGGACTGTACAAATGTTTCTTCTGTCTGCCACTTGTAAGGCTAAGGGATAATCGGACATAATTAGATAGTAATAAATGAACTAAATTTACCATCAAAATATATTTACGGTAAATTGGAGTAAATGTAATCATTTGAATAGTAGAATTCCACCCTAGCACTTTACCGGCCCGGTAAAATTATTCCCGACCACTTTTATGTCGAAGCGTTGTGGCTAGGAGCTTACCACGTGTCACTTGTGTGTTTTGTACCAACGTAAATAAAAATTTTAAAATATTTTATACATGGTGAAAACTATTTATATTATTCTTACCAAAAAATAAATGAATTTGCGTCCATAAAAATGACCTTAAAATTTATATTATTTTTATGTAAAAGAAATAAAAAAACCATCATTGAATTGGTTTCCAATCCAACTTCCTCTTTCGCCATCAAAGTGAGACATTTAAGTCCCAAACCAAAGAGTAAAGTGTGATTACAAATTTTGGGTACGCTAATTTTCTAAGCTGCTCAAGTAGCCTTTTTGTGCGAGATCATGATTTGATTACATTTTAATAGGATATGATTTTTCATATTCTTTATTAATTGGGTTCCAATCATATTTTGTTCAATTTTTATTTTGAAACTAATTTTATTATATTAAATTAAATGTAATCAAATATGATCGTTGATTGATCCGCTACAACCCTATGAAGTTTTCCACTGTAGTTCTTTAGAACTCCTTTTTTGTTTGGAGGACATTTATTTTCAAGTAAAATTTTATTTTCTTTTATATTTTCAAAATTTTTAATATGTTATTAATATTTTTATAAAATAAAAAAACTAGGAAAAATATAAACCTTTTATTATTATATTTTAAAAATGTGAATAATATATCTAAAGTCCATAAAAGCTAAAAAAATAAATAAGCCATAATAAGATAAAAAAAAAAGTTACAAAAAACTATAAAAATATTTATATTGGTTTGAAAAAAAGAAAAAAATGGGATACACTCATATATTTACTCCTAAACTTGCTTCTCTTACGTTTTAAATCATTTAGTTTTATTCATATATTTTTAAATCGTCCCACATTACTTTTTTTGTCAAATTTATTAATGACGAATGCACATATTCTTTGTTTGTAACATATTTTCTATTCTTTTTTTTTTTCAATTATAACTGATAAAAAAAGTAAAGATGATTAAAAAATATTGGGGTAAAAATGAACAATTTAAAATATAAATTCTGAAGTAGATAGTAATAATGTGAGTGCTAAATATAATTTGCTCCAAAAAAGAAAAGAAAAGAAAAGAAAACATCTTCCTTCTTCTTTGACCTTTCTTTGATAGTGAGAGGTGGATGGGTTTTGATTTCCTTGGAAATGAAGAAACCATAATTGGGCGGTACCTTCTTGACATTAGAACATTGAATTGGGTGGGTGCAATTTCTTTGGAATTTCCTGCCACCGTATCGTATACCATCCAGCACAGTATTTATCAGTTCGGTTAAGGGCCAAGGAATTGGACAGAAGGAAGAAGAAATTAAGACAAGCCAAAGCTTAATTAATAATCTATCTGTGAGCTTGCTTTGCTGCTGCATTTGTTGGCGGTGAGTTAGGAGGCTGTTGCTTATATTTGAACTTCTTACTTGATTTAATTACAACCTTTCAAGAGAACTAGTTAACCTACGCTGGGAGTGTTAATTTAATAAAAATTTGTATGATGAAAACAATCATCATTACCTGGATCTTATTCATATTGAATCATCAAGAGAATAAATTGTTACGGAAGCATACCTGAATCCATGGTTGTAATTTTGTGGTTCTTGATCTTTCAAGTCAATAAGGCGGTTCCTTTTCTTAATTCTCTCTGATGATGGGATGTTAAAGTGATTAGAAAACCTTGTGTATGATAAGGGGACCATAACCTATTTATAGTAACTTTAAAAGCCCAACTTCTATTTGGCCCATCATAAAATAGAAATATAGGCTCAGGTATCTACACATTATAAAAGCCCATACAAAATGAGATGTTATAAAGCTAAAAACTTTAAATCTTATCAGATCACTTTAAATGGGCTAAACTTTTATGATAGCCTATAACACACAATTAAAAACATAATGGCCCACAATTGATTATTTTTTAACAATCTCCCACTTGGCCAGATTTGTTAGCTTATAGTTGTGTATTATAAAAATAGCCTTATGAGCTCAAAATTTGCTATCATTACCAAACATCTCTATACAATCTGGGCCATCAATTATATCAATATAAGATTAAAGCGGTCTTCGTTATATGTATCATAACTAAACCCATCAATAGTCATGTATAACAATATAATCAACGACATAGATCAAGTATGGATGTGTAGCATGGAAATTACATGTAATATGATCTAAACATGCCTATTTCCAAGTGGTCTAACTTTATTCTTTAGAGAGATCACAGTAAATACATTCAGAGTGCAAATAAACCATATACTTTATTCTGCAGAAAATAAATCCATAAAATGTGTCTACAACTGAAAAGCACCAAAAAACAAAGCCCCACTAAACCAACATATCATCTAGTAATATAACACCCATATGAGCTACGTGCTCATAAAAGACCTTGGGTAGTAAGCCTTGAGTGAGCTTATCTGCAATCATAGACACCTAACCATTCTAAACTCTCTCCTTAACAACTAGGAACTTGATGTCTATGTGCTTGGACTTCGAAGAGCTCTTGTTGTTGTTGGAATATAGCACAGCTGACTTATTGTCACAAAATAACTTTAATGGTCTTTCAACACCATCTAAAATCCGCAGCTCAGTGACAAAGTTTTGCAGCCATATTCCATGATTGGATATCTCATAACAAGCTATGAACTCTGCTACCATAGTGGAAGAAGCTATGAGTGTCTGCGTAGCACTCCTCCAGGATATAGCTCCTCCAGCCAACAGGTAGATATAACCTGATGTGGATCTCCTACTGTCTTGGCATCCAGCAAAATTAGAATCAGAAAACCCAATGATCTCCAACTGATCTGATTTCCTATATGTGAGCATGTAATCCTTTGCTCTCTGTAAGTACTTCATAACTCGTTTGGCTACTTTCCAATGATCCATCCCAGGATTACTTAAATATCTGGCTAGCATTCTAATAATGAATGTTATTTCCGGACGTGTACAAACTTGAGCACACATTAGACTCCCAATAGCTGATGCATAGGAATCTTCTGTATCTTCTCAATTTGAATGTCATTTTTATGGCACTGATTGAGATTAAATTTGTCTTCCTTAGCAACAGGGGTGTCACCTGGTTTACAATCCTGTATGCCAAATCTTTTAAGTACTTTATTGATATAGGCCTTTTGTGATAATCCAAGAGTACCTCGAGAGCGATCTCGATGTAGGTGAATCCCCAGTACGAAAGATGCATCACCAAGATCTTTCATCTCAAAATTCTTTGATAGAAATCATATGGTTTCATGCAATATGTCTATGTTATTTGTGGCAAGCAATATGTCATCAACATATAAAACCAGCAAAATATACTTACGCCCACTGAACTTATGATATACACAATCATCCACAGCATTTACGTCGAAACTAAACGAGATAATTACTTGATGAAATTTATGGTACCACTAATGAGAAGCTTGTATGAGTCCATAGATGGATTTCTTTAATCTGTAAACCATATCCTTTGGGTTTTCCAACACAAAGTTTTTTGGTTACACCATATAGATCATTTTATTAATGTCACCATTAAGAAACGCCATCTTAACATCCATATGATGTAACTCAAGATCAAAATGTGCAACAAGGGCCATAATAGTTCTGAAAGAGTCTTTGGTAGAAACCAAAGAGAAAGTCTCTTTAAAGTCGATGCCCTCCTTTTGAGTAAAGCCTTTTGCTACAAGACGAGCCTTATATCTTTTCACATTACCTTTCGAATCCCTCTTGGTTTTAAATATCCATTTATAACCAATGGGTTTTGCACCTTCTGGCAATGGAACAAGATCCCAAACTTTATCATCTTGTATAGACTTGTACTCCTCATTCATAACATCAATCCACTTTTGAGAGTTAGAACCCTGCATGGCTTGATGAAAGTTGATTGGATCATCTTCCACCATTCTAATACCTTCCTCACGTTCTTGGAGAAATATTATATAATTATCCGGGATAGCACTTCACTTTTCTCTCGTGGATCTCCTTAGTTCTTGAGGTTATTGATTTTGTTCTTCTGGAATAATTACCTCATTCTGAATGGAAGGTTGTTCAACATTGTCTTGTTAAGGTTCCTGATTTCCTTCTTGATCAATGACAGATATAGAAGCCTATACATTATCATAAATGTAATGACCCGAATTTATTTTATAATTAATTATTTAATAAATTTTGTGTAAATTTAAATTTAATAGTTTAAATATTGTGCTATTAATTTTTAGTTGCATTTAAAAGGAGGGAATATATTATTTTCCTAAACCCATTAGGAATAGGTAATTAATTAAACTTATTAGGGTTACCTATCTATATATATACATATATTGTGGCTGGGTTCTTGCAAAACCCTAGAGAGATAGAGGAAGAGAAAGAG
Source organism: Sideroxylon spinosum (assembly GCA_003260245.2). Lineage (NCBI taxonomy): Eukaryota > Viridiplantae > Streptophyta > Magnoliopsida > Ericales > Sapotaceae > Sideroxylon > Sideroxylon spinosum. Next base: position 7,808,462 of record QLOD02000016.1, on the reverse strand, counting down.
AGAGGAAGAAAAGAATAGAAATAACAGCTGCGTGTGTGGCTTCTTACAAATTGCTGGACTGAGCTTCCAAGCTTCCAAACCCATTCCAGGTAAGGGGACGGAACGCTCTAGTTGCTTGTAACTATACTATATAATATATAATAATAATTGTCAGATTGGAATAAGGTAAATTACAGAGTTGGGATTGATGCATATAGTATTATTGTATGCGTGGATTTATGTGTATATTGGACTGAAAAAAATAATAATGCATTGATTATTATATTTATTTAATTAATTACTTGTTTGTCTTTTAGTGGTTTCGTTGGACGTGGAAGAGTAAAATTGGCATGATTTTTGGTTGGCAGAACCTTGATTGCTTTATACGTATACATATATATATAGAATCATATATGACTCTAGAACTCATCTTCTTGAAGTTGATGTTTCAGAAATTTTTTTTTACATAACTTGATTGCTGTCAAAACGTGATTATTGAATATATATGTGCATATTCATATTCAAGTACTAGGATTCCTTTGCCGTGGCTTGTGTGTACTTAAATACTTAATGGTTTTACATCATTGGTTTACGCACGGTTGGTGTTGGTGATTGAATAAAATATATATATATATATTTGAATACCGTAAGAAATATAAAATTCACATTTGTGATCTTTTTGGATTGAGAGGTACTGAAAATATCGGGTATACGTACCCAAGGGTTGGAAGCCCCAAAACCCGTGCGGGAGTGGTTATCGAGTCCAGTAGGCTAGTAACCTATGAATCAGCAGATGCCTAAGGGTGGGATATTATATTCCTAAGGATTCGGCCTAGGAAGCAGACACCGAGGGATGGTATATATTGGTTGGGTCCTGTTTTCTACAGGACAACCAAGCAGACACCGAAGGATGGTGTATAATGGTTGGGTCCTGTTTCTACGGGACAACCCAGTAGCAGTATCTTAAAATCAAACTGTTTTCTTTTGATGTGTTATGTGGTGTCAACACACACGTGAATTGTAAGGAATGTGAATTAATAATTAATTTTTTGTTTGAGATTGCTAGTTGTGCATGTTTCGCTTAGTAGCATGCTAGGGCATATTGCATTATATTATTATTAGGGTTCCGAGCACTGGTTTTCTTTGTTACCTAGTTGGTTTTGACTAAGGCATTGGTTTAAATTTAAATTATGAATTTTATCTATTTTTTTTCTTTTCATTGCTCTATAGTGTGTGTGTATGACTCTGAGGTGGGATAGGGAAAGTTATTTAAAAGATGAAATATGTGTTATTTATTCACGTGCTCGGTTTATAAAATTTGGGGCGTGACAACTTGGTATCAGAGCTTAGGTTTAGAATACCTAGGGACATTGGGTCTTTTATTTCTAAGTGTTATGTAATTATGTGACAATGTGTTTTGTAATGATATGTGGTTTTGATTTCGTTGGACCCTGATTATTATGGAATTAACTTTGGTGTATCTTTTTATGAAACTTTTTTAGAATATGCCGCCATGTGTTGCTCTGGGTACTAGAGGTAGAGGTAGAGGTAGAGGCAGAGGCAGAGACCGTGGCTGTGGTAGGAGCCGAGGTCGAGGGATTCAGGATGGGCAGGGTATCAGAACTCCAGTTGATGACATTCCCATTGCTGCGGGTGTATCACAGTAACAAGGGTCTCATGCTGGAGTTGGAGTAGAGGTTCCAGTAGGGGCGCCTCACGTGCAAGAGGTGTAATCTGAAGCACTAAGTGTGCCTCAGCCAGGAATGGTGGACCCTCAAATGTGGATGCAACAAATGGCGGCTGTGTTTACTGGGGGAATGCAAGCGAGTCAGCCTATAGCCCCCATATAAGAAATTTAGGAGGATGAAGCCTCCCACTTACTCTGGTGTAGCGGATACTGAAGAGGTTGAGAAATTCTTGCACGAGAATGAGAAGATATTCGAGATAATGCAGCTAAATGAAGATAAGACTAGAGTTTTGCTTGCTGCGTTTCAGCTGGATCGAACTGCAGCTGATTGGTAAAGTACTATGAAGGAGTCTCGTAGGGCATCTACGCTTACTTGGGATAATTTCAAGGAGCGTTTCAGAGATTACTTCTTCCCACAGTCTCTGAGAGATGCCAAGCTTGATGAGTTTCTGAATTTGACTCAAAGGCCGATGTCTGTGTTGGATTATGGACGTAAGTTCACGTCTTTGGCCAAATATGCTGAGTTGGTGTCTACTGAGCGCACCAAGTGTAGAAGACTTGAGAAAGGGCTGAGACTTGCAGTCAGGGACAAGATAGTGCCATTGGGGCTCAATGAATATGAGGTTTTGATTGATCGAGCAATGGTGGTGGAGAAGAATTTGGCAGATACTAGGGCACAGAATGAAGCTAGACAGGGTAAGGCTCCACAACAGGATAGCAGACCTACGAAAAGACAGAGGGAAAATGTACATGGGACACTGACTCAGTAATTTCAGTAGAGGGGTATAGCCTCAATTCAGCCAGTAGCAACGGGGGCTCCTACACAGAGTCCTATCATTTGTCATAACTGTAGGCAACCTGGGCATCGCCAATTTAATTGCCCTTTCAAAAGTAGGCCAGTGGGATCTGAGAGTAGAGCTGAGGTAAGGATCTATTATAATTGTGGCCAACCGGGTCATGTACAGAGGCGTTGTCCGCAGAGGCAAAGCAATGGTAGTGCTATGGGACCTCCACAGCCAGCTCAGTCAGTATAGAGTAACAGGCCAGCAGGATCACAATCAATGCAGAATCAGTTTCAGAGGGTACTCAGGGTGGGACACAGCAGTACCAGATGGGTGTTCCAGGTGGGGTACAGCAACATCAAAGATGTTGTCCCAAATAGCAACGCTAGAGGGGGGTGAATAGGGTTGCTTAAAAAAAATTTAAATAAAAATTTCAACCCTTAAAGCAAATATATCAAGATAAAAAATAATAAAGAAAAATGGAATGCACTTAAAA
>QLOD02000016.1:7785177-7801901 GCA_003260245.2 Sideroxylon spinosum | reverse complement strand
TTTAGTGATGTGACATGTATATATTAATCTAATGGTTGAGATTTTGTTGATCAAGTGCCTTTGATACGGGACAGACTTGAAGGGCTAGAATCATAAAATAGGAATACGCGTGGAAGTACAGTCAAAGTTGACCCTAGCTGGCATCACCCTTCTTTGATGCTTCTTTGATGGTGAAAGAGGGGTATGGGTTGCGAAATATTGAAGAAACCATAATTGCGTGGTGATTTCTTGACCTTGGAACATTGTATGGGTGCAGCTTCTGTGTAATTTCCTGCCACCATATACATCGGATATCCTCCTCCTACTCATCAGTATTTATCTGAATTTTCAAGTTCTCTTGATTCCACAGGAGAACTTCAGTGACTTTTCCACCCCTCCATAGCTGTTGGTGAGATATTTCTGAATTTTCAAGGTGTCTATCGATACGGTGTGGATGCTCTGTTTTCCCCATCACCTCAACCCGTAGAGATGTCTACAAATGTGGACTTTTCTTTCCCCCACCTCCGACGGAAACAAGTAAAGATGCCTACAGAAATGGTGTAGATATCTCTCCCCTCTCCCCCCCCCCCCCCCCCCCCCCCCCCCAAAAAAAAAAAAAAAAACAAAATGTCTACAGAGTCTTCCTCTCCTCCATCTCCAAGTGGCGGAATAATAGCTGCTGGTAAGTTCATTCATCAAGGCAATTAGTTAAATATTTATTGACTCTTAATAAGCTATACATTTTTTGAACTTTTGGGTCATTCATTTTTTTTTGTTTTTTGTTTTTTTAACTCCACACATTCACCACTTTCATGTTTTTCAAATTGCAGCCGTAATAGTGCATCTGGTGATCGTAGTTATAATTGTCCTCATCGCACGCGCTTGTGCAACGAAAGCGAGAAGTGCAATTGTGTCAGAACTCCGAGCAGCCGTTGCTCCGCCGGCCTCCTCGAACGTTATTCAAGTTTGGGAAATTGACGCCCCCACAATGGAGAGGTTTCTCCAAGACCTGGCAAAGGAGAAACCCGTCAGATTTACAGCCCAACAGCTCTGCACCTTCACCAACAATTACTCCACAAGGCTTGGCTCCGGAGGCTTCGGGGTCGTTTACCTAGGACAATTCCCAAACGGAGTCAAGATCGCAGTCAAAGTCCTCAACGGGAGCCGGGACAGCAGAGCCGAGGAGCAGTTCATGGCAGAGGTGAGCACCATTGGAAGAACTTACCACATACATCTAGTTAGACTATACGGCTTCTCCCACGATCACATAATGAGCGCATTAGTCTACGAGTACATGGAAAACGGATCCCTCGACCGGTTCCTGTTCAGCGACAACACGCAAGTAATCAAGTGGGGGAAGCTGCAAGAAATCGCAATCGGGACAGCCAAAGGCATCGCTTATCTGCACGAAGAGTGCGAGCGGAGGATCATTCACTATGACATAAAGCCCGGTAACGTTCTTCTGGACGCTAACTTTTCCCCCAAAGTTGCTGATTTTGGACTGGCAAAACTCTGCAATAGAGACAACACGCATGTGACTATGACGGGATATAGAGGGACTCCCGGTTATTCGGCCCCGGAGTTTCTTCTCAATAATTTTCCTATAACGCACAAATGTGATGTCTATAGCTTTGGAATGCTTTTGTTCGAGATATTAGGGAGGAGGAGGAATGCGAGAGTTGGTTCTACCGAGAGCTTGGATTGGTTCCCCAAGCATGTCTGGGATGAGTACGAGAAGGGGGAGTTGGGCGCGATGACGTTGTCGTGTGGTGTTGAAGAGAAAGATAGAGAGGGAGGAGAGAGAATGGCTATGGTGGCTTTGTGGTGCGTTCAGGACTCGCCTGACGTTAGGCCGCCGATGAGTGTGGTGGTCAAGATGCTGGAGGGAGAAGTTGAGATCAAGCCGCCTCCTAAACCGTTTCACTATTTGTATTCTGTGGGGATGAATGTGCTCAATCCACCCGGTGATACCAGTGAGAGTACAGATTATTCAACCAGCCTCGGAGCAAATTCTTACTGGTACAAGGAGACCACACCCATCATGCGTAAGTATGAGATACAAGTGGCAAGTTCGTAGCTAGAAAATGAGAAACCTTAAAGGATGGCTTCAATGTTCACTCTTCAGCCTTTGGTACAAGAGTATAATAGAATGAAATAGTCATTCTGTTACACTTACTATTGCATTATCTTGTTGGGGGGCATTTATTTGAAGTGCTATTTTTTACTTATTTGAAATATTGATTTATTAGCGAAAATGGAATTGAATGATAATGTAAAAATGATCGTTGTAATCTATTTCTTTTTAATAGTGGTAATTGAAAGTTGAAGAATATTTAAAGAATCATAGTGACACTTCAAAGTGTTTGATTGGCTATTCACATATGACCAAAAATATATTTAACGTTTTAAATTAAAATATAAACATAGAAAATGATTTTTATTTTTTATATAATTAATATATATCATGTGTTCATAAGCTAGGGTCTTACTTATCTAAAACTTGGTCTATCAATGGATTGAATTTAATTTAGATTTGATCTAGATTGCATCCAATAATATTAGACCAGATCCATCAAATTTAATATGTGACTCAACGGACCTAGATTAATTGGATATAAGGACTAATGGATCGTGATCTGGATCGATCCACCAGATCTGTTATTTTTAAAAATAAAAAATTCACATGAAATAAAATCAATTATTTTTTATTATTTACTCTACTATATATCTATGTAATAAAACAGGTCTTGTGATTGGATGTTTGGGTATGTGTCGAAAATTGAGGGATTTAGCTACTGGGTCAAAAAAGTTGAATTTAAATTCTTCTCCCACGGCTTTGGGGTCGGTGGGTTTGGTTTGATTTCAATCATAATCCGAGGGAGGTGGTTGGTTGGTAGGGGTGTGGTATAAATTGTTGGGTTCAAAAAATTTCCAAAGCAAATGTTTTAATTTTTGAATTTTTTTAAAAAATTTTCAAAGCAAATGTTTTAAATTTTGGAATTTAAATTTTATTATATTTTTTATATTAAAACAAATAGAGAATTAATTATTTTTTTGACATTTTGTCATATGTCATAAAAGTTTTATCACTGTTAAATCAACAGCCTTGAAAGTCAAACTAATAAATAAGGATTAATACTCCCGATTATCACAACTTTTCATTTCTATCTATATTATTTACAAATGTCATGTGTATCTTTTGATTTGATATTTGCATATTTTTAACCAATGAGATTTGCTCAATGGCTATAATTACTTTTTTTACTCTCCAATTGGTTGTTTTTCAGTCACGTTACAAGAAAATATAAACTCTTACTATTTCCATGTTTTTTGCTTTTTATATATAAGAATTTTTAAATTAGTATTTTAAAAATTATACACATTTATAGTAAATAATAAAATTATACACATTTATTAAATAATGTACGGATACCTATTAGACAAAATCAATTAATTTTTTATTTAAAAATTATATTTAGACTTTAAATTTCCTTAAAATTTTATTAAAAAATAAACATTTAAATTAAAATTTAATTTTAATATGCTTAAAACTTAAATTTTAAATACATACACTTTTATACTCTTTGTGTTATATATATAACAAAGAAACTTAAAATTTTAAATTTAAGGTATTTTCTTAACTGTTTGATTTGTTCAATATCCAATATCATTTTTCTTTATTTCTCACTCTTTCCATATTTTTTGAATACTTTTTACATAAAAGAATTTAAATTAATATTTTGAAAAATGTTATACCTCTCTTAAATACTAAAATTTTATATCTCTATTAAAATTTTGTAATAAATAATAAACTTTTATATCTCTATTGATTATTGTACAGATATCTTATTTTTTTTATTAGTGATTTTTACTTTTATATATTATTTTTACGTTCTTTTTTCATTTACGTTTGCTTTATAAATTTAAATTTGAGCTATTTATACGATAAATTATACTTTTGTGTCTTTAAGCACGGAATATTACTAGATATCCATAATTATTTATTTTTATTTTTAAAAAATATTAAAATTACTAATAAATGTGTAAAATTTTTTTATTTACAAATATTATCATAAAAATAAAAATATTAGTTTAAAAACTATTATAAAAAAATATTCAATAAAATATGAGAAGTGTAAGAGAGTGTGTTTTCATATAAAGTGATCGAAAAAGCAACTAAATTGGAAAAAAAATAAGAAAATAATTCTGACTATTGCGCAAATCTAATTGTTAAAAATATTTCAAATTTAAATTATTTATTGGTCTGCAAATAACTTAAATGTAAATTTGTAAAAAAACCTACATGAAAAACTATAAAAATAAAAATTACTAATCAGAATAGATTAAAGTATCTATACAGTATTTAATAAAGCTATAAAATTTTTTTATTTATTACAAATATTGTCATTGTTTCTAAAAATATTGACTTAAAAACAATTATATAAAAATATTCAACAAAATATAGGAAGAGTAAGAGAGTGTGTTTTTATGTGAAGTGATCGAAAAGACAGTTAGATTGGAAAGAAAAATAAAACATAATTCTAACCATTAAACAAATTCAATAGTTAAAAATATCTCAAATTTAAATTCTTTGATTTTTTTTATTATATAGATGATATAAAGAGTATAAAAGTGTATGTATTATTTAAGAAACTTTTAAAGAAAATTAAATTTTAAATATTATTTTTTAAAGTAAAAAAACTTAGATAACTTTATCTAATAGGCATTTATATAGAAAAACATTTTAAAAGCAAAAAATATTCAACAATATATGAGAAGAGTCAGAGAGTGTATTTTCATGTAAAGCCATAAAAAACAATTAAAGTGGAAAGGGAAAAAAAAAATATTCCTAACAGATGACAAAAAAGTGTATATATTTAAAATTAATTATTCTTATTTAACAAAAAAAATTCAGCTTTTCTCATTTAATAAATGGAAAAAAAATTCAACTTTTCTCATTTCACCCCCGCATCCTTCTTTTCCGCCCAGCAAAACCTCGCACCCACCACCCTTGCCCCTTTCTCTCATTTTCCCAGCCTATCCCATCCACTCACCCCTGCCCTTCCTTTTTCCTTTCAACAATACCATGTATACATATGTACCCATCAATGATCTCCTTTATTATATAGACTAGCGAATAACATGAGTCTACGGCACTCTTGAACTAAAATTAAATATAGTTAACCCTAACAATTAAAATTTAAAATTAGAAATTAGAAATTCAAATATTTGTAAAAAAATAATAATAATAGAGTAATGAATATAGAGATTGCCACATAGGATTTGATAATAAAATTAGTTTTATAAAACCAACTAAAATAATAGTAATATTAATCATATGTGTTTTATAAAATAAAACAAATAATAAATATTACTAATTTAAATTTGAAATTAAAACTTAGAAAAATAAGTACTCTCGAGCCTAATTAATATTCGATTTTTTTCTATATTTTAAAATTTTAAAAATAGTAAGAGTTGTGTTATAAGAAAAATAACCTAATTATTATTTAAACTTTTGTTATTTTTGTTTTTTGGTTTAACTCTATTTTTATCTGTATTTTTAATTTAATTACTAATTTAATTGAAATATATGATTTTAACAATCATATTAACTTTTTAAGCAAGTGGGTCCCATTTGGAACTCATTAACAAACGAATTTCTTTTTAAAATCGAAAAAAGCGAATCCCATTTTAGAACCCATGTATTTTTTTATATTTATTAAAATCATATGTTATAATTCTATTGCTTTTGTTATTTTATAGGCAAAAAGAAAAGTGAAGTTATAGTGTTTGGAGATGTGAGACAAAAAAAAAAAATTTTTTTTTGGGAGAAAATTTTGGTTTGTTAAAGATCTCAACTATTCATTCAAAAAAACTTAATCTCAATAATTGAACTTTAGTTTGTGAGAGAGACATTTTCAAAAACCGTCATATTTTATTATATAGATATTCTAGTCCCATGCCTACGACATTTCGTAACTAAAATTATATTTGCATGTATTTCTATACATTATCCCTCTCTACATGGGTAACAGAATACCAAGAAGTATATGATTTTATTTTTTAATATAACTCTTCGGATATTATCATTTAATGATCTATAAAAACGTAAAGTAACATAAAGATTGGACGAGAGTTTGAGTGGAAGTTTTCGCTTGTAAACGATCGGAGCTATTCGTTAATAAAATAAAACTCAATTTTAGACTTTGGACTTTAGTTTGTAAAATGAATATTTTTTAAATGTGTTATGTTTTATTATATACTTATAGTCAAAAATTGAAATTTAAAATTAAAATTTAGAAAAAAAATCACTTCATAAAGACTAATTTTATTCAAATAGTTGTAAAAAAAAAAAAAAAAAAAGAATGATGAATGCAAATTTTTAATTAGTTTTATAAAAATAACTCAAATAAAAAATACTATTATTAACCATATATGTTTTGTAAAACAAAACAAAACAAATATAGTCAATATATCTAATTTAAATTTAAAAAAATAATTACTCCCAAGCCTAATTAATACTCGATATTTTTTTCGATTTTTAAATTTTAAATATAAGAAAAATAACTTAATTATTATTAAAAAAAAATTTTGTGTTTGCTAATTCAATTCCATATTTTATTTGTATTATTTATTTATTATTAAAATTCAAATTTATAAATTTAACAATTATTTTAAATTTTTAAAATTAAATGGGTCCTTTTTTAGAACTCATAAGTAAGTAAATTCTTTTTCAGAACTCATGAGTTTTTTACAATTATCAAAATCATATGTCACAATCTTTTAGAGGTAAAAGGAAGAGTAAAGTTGTAGTGTTTTGGCGATGTGGCATAAAGAAAAAAAAGTTTTCTGGAGCAAAACTTTGGTTTATAAAATATTTTAACCATTCATTGAAAAATAAAATTTAATCTTAGCCGTTAAATCTTAGTTTATGAGAGAGACATTTTAAAAAATCGTCCTGTTTTATTATATAGTAGTTAATCTTACCAATTTAAAATTAAATTAGAATTTAGAAAAAGAAATTACTTTCCAAAGACTAATTTTATTCAAATATTTATAAAAATAAAAAACGAGTAGAGTGATGAATGTAGAGAGTGCCGTGTCGAAATTGATAATAAATTTTTAATTGTTTTTATAAAATTAACTCTAAAAAAAAAATATTGTTATTAATGTGATTAATTTAAATTTAAATTTAGAATTTAGAAAAATAACTACTAATTGATATTTGATATTTTTTTGTACTTTTAAATTTTAAAAATAATAACAATGAGTTGTTATAAAGAAAAGTTAATTATTATTTAAGCTTTTTTAAATTTATGTTTTTTTATTTCAATTTCATTTTTATCTGTATTTTTAATTTGATTACTAATTTAATTAAAATATATAAATTTAACTATCATATTAAATATTTAAGCAAGTGGATCTCTTTTGGAATCTATGAACAAGTGAATTCTTCTCAAAATCTAAAAAAAGTAGGTTCCTTTTCAAAACTCATGAGGTTTAAACATTTCTTATTTACTAAAATTATATTTACTAAAATCATATGCCACAGTTCTATTACTTTTATAGGTGAAAGAAAAGGTAAAATTGTTGTGTTTTAGTGATGTGGGACAAAGAAATATTGTAAATATAAACAATCTCAGCCATTCCTTGAAGAAGAGCACTCAGCCTCAAACAGTTGGATCTTAGTTTGTGAGAGGGACATTTTCAACAACCATCCTATTTTATTATATAGATAATAAAATTTTACATCTTTATTAAATATTGTATGGATACTTTAATTTATTTTATTATTGATTTTTATTTTTATAGATTATTTTTATATTTTTTTATGTAATTTTATTTTATAAATTTATATTTGAACTATTTACAGATTTTTCGTACCTTTAGATACATGCAATTGCTAGTACATATATATGAAACATACACAAAATGTTATACTAATTGATTTGTATATTAATTGTGTGAGATTACTTATCTCATTCATTTTTATTATATTTGCTGGGTAATTAATTAAAAATAATTTTTTCAAAATATAATAATTAAAATAAAAATTTATTTACATTATTATATCCTTAAAAAATTTATTTTTAACGATATATATATATATATTTTTTTTTAGAGAGCACGTGTTGATTACGTGCTCAGTTTTATCAATGTATCTTTATTTATAATTTATATATCATTTCAACTTTCTTTTATTAGAAATTGAAGGTGAATAGTTATGAAAATTAAATTATATGTGCGTACAAAGTTGATTTGTCTTTTCCCTAACCATTAGCTTTCATGATTATGTACAAATAAATAAAAAATAGTTTTATTTGCATATATATTTTTATTTTTATAAAACATTGGTTTAAAAAAAAAAAAAAAACTTATTTTTCAAAACGGGTCAAATCTAAGCATATGGATCGGATTTGAATTTTACCGAATTGAACAAACTATTTTTGGATCTGACAGATCCACTGGTGGACCAAGGTGAGTCAAGGGTAAGCCACTGCCTTTGTTGATTTTTATAAAAAATAAAAATAAAAAAATTATCTTGTATCACCAATATCATGACTTCCACTTGTACTTATACTCTAAAAATGGTGATATATTTTGTGTGTAAATATTTAAATATTTTAAAATTTAATGAGTATATATAATCATTAATTTATTTTATAATTAGGTCAAATTATAGTAAATCGCGTTAATTTTGGTTTACGTATTTAGATTGTATCATATTTGTATTTTCTCTCGATAATTTGTTATATAGATTGTGTCATATTCAAATTATATCAAATATTATTATCTTTATCTATATTCACTCTACTTCCAAACTTTTTTTATTTACTTTATTTTAAGTAAGTTTAAATTAATATTATTTTATTTTAACATTACTTAAATTGATAATCAAATAAATGAATAAATATATTCATTCTTGTTTGCATAAAAAAAAATTACAACGTTTTTAGAATATAAAAGAACGAAGAGGATTGTTATAACTTGTTTTTTTAATTTGAAAGTTATTTTGTATGAGAAATATTTGATATTAATGTATAATATTTTGTATTTTATCGTATTTTATTCATTTAGTTAGAATTTAAAATTTTATATATGATTTGGGGTTATGCTAACCCAACTTTTTGTGTCTACCACTAGACAAGTTCGATTATGACCCAATCCGTTGACAAGTTAACTAAACTCTGTATCCTACTATTATATTTATTTATTTATTATTATTATTTTTCGCTAGTAAAGTGTTCATTGCTCACATTCCGTATAATATAAGTTGGACATTGAAGTCAAGGCATGCAATGTAAGTTCGACATTAAGACCTCCTTTGGTGCCAAGGGGATTTGGAAGAATAGAAAAGTGGAAGGAAAGAAAAATGAGAGTAAGGAAGTGTGTTTGGTTGAATGGAAAAGTGAGAGGAAGGAAAATAAATATATATACTTATATATATGTTATAATTTATTTTTTACATTAAAAATTATTACATAAAATGTGGGTCTCACTTTTTATTATTTTTTATCACACTTTTCTCTTTTTCTCTCTTCTCTTCCCTTCTATCCCTCCTCTTTTCTTCCCAAATTTAGGAGGATAAACTATTTTTTACCCACTTTTCCACCCTATTTTCCTTCCTCTTCACTTTTTTTTCCGACCAAACAAAGGAAAGGAGGCATGATCCTTCCTCCTCCTTGCTTACTTCCAATTTTCTATCCAACCAAAAATACATAAGTCAAGGCATTCAGCATAAGTTCGACATTAAGTTAAGGGTGAGTCCAAACTCCAAAGAACCCTGTTTGGTAGTTCTCTCTGTAAAAATAAAAATAAAAAATAATAATATAAAGAAATATGTACACATTAAACCAAAGAGCCTTGTGTGTATTTGGATTGAGATTTGCTGAGAGAAAGGAAAAAAAGAGGGGGGAGAAAGAGAAAATTAAAATTAAAAAATAGTAAATGCAAAAAATATAAAAATTCTAAATGCATGCTCTCATTTGAATATATTAGAAAATATAAAAAATTTTAAAAAAATTAATTCAAGCTCAAAGGAACTCTTGATAAATTTGTTGCCACTAATAAATAGAAAGATTAATAAATGAATTAGCTATATTCTTAATAAAAAACAGTATTTTAATGAATTTCCAATACAAAGTTTTTGTAAGTAATTTTGCATATCAAAATACTAAATATATTATCTTTAATAAAATTTTGAAATTTATATACTTATTACAAAAAAATATAATATTTTTAGGATAAACAACACTTAAACTTTTCATACATTTGGAAAGTTAAATTTGGCCAAAAAATATTCAACTTTCTTCAATTTGTTAAGTTATTATATTCAAGTTTTTAGATTAATTAAATAAAAAAAAAAGTAAGTGCTATGTTATTGGAAAATTAAAAAAAAAAAAAAAAAGAATGATGTATTAATCTTGAAAACTTATCACATTGAAAAAAAAATGGCTCATTAAAGAAGTCTTTATTATATAATTGTCATTAATACTATTCTGGTAATATTTTTTGACCAAAAAAAAAAAAAAATCATATTTTGTTTAGGACAAATAAAATTTTAAACTTTAAATTAAGTTTATTGTTGATAAACACTTATTATATACGTGAAATATTATATGTTACACCAGTTGTTTTTTTACTGAGAATGATTGGAAAGGCCCAAACTACTCATTAAAATAAGAATTACAATTTAACCTGACAGTAGAGTTTGCCCAATTTCAGTAAGACAAATTTAGGAGTTATTTGAATGGGATCTAGACGAGTTAGCTCCTTTGGAGCTCATAAATTATTACAAATCTTTATAAATCTTTCTTTACACACAGCATGGCTTGTAAGACTATAATTTTTACTAATTTATACTAAATTTTTTAACTTCAAACCCCCTCCTAATCCAAAAAACGCATGGGGTGGGCCTATGATAACTGCAAAGAGATAATGTCTGATAACATTCTCATCATCCAATCGAAACACACAAGATCTCTATGACCTCCAAATGCCGAGCTGAACAAAATGAGGCAGAGCCCATCTTACGGGGTTGAGGCAATGACAGCATCCATGCGCATTGTTGGCCTGCCGAAGGAGTCTCTGCGGAAATTAACAGTTGAGGGTTGAGTTTAATGAGTTTGTGGGCAAATTCTGGGACTGTATTGAAAATGTGGTTGTGGCTGTATTGATCCATCATTTTGAAACCTACCCACAACTCCAAAATACTGCGAGAAGAGCAACCCAGAATCTTATTGGAAAAATGAAGCAGAAATCTTAATCTCAGGTTATGGGGACAGTTGAGATGGAGAAGCTAACATGATTATACCTCTAGTCCAGAGTACGTTGTTGGATTGGAGTAGGCTTATTGGTTCTCAGAATAAAATTGAATCAATGGAGGTTGTGAAAAATCATTCCAGGGGTACCTAGGTGAAGATTGAAGGTTTTGGGATGGTTGATGTGGACCATCTTTGGAATTATTCAAATGTTCGAGAGCAGGCTTTTGACATGAAAATAAGTCACTGATCATTGGAAGATTGTTCTGATGAGGTTAGTTGATTCCATGGCTATGCAGTTGATGCTCAATTTTCTTTCTCTAGCGTTTATCCAATACCGCTTCAACTTCTTCACGCGTTGATAATCCGAAGGAATTTGGATTTACGTACTGTAAATTCAGTTTGGTTGTGGATTCAGGCGTGAATTCATTAGATCTTGAAGGATTTGAAGATTGTTTCTTTCACTAGTTTGGTGACTAATTAAAATTTCAAACAATATGAACAAACTTCAAACTAGAAAATACATAATTGTGTGTAAAACCACAGATGGATCAAACCTCGAGAGACAAGGATATTAACAAATCGAGATCAAAAATAAAATAAAATAAAATACAGAAGAAATTGAATAACAAAAATTTCCTTTGTATGATGGAATTTCGAACACAAACATCCGAAATTCACCAGATTTAAACAAAGATTACATTAGTCATCCTCCGTAAAGAAGGGGATTTACATTCACAAACAAATAGAACAGCTACCATTAATCATCTTCTAAGAAATTGCAATACCTAGACATCTGAAATTTGAGTAACTTAAGAATGAATTGAAAAGACGTGCAGATGTAGTTAGATTGTCAGTTACAGATCATTTTTAATCTAATCCAAGGATCAAGGATTGGAGGGTTAGACAAAGTGCGCAGTTGGATATTCATGCTCGTATCCATTGTAATTATAGTTCAATCTCTCTCCCATTGGTACGTCTCTGTTTGCTATCAGTAGTGAAAAATACCGAATCAAGCAAACGCCCACAAAATTATTAATTTAAAGCCAGGAATAACGAATAAACCCTTTCTTAGGGAGAAAAACCTCTTATTAACAAATCCTACTATCAATAGGTTACAAGAACCTACTTGAATTCTCTACGAATCACTCGCACGGATCCTTTCACGATCTTGCTCGATTCACTCGACTAACCCTATAAGTAGGCTTTCTGCTTCGCACAAAAAGTATAAGGAGAATTCAACAAACTGTTGCTAGAGAAAGAATATGAAAGCACTCAAGAATGAAATCTTTCTCTAGCTCTCTATATTATATTCCCCCAAGACCATTTATTAATTTAGATTAGGGTCATATATATAGAGTTACAAAACGTTGCCCTAGATTGACAAAATAGGAAACAATTACGGACAAAATCTTCAAAGCTCGATCCTTCGAGCATCCTGCGCCGTGCCTGCACCTTGAGGTCAAAGCCTCGAGCATCCATCGTCTTGCCTGCGAACCTTACTGTCTTGGGACCGTCATAGGGGCACAGCCTCGAGCTCCCAGCGCCCTTTCTGCGGACCTCACTGGTTTGGGACGAACCCTCGCGCTCCCTGCGAGCTCCTATCGAGTAGGGGGCAAACCTTCGCGCTCCCAGCGCCCTGCCTACGAGGTTCACTGGTCAGTTTTCCGAGCTTCCGCGTGTGCCAGCTGTGACTCCGGTTCAGTTTAGACTTGTACATGATTGGAAGTTTGACATTTTAGGGAGCTTATTGTCTTTAGGAAACTTGATCCACTTGTATATTCCTTTCATATTTATCTTGATTCAATCTTCTTTCCATATTTATCTTGATTCAATCTTCTTTCCATAAGTGTTTGATTTGAATTGCCATAACAAAAACTTTACAATCTCCCCCTTGGCAATTTCATATCAAAACTTAAGATATTGAATTCTGCACACTTGTAACACACTCATCAAGATATCATGAGGCAAATATATATAAAAAGATAAATATGAATATAACATTCATTCAGTTCAAGTACATAGCATAATTCAACATGACTCCTCCTTTTTGATATAGAAATGACAAGGCAAAGGGAATACATTTCAAAAAATACATAATACATAGCCAAAAGAAAAATCAACAGAAAAGAAGTGAAATCAGAAACCACCGCCCCTAGGTCCGCTACCATCACCACCAAAACCACTACCCCGTTGCCACCATTACCACCAAAGGGACCACCACCAAAGCCAGTGTCTTCATCATCCTGTAGCTCATCTTCATAGGCACCCAAATTATCAATCCGTTGGTGCAAGGACTGGAAGTTAGTGGTGCAGAGGTCAGTCAATGCCTGTATATTGGCACCAATGGTGTCCAACCGTCCACTAAGAACTGTCTGATCGGTCCTAATGTTCTCTATCTCCCCCTTAAGACGAAGCAGGGATAGAGACATGGAATTTAGTGTGAACGGGCGGGTGCTTCTGGAAGTCTCGGCCTCGGTAGGTGCATCGAGGGTATCATCCACAGCCTGACTAACAGACTTGCGAGCGGTGAGACGAGTAATAGGTGGAGGTTGGGAGGTAAGACCAGATTCGGGTAGTGCAATTTGGTTGGCTTGAATAATTTTGGTGACTCAGACACCAAAGGGCAATGAATCCTTAGTCCGCTTAAGTTGTTGAGATGTGAACATGAGGCGGAACATAAAGAGAGCCAAATCAAATTTAAGACCAAGAAGGATGCCATACATGACACGACCACGACGTAAGGTGACACCTGAATAGTGGGACGTGGGATTAATGGATGCAGACACAAATAAGTTAAGCATGCGATGCTCAGTCTTAAGATGCCCGTGGACATAAGTCTCACCTCTCCAGGGAGGTGATTCGGTAATCACACTAAAAATGTGGGTTAACTCTTCCTTGGAAGGATACCCACCATCCTGAGTAGGATAAAAGAGCGTGAGTCGCTCCTCAGTACTGGGACGCTCAATCCCAAGAATGGATGCAATGGTGTCAGGGGTGACAGAAATGGTGACATGATTCACACGGGTTTTGAATGATGCATTCTCAAAATCAGTCTCATGAAAGTTTGCATAAAATTCTTGAACAAATTTAACTGACACAGAAGCAGATAAATCAGTAATTGATTCCCAGCCTAACTGGGCAAATAGAGGGCGGATCATGGAAAAATCATTTAGAACCATTTTTCTTTCAATCAAAACTAGTCTTTTTGAAAACAAGCTCTTATACTCAGTTTGGTTTAAAAAACGATTGTTGGAAGAGGATGAAGAGGACCCAGTTCTAAGCCGTTTCAACATAGTAACAGAAAAAGAGTCAAATGGATGGAAAACTAAAAGAAATGCAAGAAACTAATGACTAGGTAGCAAAACTAACAAGGGATGAAAAGAAACTTACTAGTTTGCATGCATGCAGACACAGATGAAGGAAGGAAGTTGGGAGTTCGTGGGAGCGGGCAGACGAAAATGACAACCGTCAAAATTCTGGGCCCATATAAAGCGGGGGTAGCACCCTCCCACTCCCTGCGGTCAGGCTACAGCTCCATATCGAAGGGGCGCACTCCCTACGCTCTAGCTGCGAGTCTTCGGGAATTCCCATTTTGGAGCGAAATTGTGTACAGAATTAAAAATCAAAAAATAATAAAGAAGGATTCATGATCATGGAGAAATTTTTACTTCATCTATTTCCAAATATGTAAATTTATCAAACACTAAACAAATTAAGTGAATCAACATCAATGTTTTCATGTTTAATACTGAGGTTAGTGTCATGAGGTGAAATTAAGCCATAAAATCGAAAGAAAATACTTGTGTACGTTTGAAAGTATGACTAATCAAACGTATATGCTCCCCCTCAATCAAATCATAAGAAAAAATTAAATTTGATGTACCAAATGAATTGAGAGCAGATTCCACCTTTTTTTTTTTTTTTTTAATATCCTTTTAGATCATGATGGCTTTCACACGTTTATGGGTAGGTAGCTATTCCCTTAATAATCAACGAGACGTTAAAGGGCTTCTCACTGGTCCCACCGGTAGCCTCTTTCAAGACAGGATATAATTTTTCTTTTATTTTCTTTACTTTTAATTGCTCCTCAACATTTTTTAAATGCATCAAAAGTTAATTTCAGATCCGTCGATAAGAGGATGGAGAAGATATACGCAAAATCAGTCAAGTGTTTAGGGAAGCACATCAAAATTATGGTAAAGTTCACGAAAACACTTCCCTTTTAATTAATGTGGAGATACATATAGTTAATTCATATAAAATTCATTTATTGAATGATTTAATCCACATACAATGAGATAGAAGACGTAAAGATATTCAATTCAGAAAATGACCTCATATCTTTTCTTTATTTATATGAGCATTAATTATGTGCACAAATCCCTAAGGATTTCCTAAGGGATTCGAAGCGAAGAGCATCAAGGGGTTTTGTAAACAAATCGGCCAGTTGATTTTCAGTCTGCATATACTCCAATGAAACCACCAAGTCACGAATGAAATGATATCTAATATCTATATGCTTGGTACGAGAATACAAGACAGGATTCTTAGAGATACTAATGGCACTCAAATTATCACAAAACAGTGTAATGGTATCCTGTTCCAACCCATGGTCGGCAAGCATTTGCTTCATCCATAGGAGTTGGGTGCAGCAACTTCCAGCAGCAATGTATTTAGCCTCGGTAGTGGACAATGATGTGGAATTCTATTTTTTACTATGCCAAGAGACTAAATTTTACCAATGGTAAAACATCCGCCAGGAGTGCTTCTGCGATCATCTACACTACCAGCCTAATCAGCATCAGTGTATCCCGCAAGATTAGAATTAGTATCACTTGTAAACCAAATGCCAAAATGAAGTGTGCCACTGACATATTTTATGATTCTTTTAACTGCATGCAAATGAGACTCTTTAGGATCAGATTGATATCTAGCACACATGCCTACACTAAATGCAATGTCAGGTCTACTAGAAGTGAGATACAACAGACTCCCTATCATACTCCTATACATGGTTTGATCAACACACTTACCACTAGGGTCCTTGTGTAGCTTAGTGCTTGTGCTAATAGGGGTTCTGGCATGTTTTCCATTTGAGAGACCAAACTTTTTCACTAAATCTCTAGCATATTTGGATTACGAAATAAAAATTCCACTATCCTCCTGTTTAATTTGAAGACTTAGAAAGTATGTCGATTCTCCCATTATGCTCATTTCAAATTGTGTAGACATTAGATTTCCAAACTCAATAGCATATTTATCACATGTAGATCCAAACACGAGATCATTAACATAAATTTGTGCAATAAGAATGTGATTGGAATCCGTGTGAATAAATAAGGTTTTGTCTATACTCCCACGAGTAAATCCAGACTCAAGCAGAAAGGCAGTGAGTCTCTCATATCAAGCACGTGGAGCTTGTTTCAAGCCATAAAGAGCCCTTTTTAGCTTGAAAACATGGTCAAGGAATTTTGGATCCTC
>QLOD02000016.1:7760532-7777095 GCA_003260245.2 Sideroxylon spinosum | reverse complement strand
GGTTTTGTAATTTAATATTTAATTTAATAGGTAACAAAGTTTAGGATACCATAAGGGCAAAAGAGTCATTTGATTACCTTTTTCATCATTCATCCCCTCTTATATATAAAATATCCAAACTAAATTAAAAGTTATCTCCCTCTATAAACATCACATCAGTGTAGGTCAACCCTCTAAAAATAATACCCCCTTTTATCTTATACTCTTTTTAAAACTTATCCCCTAAAATATTAACACAATCCAATCGGCTCCTAAGTAAAAAAATTTCATTTTAAACACTCAGCTTCTCTCTTGGGTCATTTCATACTTTTTCCCGCCAAAAAGAAAAATGGTGAATCTTCGGAAATCTCAGAACTCTCCATCGCCATCAACGGCGGAGCTTCGCGTCAAATTCTCCCGAATCGACTTTCGCCACCAACAGATGAAAATCGCATTCCACGACCTCAAGTCTCAGATCCAAACTGGCCTGTTAGAAGTATAAATTTTCCTCCAAATGAATTTGAATTTCACTTTCTTCTGTTTCATAATTTCGAACTACCGCAGTGTTCTTGCTAGAATTGATTGCTCGTTTGTGCTTGAATTTTACAATTTATGTTCATTTGAGTTTGAGGAATTGTCCTGTACCAAGTGCGTGAGCCTTTGCTGGATCTATGGCTTTTGCAGGTTGAAAATGTGTTTGCGTCGCTATCGGTTCCATTGATGAGGCTTGTCGGTTTGAAGACCGATGAAATGGCGGAAGAAGGAAGAATCAGCACCATTATCGTAAACACAGATTTGTTTTCTCGAGTAATATTCGAAATTTTATTTGCTGTGGTTTTTGTGTGAATATGTTGCCCACATGCGATGACAACATGATGAATTTGTTCCGTCTATAATGGTTATTTTTCCAGCCGGAATGGCAGAGGAGGGGAAACGGATCAGAATGGCAGTCAAAATCGTCCTATGCTAGCGAGGGAGGTGACGATGTTCGTCAAATTCGTGAAACACTTGCATATATAGATACATCTGTGTGTAGATGAGTTCAAGTTCACGTTTAATTTGGGAACATTTTTATATTGGATTAGCTGCTTATATTAGTTTACTCCCCCCCCCCCCCCCCCCCCCCAAACGAATCCACTTTGGTCTGTAAACTATTAGAAGCTGTTAATGAATTGAAGGGTTGAAGGTTTCCAAAGGCTACGTTTGGGACATGGATTTGTGGAAGAAAAATGAAGGAAAATGATAGGAATACAAAATGAAGTGAAAAGTCAATTTTTTTATTTTATTTCTTTTCATCGAATTAGAAAAAGAAAACTAAAATAAATAAATATTTATTAACAAAATTTAATTTTTAATTGGTTAAACGTACAAAAATTGCACAAGTTATAACTTTTATTTTCCTTTTATTTTTTCTTTCCCTCTACAAATCCATGTTGCAAACGTGGCAAAAAACATTGGGAAATATGATTTCATCTGTTTGGTTATTATTAGTTCCTAGGAAGAGAGGGATCTTGCATTCTGACTTCCACTCCTAATGCATGGATCATGCAAGTGCACTGGTCAATTTGGGTATTCTATGAACTTGTGAGGCATCTATGGTTTGGTGAGGTATTAGTTGCTTTATACTTCCTGAAGTTTGAAGTATATCTTTTGTGCCTCGTTAACGGTTTTGGCCTCAGGAACATGAACTTCAATGTTTGTCGATTTCCATTATGAAGTTACCTCATGTGGTGGTCTTCTGTGTACTAGAAAAAGCAGGAACTCAGCATTTCTATTTTAGCTGGGTCTTTAAAAGAAAACTGATAACAAACTGAGTTTTCAAATCCGTATTTCGAAGACTAGAAGTATGGACTCAATGAATCATTCTTTGGAAAACTTAGGAATCTTCCATTTGATTGTTCTTGTATTTACGCTGTCACCTGCCTTCATTGATCTGCAGGACGATAGCTACACTTCTAAGGCAACCATGGCAGGCAAAGAGCTCGTAAAGAAACAAAAACTGCAGCTGATGGAACTGGTCAACCTTCTTAAGCAAATTGAAACTCAGGTTAATTCAAGCCATATTGACATCCTCCAGACCATTGCTGACCATCGAGCCTCTATCCACAAGTTCTTCCAGAAAGCCATGACATACGTGGCCACTATTCACCAGGCAGGTCAAAATCATGGCGCATTTTTCATCACCCTAAAGCTCCTTCGAGCCACATTTGAACGCGTTGATTTAGCCCTTGGCTCAATAGAAGGAGATGTGGAAGATCTGATGCATGAACTAGCTGAACAAATGTGTACTCCGATGATGGAGTATGTGAAAGGCCTTAAGGTTGACATGACAATGGGAACATGCTTGCGTCTCTTGGCTATAGTGGAAGAGATGGGAGATGCACTAAGAGATGGAAAGATAGAGTTGGAGCACGCAAGACAGAAGGTGATAGTAGCTGAAGAAAGCAGGATTGAGACTTTGAACAGGTTGAAGAAATCAGAAGAAAGAATAAGGAGCATGGAGGAGTACTTTGTACCAGACAAGGTATGTGTTTCAAATACCCCATTTCTTCATGTTGTGTAAATTTCGTGGTATCCCGACTTGCCTTCGGGTATCTAATCCATGCAATCCTGAAAAATTTTAAAAGTATGACCATTCTTCTCTCCTCTACTTAGCCAATGCATTCAGAACATTTTCTTGCTAATCTGGTTTGCAAACATTGAAGAAAAGCTAGAAGCTCCCATGGATGTTGAAAACAGAACATTATCCCCCCCCCCCCCCCGCCTTTTTGGCATAGCATGTCTCATAATTTTATTCATATCATATGGCATTTGGATTAATGGGTTTGAAATGTATAGATCATTTTAGGATACTTCCCAGCTGTTGCAAGACTGCATTGTGGTGAACAAAGAATATTTTTCAGAATTTACTAAATAAGCACACCTTGAAGAGAAATTTGACGAGTGTTGGACAGATCCTATACGCAATTGCAGAGGAGGCAAAAAAAACTTCTCATTCTCTGCATTTATCTAAATTTAATACAAAATGGAAAATATATTTTGTGAGGACAATTCACAATTATTTATGTGAATTACTAGTCCGTGTTTTTTCTATAATTAGATGTTTATTTATTTTTTTATTTTTTCCCCTGCAAAGATTTTAGGCGAGGAGGACGATCAAGCTAAAGATGATCAGAGGTTGCTGTGGGAACTGCTGAAAAAGAAAAGGAAATATCAGATACCAGAGAGTCCACTTGGACCGCCAGATCTTCTATGCAATGGACCCAATAGCAACCACCTTAACTCAACATTGGAGAGAAACCCAACAAGTGGCAGGCGCATTACAAGGAATTACTTGAAAAGGCTAACTCCACAGACCCCATGTTTGGATTCTTGTTTGCGCTTGGGCTCGTCACCCTCAGCGGCAACTCAACAGGTTTTGTCAAGCAAACGCATCACTCGTAGAAATCATGTATAAAGGTATATACATACCTATAACATGCTGGTAACTTCAACATTGGTATATGGTAGAATTTTTTAGCATTATATTTGGATTTGGTGCTCGGACCTTTACCGGTTGAACTTTGCGTTTTCAGTCTCAGTAACTGCGATAGATGCATGATTGGAAAATTTGCAAACGAAGTCTTGATTTTCTATGAAGGATCTAGTTGTCAATTACTTCGTTAAAAGATTATGTCTTCGCTTCATAGGGAGGTAAATTTGTCTCGACTAAAATCCAAATTGTGAAACGGGAAGTCTTTTCAGTCTCCTTCGAGTTTCTTGTGCCAACTTGCCTCTTTTGTATGGCAAATCTATGGAAATGAAAGAGTTCATCCATCATAAATATTGGGGTTGGCTTGGGGTGGAAAAAAATTAATTTTTTGTGGTAGTTTTCTTTCTTTTTAAGTGACTATTTTCAACCAAATTTTAATTTTTTTTTGTTTGATAACTTTTAGTATGTTATTCACATTCATTAAAAAAAAAAAAAATTACCTACATATAAAAATAATAATTATTTTTTAATTATAAGTATGTGAATTTTTTTATTTGAAAGGTTTTTTTTTTCATAATTTGTTTTTATTGGATGCAAATAGGACGTAAAAAAAAATCATATAAAACAAAAACAAATGTTAATAAAAGAATTTAATTTTTTTGTTACCAAATATACAAAGCTTATACTTTTTAGAATAAGTCACATAGTACTTTCATTGTTCTTGTTAGAATGAATGACTAATTTGGCAAACAAGCTTGCAACTCGGGGTTGTAGTGGGGGTAACTACAACTGATGTAGTTTCTCAAAATAATACCGTTTCGATTATTTTTCATCTAAAACGATCCGTTCTTTTTAAGTTTCATATTCAAATATGAATTTAATGTATTTGAATACGTATATTCAAATATGAATTGATGTATTTAAATATGGAATTCAAGTGGAACGGTATTATTTTAAATAAAAATAATCGAAACAGCGTTGTTTTGGAGTATTGCAGTAGTTGCAATTACCCCTACTGTAGCCCCTTCTTCTGTGGGCTTGGATTTAAGAGGGTGTTTGTTTACTTTCAACTTAGCTATTAAATAATTCCTTCAGAAATTGTTGGAGTTTGTATAATGCCATCAAGGTAAAGCATTTTGTTTTTTTGTTCTTCTTTTAGCAACTAGCATTTTAATTTTTGTTAATCTATTTTTTTGTTCTTCATAGTTTAAAGAATTTTAGAATGTATGAAGATAAATTTAATCATTTTAAAAAAAAAAAGTTAAAAAGTTGAGTAATCAGAATCTTCTTAAATGAAACCTAAAATTCATTTCTTGTTACGTGGTAGCATATTTAATTTTTTATTTGTATTTTATTTTTTAAGATTATTATAGTGTTACGAGACAGTTTACTCAAGACTTGTTTAGTAACAATATTATTTTTTTTGTTTATATTTTTCGTTTTTGTTTTTGTTTTTTATTTTTGTTTTTTTTGTTTTTTGTTTTTGAATTAAAACTACATTTGAAAATATAATTTTATTTACAATTATTAATTTTTGAAAATAAAATAAATGAAAAATATTAAAAATAATCCTAAAATCTCTTCATTTTTATCATCTCAAAATTAAATAAAAATAAAAAATATATGTGCTGATGATATATTTAAAACTAACAACACCTGTGCATACAACACTTTAAAAATAGTTAGTATTAAGTTTCTTATATGGTTTGAATTTTGAATAAAAAATTCAAATCGAGAAAATTATGATAATCTATGAGTTTTAATTTTTTTTCCTAAAACTTTAGATCTTAGTAACTACTATATATGTTTTGAAAGATTCAACTACCTGAAAACCATAATTGAATGATAGTATGGTCTACTAAATAATAATTTAACGAAAAATTAAAAATATATAAATGATTTCAACCCTTAAACGAAAGAAAAAATAACTCTTAACTGTTAGATTTTAGTTTGTGAGAGAGACATTTTCAAAAATCTGTCTTATTTTATTATATGGATACCAAAATTCCTAAATAAAGTAAAGAGATAAAGAAAAAAAAAGTTACTATAAATTTATAAATGGAAAAATAGTAATACAAGATTCCTTTTATATATATATATATTTTTCTCAACTAAAAATAAAATAAAATTTATCATATTTTCTTTCTATAATTATGTGTTTGATTTGATCATTTTTATTTGTTTTTTCTTCTCTAAAAAATTAAATAAATAAGAAATATATTAATTTAAATTTTATTTTTAAAAAAATATTTAATAAAAAAATGAAAAATAATAAAAAAATTTTCTTCATAAAATATTTTCCAAACCAAACTCCTCTTCTTATTAATATTCCCTTCTCTTTTATTTAACTTGCAAAAAGAACACTCCTCAGTTCTCGGCCTCATCTTGAAAGGACATTCCGCAGCCGCATCCGAAACGGCGGCGTTTACTGGGACTTAAGCTTCAGCCCCCGTTTCCGGTTCACTCCAGGCTCCCAACTCTCTCCGGTCCGGAGCCTTCGTCTCACTACGGGAGAGTATTCAACTACGTCGTCGTCTCCGGTCATCGGCATAGTCTCCGGTGGATGTCTGTTCCTGGTCGGCCTCGCAAGGAAGATCGAACTGCTGTTATTTGAGCCGATTGTTGTGATTCGATTGGAAGTCAATATTCTGGGAAAACACGTAATTCTGGTACTTCAACGATCTATTTGATTCCAAGGGCATCAATTGTTAGAATTTTTGGAATAAATAATAATTTTCTTGGATAGTATTTTAAAGATCCAAATCCGGTTTCTGAGCAGCTTCGAGATTATTTATTTGCTTGTTTGGGGTACTAAATATGTATGATATCAAACCAATTTCCTTTGTTGGCATTCACTGCTCAATTTTAACTTCCTTACGTATGCATTCGCGCCTTTCTGCTTCTCTGCCTTTTGCAAACCACGGAGAGAATTAAGCAATTCGAAACGGTTATTTTTCTCATGTATGAGCAGTAAAAGATTGTTAATTGGGGAAAGAATTGATATATATATATATATATATATATATATATTTTACATCTAGATTCGTTAATCTGTTGGTTAACTTTTAAATGGTAGATTATACCCAATATTTCCTCCAGATTTTAATGAACAATGGGTTTGAGTAGCTATGTTTTGAAACTGTTCAGTAAATTGCTTCACAGACCAGAATGGTTGTTACACAGCATTTGCCTGTGTAAATTCTGGTATTAGAACCCAAGACTACCCCAGGTGAACTATCAATCGCAAGCTCTCGGGAGGAACGGATTGCCCAAGTATCATCAATCTTAGTTCATTGGGAGGAACGGATTGTTCCTCCGGCCCAATGCCTGATGTGTGAAGGAGGAGAGTGTCGTGGTTCTCACATCGGTTGTATAAAGGGCTGGTGATCAATATATAGGGGTGTGAAGGGGGAGATTGTTGGGGAACGGGTTGCCCAAATATACCATCAATCTCAGTCTATCGGGAGAATGGGTTGTCGCTTCCTTCGACCTAAGAGCTGATGTGTGAAGGGGGAGATATCCAAGACCCGATGTGGGAAGGGGTAGATTATTGCGATTCCCACATTCCTTGTGGAAGGGGCTGGTGATCATTATATTAGAATGAGGGGCCTCACTCTACAACCTAGTTTTTGGGAATGAGAAAGCCCAAGACTACGCCACATAAAACATTCTTTTCCATAGTTGGGCGAACCTGAGAAAATATTATTTTTTTCCTAGACTCTGTTCTTCCTTGATTTGATTGTTTAATTGATATTTTTTTAGTCCATACGTAAGCCTGTTTATGGGTGCTCTTGCAAAAATTTACTTGTTCGTTCAACATTTCTTAAACTGGTATGAGAAGATTTTTGCTAAGTAAATCTTTGTTGGTTATGCCATAATCCAGACAAACTATTGTTTTGAAGGAAGCTCAATGTTCATTCAACCCCCACTGCATGGTTAAATTGCTTCCCTCCATTTAGATTAAAAGTATATGCTGCCTGTCTTGCATGGGTGTGCCAAGTGGGCACGGAAACAACACTACTGTTAATTTCCTATGTTGTTATTTAAAATGCCTTACTACTATGTCATATTAGAAAAAGGAAGACTTATAAAGTGCAGATCATGAATATTGGATTTGGGTGTTAGTATTGGAAATGTACTCAGTATTGTCCAGTGTCCACATGTTGATTGAATTTTTCTTTTTCCAATTTATTATTCATTTTGTTTTAGAGGTGTTTTAAACTGGATTCATGTTTAGAAATGTACTCCCAACGGGGATACCATGACTCTAATGTTTTGTAAATTAAATACCAATTGTTTTTATTGATTATTTATGGAACCCATTTTTTTCTGAACATAAAATGTCTGTAACATGTACAGAAGTATTCAAAAAAGACACGTGAATTAGGGTTGTGATTTGGAAGTCTTGTATTTAGCCTTTGTTTAATTATCGAAGGGATATTTGAAGCGAAAAGTGAAAGTTGGGAAATGGAATGGTTTTGCATGGAATTTGATTTTTGAAGTGTTTCGACTCCAGTGCTGATTGGTATTGCTATGTCTTTGTTTGCTAAGTTCTTTGACCCTATACTTAACTAATTTATTTATTTATTAAACAGGTAGAATTTTAGGCAATTCATAAAGAAACAAGCACTGGAGAGATGCAGAAATTAGGAGATTTCAAGCTGCCCCACTTCTTCAATTACCCGCCATATTTCACGTAATAGCTTGCTAACTTTTGCCTTGGTCATAGAAATTTTTTGCTTTGAGATACTTGCTATATATGGATGGCTTAAATGCTTACAGAAGAACAAACAGGGAAGTGCAATTTTGGGTCGACACCATTGCATTTTGATGTAGAAACTTTTGCTCTCCCTCTCTCTCTTCTTCTTCTTCTTCTTTATGATAATTACTCAGAATGAGGCCTAAACTCGAATTCTCTTAAAACACTGTCTTTGAATTGCAATCACAAATATAATATTCATATAATTTCAAATGAATGTCGTTATTTTTTCATGTAAATTGATATTGCCTTTATAGATAGGGATGATGTAACCATTAAATTATTGCACACAGCTGATTGAGACCGAATTAACCCAATGATTGGATTGAGTTGAATTGTGATTGTGGATTGTTTTAATGGGCTTATTTAAGTTAGCATTCGTAATCCTGGGGCTCATACTAATTGTTACAGGAAGGCTTTATCTTAAGCCATCGTGAAAATGCATTCATTTGGTATGAGTGCATACCTTCAAGAGTGTTTTTTTTAACCATGGTTCTAGTGCTTTGAAAGCAAATCAGAACAGTTTATGTGAGAAAAGCAAGAGTCTTGGCTGTTTTTGTAGATACTTGAGAGGCTGCTGCATCCCTTGTTTTTCGTCATTTTTTCTGATTGAGGAGAACTCTAATTGTGATTGTTGGGTAAAAAAGGAAAATATGGTTCCTTGCATTCATCTCAATTTGTCTAGGATTATTTTCTATGCTTCAAGTGGCTATTAACTGGATAGACTGTATAATGAGGAGTTAGATGGTATAATGAGGAGGCAGACTATAATCCAAGGTAGGGCAGCCACTGTGGATATTTAAAGGTTAAGTCCTCCCCTTGAGGATCATTTGAACCCTTGTTGCTGGGCAGCTGGTGGGGACTATATCGATATATTCTTTCTCGGTTGCCTTTGTTCTCACTGTATACGTATCAAATGATATCCTTTTCTTTGTCATACACTTAAACTTTTCCCTATGTGCCATAACAAATGATTCTTTTACCAAACTAGCACTATCAAACCCTAGTACACATTTTTTATTATTATTGAAGAGTAAAAGCATTGTTGATGTATATTTCTAATACAATCTTCAACTCGGGATCTGAGAATGGGATTCCCTAAAAATTTGCTGCTAGGAAATGGTATTGGTGTCAACCAGATTCCATTCTCCACAGATTTGAGGTATAATGCTTAATTAGCTAATTAGCTTGTACTGTGCAAAAGATATAGATTGCGGAATTACAAACTTTATTGTACAGACTTTTCACTGTAGTTAGATGTCTTTTCCATACTTTAGGGGTACATGCATATTCGAATAACTATACTTTCAAGCATACTAATTTAAACAATTTTCTCTGTAACGTTTTCTTAATAAAAAAAATTTGTTTACTTGCACACATTCTGTCTTTGTAGCTTGCAGCCTGTTAAGGACACCCGGGAGAAGCAGATACAACTTTGGAAGGAACTGATACTTGATTACTGTAGAACTCAAAAGATTTACATAATTGAACTGGAAAATGAATTTCCCCTGTTTATGAATCCTGTAATTGAAAGTAAGCTCTGTCTTCTCATTACTTTCTGTTTTTCATCTTACCCACTCAATGCTTGCAAACATCACATGTTTCTGATCATTCTCTAAAAGCATCCGATTACTGTGTTGTACTACTGTGCAAGGAATTTAAAAGCAATGCGTTGGAAAGAATAAAATTTACGTATTTCTTGGATGATGTGCTTATAACTATTATTCCCTTTCTGCTGTTTGCATGTTATTTTACAGCAGGGAGTTTGAATTAATTTACGAATTTGTATTCAAAATAATTTTATGTTCATTCATTTCAACATGCTGATGTTTTATAGTTTAGTGTTGTGTTTATTTTAGAAAACTCTATTCATTAACAAATTTGAAGTTTTAGGTTTCAAACTTCCAAAAATTGAAAATAATTAAAAGAGAATAATTAATTGATATAAATTCACGTTGTTTTCATATAATTTAATTCCAAAAGTTTCTGCGAAGTTATAATTTGTTTCATGAGTGTAAGGTGATGAACACATGTCATCCTAGTGTCTTGTTCTAAAAAATAAAAATAAAAAATATGGCACATTTCTGTGTCCCACATGTGCGGGAAATGTTCAACAAGTTTCAACAATAAAATATGGGCACTTTGAAATAGGTGATGTATCCATACTGGGCTTAGACACAACACGTGGAGTATCCAATCATTTACTCATTTATTTATTTATTTATTCAAATATGCGATTAAGTAAGCCTAGATTTGAGTAGCTAAAACTTCTAAAATTATAAAATCTTGTCTCTCTTATCTTCTTTTGTTATATGTGTTGAATTAGTAAATTAGTTTTCCTGTGTATGTTATATTCGCATGTATAAATAATAAAATATATAAAAATTATATTTTTTCAACATATCTCCTCCATGTCCATATTCTTGTTTTTTCAAAATCATTGTATCCGTATCTGTACTTCTGCCATGTCTACATCCTATTTTGGTGTTTCTTAGAGGGTCAGTGTTCATCATGGTTATGACAGCTTCGTAGAAGTGCCCATGGCTGCGACATTGCCACATTTAAATTGATTTTATCCATTTTATTATTAATGGATTCCTCTATCCTGTTTTCCCTCTTTGTTGTAGTGTGCTAGTTGTTTTAATTCCAGTTGTAAAAGTAGTCAGTAGATGAACCTTAGGCTAGAAGCACGGATATTGACATGTTATGATACGGATGCGGTGAGTCAATGATTTGAAAAAAGGATAAATTACACCTACCTTCTCTCAACATTTGGGTAATTATAAGGGACTACCTCAATCAATTTAAATTTACACTGATCTCCTTTATTTTCAAATGTTGTTAACAATGAGTCCCTTCCATTAGTTTGCACCCCAACGGTGTTAAAAACTCATGTCAAAATAACTAAAATACCCAATAATTTTTTAGATGTTTCTCTTAATTAATATTTTTCTCTCTCTACAAATAGCGTGTTCACAACCATGTACCAAGTTTGCTGGAGGTGTTATTATACCATTGGGATTTGCACCTTCCAGTTAAGGACTACTTAAGGCAAGGAACAAAGTTACATATCATTTTCATACAAATGTCTGAAATTTTTCCTTGTCATGGGAAATGGAAATAAGTGCTGGCAGGATAGTGAAATTTCAGTGTTTCCTCTAAAATACAACAGAACATAGTGAAAAGCAGTAAAATGTTTAAATGCTAAGAATTGTTGGGTTAACATAAATTTGTACACATATTTGAATTTTATTTGTATTTTCTCACCTTATTTTTTCTGGTGAATCTCATTTTCATTATCAGGATCTCTAAGCCATGAAGCTAGGGAGGTCTTCCTCTCAGCCTTAGTTTCTGAAGGTTTGTTCATGGCCTTAGCATCTCCCAGAATTTTTGGACTGAAGTCTGATCATGGTCCTCTTCCTTGTAAACTTAGATTTAGTTTCTTAAATTTAATTTTGACATAACAGGACGTGCAGAATGGATGGATAAAGGACATAGGAAATGCCTTATCCTCTGGCATCGCATTCAAGATTGGGCTGACTTGATTTTACGCTTTGTGAGTAGTCAAGTGGTCCTAACACGATCCACTTGTCAAAATAAATGCGGTTTTATTGAGAAACTGCATATTAGTCATGTGTGCTTGCGCTAATTATGACTTTCTTTTCCACATTGGATTAGGTGAAGGATAATGGCTTGGAAGACAGCGTTATGACAGTTGAGGAAATTCGTTCAGGGACTGAAACCCACGGCACAGGTAAATTATCATCCTAAAAAATTGCCTGTGGATGCACTTCTGCTTTATTAAGGATACTGTACCTTTAAAGAGAGAGAGAGAGAGAGAGAGAGAGAGAGAGAGAGAGCGCTAAGGATAATACACGATCTGTTTTTGCAAGTTAAATGACCCGTCTGAAAATAACTTCCCAGAAGAGCAATGAAAAGGAAAATAACTAGGGCCTTTGCTACAACCGAAACAATTTTCTTGGAAAAAGATACAGTATATTCAGATTTCTAATGCATGACCCCTATCACAATGCAAATATTCACTGTCAGGCTTGCAAATTGGTTAAAAGTTTGTCCAATAAAAACTTCTCGTTCAGATGCCATGGATCTCTCCGATCATTTCGCGTTTTGTTCTGGCTTTGTAGACGTGTGTTGCCAAATTCCTGTTCTGGATCCATACTGAAGCCACCTAAGTTCAACTAAAATATATTGATTCTGTGTTGCAATTTGTTCTGTCCAATATATTGAATGACAGTGGAAACTGTTATAAGATTTATTGACAGTGATTGCAGGAGCTGATCTCATGATTTGGCACCCATAAGTAGTATTATGCATCTTTGCTTTTGGTTACCCACAAAAAAAAAAAAAAAAAAAAAAAAAAATCTTTGCTTGTGGTTTCACAGTTTCAGTGGCAGATGTTGGCTTCTATTTGAGCAGATTTATTACCTCATTTATGTATGGTGGACATCAAGTCCAGTGTGAACCTTTGTTTTAACTTCACAAATCAACTAGGGAAATGTTAAAGATATTAAATTGCATTAAGGTTATTAATGGGATTTCCACCTTTGGTAACTCTGTCCTCCTCAAATATTACATTATTATTATTGTTGTTGAACTAAGATTCATGGAAAAAGACGAGGGAGCTTTACTGTGCTTTCCTTGAAACATTGAACTGATATCTCTCTGTGGTACCGTTGCTTTAGATCTTCATGGAATTGACCGCAAAGTTCTAATGCGAGCTCTGAAGCTATTGGAAAACAAGGGGAAGCTTGCTATCTTCAAGGGAACTTCGGCTGATGATGAGGGCGTGAAATTTTCTGTATAGACCTTTCACTATTTCGGTTTTTGATTTTTTTTTTTGTTCACTCTTTTTTGTACTATCACCTTCTGTCATATTTGTGATTTTAATTTCCAACTGTGTTACAGCGGAGGTATGAGTTGTATTGGGAGATTTTGTTGTTTTTTAATTGAACTTTTAATGGGTATAAGGAATGCACGTTCTTCTTTAATAGGAAACCACAGAATTTGTTATTTAATTTTTCATATCCTGTCAACTAATGAAGTCAGGCTTGTGGTTGTCTGAAAATAAGAAATCTATCGAGTGGAGGATATGCAAAGCTATCTCTGCTGTTTTTGGAAGTAATTGCTTGAAATTGCAGCCATATTTGACCATTGTTACCAGGTAATATTGAGAGAAAGAGAGAGAGAGAGAGAGTTTTTTTTTATTGTACTATTGATAATAATAAAATAATATACAAAATTAATGTCAACTCTGAAAGAATTATTAGAGTAAATGACACATGATTTCAAAGTTAACCTTATGCTAGTGGACTTGTGAACCGTTGGATCTAAATACGACTGCTTACAATAAAAATAAATTTAAAAATAACTCTAAAATTTTTAAATTTATTACTTCAAAATAACTCTAAAATTTTTAAATTTATTTTTATTGTAAGTTGTCTGATTTTGATTTAACAATCTACAAGTCTAATATCACATGATTAACATTACAAGTAATGTTATCATTTCCTCTTTCCATGATCTTTGTGTGTCAAAAAACTTTGCTAAAGTTGCAAGAAATAATTACTAGTTGTACGAAAGCAGTCACTACTTCAATAGAAACCATAAATGTGGGACTTGGCCAAGCTAACATAGCTCATTATGTCAATAGTCTAGCATTATGTTTTTTAACCGTTCGATTAAATCTAACAGTTCAAATTAAAATACAATTTTTAAACAACGAAAGAAAGTGAATTTCCTATTTAAAAAACTGTCTTCGTATGAGAAAGTTTTGCCACATAGAATTTCGTGGGAAGAGAAAAAAACATCAAGCTTATTTCAAATAACCCAACCACTAAAATTTCAATCGAAGATCGGAAATATATTCTCTGTTGAGTGGGTTTCTTTGCAACATTTTCTTGTTTTTCTCATTGTCGTTGACAATGTTCTTTCGAAATTAGGGCACTCGGTTTGGCTGTAAAACTAAGAAGGTACAGACCCTTCTCTTTATATACTTAAGAATATAACAATTATATAATTAGGTTTCATGGAATTTGATTTTGTGTTTGTGTGTGTGAGAGAGAATGTGCTGGAATTTGTTATTTTGAATCAATGCTAAAGCTTGTTGTTGCTTGCCTAAAATGGGAGAGTGCTAGCTATGCAAAAGGGAATATTAACAATTTAATAAAAGCTTAGTTCAGATTTACTGATATAAAATAGTTGTTGATTTATTTTCTTCAATTCTTATGTGGGGCGTAGATTGTGTTAAGGATTGCATTGGTGTGTGCTAGTTCTTGCTTGCTTTGCTAAGGTGTGTGGATGTTAGAATGTTGAATTTCATAGCTATATTAGACTGGTACGAAAGGATGGTTGTTGTTATCATAGAATACTACAGATGGTGGAGTTATGTTTCTTTGAAATCAAATTGTATAGCTACTCTCTGTTTATAACCCAATTTTGGTTTAGAAGGACTTTAGGATAGTTGGTTTGAGCACATGATGTACATACACCCCCAAGATTTTGTATTTTTTTTATTTCTTTAATATATTTATTCTTTCCTTATTGCATATTTATTTTCTGTTGTGAAGCTTTACACAATTAGGGACATTGAATTCGTTTTGCTAACTTTATACTTGCCATTGCATCCTCTAGACTTATAAAGAAGAAAAAGATGGCAATAATTCAAAATAAGCTAATGATACAAGCCAACTATACCAACAGTTATAGCTAATGTTTAATGCAAATGGCACAATAACAAACTGTTTTCCTTACAAAATTTTAGCTTCGAAATCCAACCTCGGCAAATAACATGTTCAACAAACTCTCATCACATCCCCGATCATTACATCATCAAATAAGCATGTCCACGTAATGCTTACATTAGCACTTAATGCTAGCCTACTCATTAAAACAAAATCAAATTACACATCATAGCATCACTGTGGGATACTTAATGCTAGCCTACTCATTAAAACAAAATCAAAGTACACACCATAGCATCACTGTGGGATACTGGTTAAGTATGCTTCACGGTTGATATCAAAAAAATATATCAATAGGTTTCATTTTTCCAAATCAAGATTAAAAATTGGACCTTATGCTCCGTCTTTATTTGTGCCACCATGATAAGCACAAAACCAATTAAAAAAAAAAAAGTACAGTTTGCACACTTAAAAAAAGCTAGACCAAATTTATCAAATGCTTGCCCACATACAAGTATAATCCAAGACGAATTCCCATTTATTTGCTGAATAGAAAACACATTCAAGTTCAAAATGCAGTGATGTTTTCTATAGGAGTGCTTGAGCACTCACGGGGAAAACTAGTTACTTTTTGGCTAAGACAATCTACAGTGTCAATTGCTGTTGTCAACTACCTAATTCCTATAGATTTCTACTCGTTGATGTTTCAAATTCGTTCTTAACTTAAAACAAAAAAAAAAAAAAAAAAAATTAGTCTGGTTTATTATTTTTTTAATTCTTATCTTGAAAAAAAAAATAAATCTAACTACGTGTTGCCCCGCCAAGATATAATTCGTCTGAAAACGCCTGATCTTTTTCAAAAACGATCATCACAGCCTCATAAGCTGATAGATAGATGTGTGTATATATATATATATATATATAGAGAGAGAGAGAGAGAGAGAGAGGTAGAGATAAATTTTTAACTGCAAAATCGAAGAAGAAAACTGAAGACGCAGCGACTGGAACTGAAACAGAGAACGAAAAGTCTGAAGAAGAAGAAGAGTGACTGAGGAAGCTGCGAAACCTGCAATTTATTCGGGTGGTGGGTGAGTTCTCTGGATATTGGACGGTCCACTAGCATTGATTGTCGGCGGCAAGTAGGAATAGATTGGAATTTCGAACGACTAGTGTAAAAAGTAAAATATTTGTCTGCCTCTCATGTAAAGAGTTAAAACCCCCCACAAAGCAACAACATTGGTTTTTCCACCAAAAAAGAAACAATAGCAGAGTCTGGAGACCGAACAATTGGTAGAAAGCTTCCGAGGAACAACTTCAAACTGTCCCGTAAAGGCAATTAAGAAAGAAAAAACAAATTATAAAATCCCTTGGAGTCATGATTTTAAAAAACGGTAATAGTTGTCGTAACAGTAACGATCGCGGTAATACGGAAACGGGATGTAACGGTTATCACGTAACGGAAACGGAAATCGAAAGCGTGATTTTTTTTAAATCCACAATTTATCTAAATTGAACAATTTTTTAATATTTTAACAATTAAAATGAATAAATATAAATTATTAGTGTTATTTAATTATTTTATATTAATTAATAATGTCATTTTTATATATATAAATTTATTTTTATGTAAGAAGTGTCTAAAAAAAATTGTA
>QLOD02000016.1:7716243-7726335 GCA_003260245.2 Sideroxylon spinosum | reverse complement strand
CATTTTTTCAAAAAAGGCACTTCCATGCCTATTTAAACACTTGCATCATTTTTTTTGGAAGTTTTTTTCATAAAAAAATCATTTACATAAAAGAGTTCAAATATTGTTTGGTTCGCTATAACACAAATGTCACTTCCCTTTGTGTGTGTGATAATTCTATTTTGGAAGATTGACGTCCATTAAAAATCAAAAACCTTGTGGGGACGAATTCAGTCTTAAGAAGATAATGTATAACACTAAATTTGATCAGTGCATTTAAATTTATCTCCTAAAAAATTATAAGTTTTAATTTTAGTGATTTTTCAAAATAGTGACGAATTCAGACAAATATTTTCCGACATTCTTAAGACTGAATTCATTTTTGTCGTTTATCCGATCACTATTTCTTGATTCCGAAAAATTTTCGTTTGCTTTCTGTTGCAAAAATTTGATTCTACGTTGTTTAAATTTCCTGTTAATTCACGATGGTTGTTCACTGCTTGTATAACCTGTGTGCAATTCATTTACCGTTTCAGCTTTTTAGTCACTGGTTTCTAATTTTTTCGGACAGAATATTTTCTCTGTTTGTGTTGCACGAAATGTCAGAATCT
Source organism: Sideroxylon spinosum (assembly GCA_003260245.2). Classification (NCBI taxonomy): domain Eukaryota; kingdom Viridiplantae; phylum Streptophyta; class Magnoliopsida; order Ericales; family Sapotaceae; genus Sideroxylon; species Sideroxylon spinosum. The sequence goes on along the minus strand of QLOD02000016.1, from coordinate 7,725,745 downwards.
CTTTTGTTTCTTTTTTTTTTTTTTTTTTATTTCTTCTGCTGTTGTGTTGGATATATTGAAAATCCGGGTTCCCTGTTTTCTTCTTTTAACATGGCACTATTCTGTTAAAAAAAAAACTGAAATAAAATAAAACTGCTCTAAAATTTTTTTCCTATTACGGAATTTTAATATCTATTTTTCATTGGTTTGAAAATTGGGTTGCAGTATCCAATTTGATTTTCTGCACGATTTTATTTACTGTTAGGATTCTGTATTCTAAATTTCTCAGCATAGTCTTTTTCATGCACTGTAAAGAAACTTAAAATTCTGTATTTCCTTTTTGTAAATTTGTAAATATATATATGTATATAAATTTCTAAATTAAATTTTTTAATTTATCAATTTTCTAGATTGGAAAATGACAAGTGAAATGGTAAATTCTATTTCAGTTCTAATTGCAACACCAGTTACTGCTTCTGATGTGCCAATTGGACATGGTGAGAAGCCAGAAAATCTAATGATGTGGATTTTAAAAGATGGCAATAGAAAATGCTATTCTATATTACTATATTTTCAAAAGCAGTTTCAAATTTCATGTTATAAAAAAAAAAACGACAACAAAAAGTATAAACAGAAAAACAACAGTGTTACCAAATGGTCATTAAATAATATATGGATACTTATTTGACAAAATTAAATTAAAATTTTTGATTTACTTAATGTTTAAAATTATTTTACTTTTTCTCTCTCTTTTTCCATATTTTTTTGAATATTTTTTATATAAAAGATTTAAATTAATATTATAAAAAAGTGATAATAATGATAATAAATAATAAAATTTTATACCTTAATCTCTTTTGATTAGTAATTTTTTATTTTTATAGATTATTTTTACATTTTTTTTATATAAGTTTGTTTCATGAATTTAAATTTGAGTTATTTATATATTAAAATATATTTACTTGCCTTTATATGCACAAGTAATTGTTAGGAAGCTAATATCTCAACAAAAAAAAAAGTTCAAATAAAAAGAAAAAAACGCTTACCCTTAGAAGTGATCGAACTAATCGGCTCAAACGTTCCATGAACCGAATTGAGCCAAGCAAACGACCCAAAAAATTGAACCATTTTGACCAGTCGATTTTTCAGTTATAGGGGTCCCAGCGAGGATATAGAAAGAAATGCCGAGTCAGATGAGATCCAATGACGCGGTAAGAACAACTTTATAATTTCTATACGCTGCTGCTTTTCCATGTTTCCCATTCTCCCTGCACAACAATTCGGTCTAACCAAGGCGTGGGTTCAGCTTTGCCGGTTTGCCCCATCTCTCTCTCTCTATATATATATCTTTGTTATCTTTGCCGTTAAGTCTAGATTTGGATGGTCATATATGTTAAATCATTCGTAATTGAACAGTGCAATCTGTTGGTCTTGTGCGGCGAATGCACAAAATTTACATGATATGGCAAGATTAAGCACATATATATGGGGAATGATGGACTATTTTGCTATTTAGATTTTTATTTTTATTTATTATTATTATTATTACTACTATTATTATTATTATTATTTGGGGTTCATTGCTATTTAGTTGATTTACAATTGCTTTTTTTTTTTTTTGGTTAATTTGGGGCTGTTGTTTTCTGGGTTTTGTTGAACATAGACATCTGATGAATGGAATCTAGCTAGCTCACTCAAAATTATTATGAGGGTAACCCACACACACACACATAAATATATTTTGATAATTAAATAAATTATATTGAAACAAGCATAAGGATGCTGCCCCCATACAAAACCCAAATATCCAAAGACTCAACTTTAAAACAAGGAACTATACAGGTCCTAATCTTGCCCCTGACATAACCATCTAAACAACAGGAGTTTTTATTCCTTGAAAAGTAATTCTATTTCTTTCCTCCGACATCATTCATGCTGTACAGAACGGAATTAGCTTCCACACCTTCGCCCTTCTCTTGCGGACTCCAACTCCCCAGCAATAGCCGAACATAAGATTAGTGTTGCCCGAGAATGCCCATTATGTCCCAATTTGCAAAAGCACCAAATTCCACGACTCCTTAGCCCACGAATAATGCACAAAAATGGGATGAATAGATTCACCCGCTTCCTTATGATGACAACATCATTCAAAGATAAGGACATATTTTTCTCCAATTGTCAATAGTCAAATTCTTCCCATGGGCCGGCAAGATATGCAGTTCTTCTATCTACAAGAATCCAGCATCAAAAACCAAAAACTACAGGACGGATAAGAGTTAGAATAAATACATTTAATTTGACTTCTTCAAAAGCATTAATTTGACCTATTAACTTGAATATTGTCTAATGGTTTGTTTGAGTCATTTGGTCTTTCTACAGCTAGGACAAAAACTGCAGTGTAGCAAGTTGAAAATTTCCAAACACAGACTCTGATGACTTGAGCGTGTCGTAGTACACCACAATATAAATATTGATAGATTGGTTCTTATCAAACTTGCATTTACTACTTTCACTAGAGCAGTTCTTACCCAGCCTAAGGTCTCTCCAATTCCAATATACTACGTACCTTGCATCTTTTAGTAACAATGTCTCACAAAAATAAGTTTCCACTGTTATTATCTTTGTGTCCCTCTTATGCCTTCTTCCATGTGAGCTTCATTTTCCTGGCCTCGTCTGCCACAGTGAGGGTTTTCCAAAATGAGACTGACAGGCAATCTTTGCTAGCGATCAAGAATCAAATTGTTGATGATCCTCTCAACGTGCTCAGTTCATGGAACAATTCTCTATGCTTCTGTGATTGGCATGGGGTTTCCTACAGTAGTCACCATGAAAGGGTCACTGTCCTAAACCTTTCATCTCTACAGTTAGCAGGCTCCTTGTCACCCCATATAGGAAACCTGTCCTTTCTTCGGGCGATATATCTCGAGAACAACAGGTTCAACGGCACGATCCCTGCAGAAATGGGTCGATTGTTTCGCCTTCAAAATCTTTTGCTTTACAGTAACTCTTTTGAAGGTGAACTTCCTAGCAGCCTGAGTAATTGTTCAAACTTGAGAGCGTTGGACGTGTATCAAAACAATCTTGAAGGGGAAATCCCCACTGAATTAGGCTTGTTGTCAAGTCTTCAAGGATTGTTTCTTGCCTCCAATCATTTCAGTGGTAGGATCCCACCCTCCCTTGGGAACCTCTCTGGACTAGGTAGACTTGTTCTATATGAGAACAAGCTGGAAGGAAGCATTCCTAATGAACTGGGACAGCTTTCAAACTTAGAGCTAATTCATCTTGGCATGAACTTCTTGTCAGGTGAGATTCCCTCCTCACTTTACAATTCCTCTATCAATTTCTTTGGGGTAGCTTTCAACAAATTACATGGAAATGTCCCAAATTTTGGCTTGTCCTTTAGAAAGCTGCAGATATTTTATGCTGCAGAAAACCATTTCTATGGTTCTATTCCACCATCGATAGCAAACGCTTCTGAACTGGTAAAGTTTGATATTGGGCGGAACAATTTTACTGGGTCTGTGCCGATGAATTTGGGAAACCTTCAAAATCTACAAGTATTCAGTGTTTCACATAACCAACTTGGAAGTAATGGAGTTGATGATTTTGGCTTTTTCACTTCTTTATCCAACTGCTCCAATCTAAGATATTTGGTGTTAAAAGAAAATCGATTTAGAGGTGTTTTGCCCAACACCATTGGCAATCTCTCCACCCATCTCAGTCATCTTTGGCTAGGTGAGAATCCTATACATGGAAACATCCCACCGGAGATAGGGAACCTCATCAACTTAGCCTTTCTAGATTTCCGCTATAGTCCGCTCACAGGAAGTATTCCTGATTCCCTCGGGAAACTAACAAATTTGCAGGAAGTCTACTTGGTAAGTACTAGTATATCTGGGAAAATTCCGTCTTCTATTGGCAACATCTCTGGATTAAGTATGCTTATCCTAAGCGAGAATAGGTTAGAGGGAGAAATACCAGTTTCCTTGGGTAATTGCAAAAATCTAAATGCTTTGGACCTTTCATGCAATCTTCTCACTGGTGCAATACCCAAACAAATTTGTCTTTCTTCCCTCTCAGTTGGCCTTTCATTAGCTCATAATTTTTTGTCAGGACCATTGCCACTAGAAGTTGGTGACATGAAAAATATTGGCACATTGCATGTTTCCGAAAATCAACTGTCAGGGGAAATTCCAAGCACTTTAGGTGGCTGTCAAGTGCTAGAGTTTCTCACTATGAGAGGTAACTGTTTTGAAGGGACTATTCCATCATCTTTCCAGCAATTAAGGGTTATGCGAGTGCTTGATCTCTCTCGCAATAATTTGTCTGGACAAATTCCGAGTTTTTTAGGAGAGTTCACTTTAATTCAGAACCTCAACCTTTCCAATGACATGTTTGAAGGTGAAGTTTCAATGAAGGAAGTGTTCAAAAACATTAACGCTTTTTCAATTTTAGGAAATGGAAAGCTTTGTGGAGGAATTAAAGAATTGGGATTGCCTGCATGTCCGACAGAAGTCTTGCAGAAAAGGAGAAAACGTTTGAGCAAGAGAGTAATGATTCCTCTAGCAATTGCTCCCATTTTAGTTGTGGTTCTAGTTTGTCTTTTTGCTATACTTCACCAAACTGAAAGGTCTAAGAAGCAAATAGAGCCAGCCTTGCCTTTGCAAAATCTGCACCCAAAACTTTCTTATACAGAACTACTTCAAGCAACTAATGCGTTTTCTTCAGAAAACTTAATTGGAGAGGGTAAATATGGGTCTGTTTACAAAGGAATCCTCAATCCTGGAGAAGAAATAGTCGCTGTGAAGGTGCTCAAACTTCAAGAAAGTGGAGCCAATAAGAGCTTCATGGCTGAATGCGAGGCACTAAGGAACATTCGCCACCGTAATCTGGTCAAGGTCATCACCGCTTGTTCAAGCACTGATTTTAAGGGAAACGATTTCAAGGCTTTGGTCTTTGAGTTCATACCAAATAGGACTTTACAGGACTAGTTACACTCATTATCTTCTGAACAGCAAGAGCAAAGGAATTTAAGCTTATTCCAGAGGATAAATGTTGCCATAGATGTGGCCTCTGTATTGGATTACCTACATCATCATTGCGAAACAGCAATTAGTCATTGTGATCTGAAACCAAGCAATGTTCTTCTTGATAATGAATTATGTGCTCGTTTAGGTGATTTTGGGCTGGCAAGGATTCTTTTAGCCTCAACTTATGAATCAATGCATGCATATTCCATTTCAAGTGGGATTACAGGAACAGTTGGCTACATTGCCCCAGGTTTTTGTGCTCCGTTCATTTCTTGTTTCACTCAATTAAGGCATAACTTAGTCGTGTTTTGTATTGATAAACTAGCATCTGAAATTTCAAATGCGTATCATTCAAGAGAAATTTGATTTTGCATTTATGAGTTTCAAAACTGAAGTCAAACTTTTCAAGGGGTAGCATTATACAATTAGAAATTTTATTTCAAAGAAAGGACATAGTTGTAGGTAATCACTTCAAAAGAAAAAATATATATATATATATTATTCTAGGTGGTGTATTTTTTCTTTTTTCTTTACAAAAATTTCTGTTACTAAAAGAAAAATATTTAATAATAAAATATTATTATCACATTATTATGGTAAACTTTTCTACCAAAAAAAAAAAAAATTCTGGAAGACTAGTAGTTTCCCCTTTTGCAGGCTGAAAATTGTAATAATATGCTTTTAAGGAAGTTTATACTTGGTTTTGGATACTCATCGAAGTTTCATATTTAGCTATCAATTTATTTTATTTAGAATCAGTTTTAGAATATTTACTTTTGTTTCTAATTTTTTTAAAATATTTTATTTAGCTTAGTGTGTTAGGCATTTTCTAGAGTTAGTTGTTATTTTGTTTCCTTATTTGACATTATTTTGTTTCCCAATTTTGGTTATGTTTTGTTAGGATTTTTGTCTATTTAACTCTAGAAATTTTCTTATTTCTACATTAAACTAAATAAAATATTCTAAAAAATTTTAAAACAAAAGTAAATACTCGAAAACAAATTCTAAATAAAATAAAATTAATAGTTAAATATGATTCTTTGACGAGTATATATCCAATACCAAGTAGAAAACTTCATCAATAGAATATTATTATAATTTTCAGCCTGCATCATAGTCCAAACCGTCCAAATGTAAGTTCTAAGACAATTCTGTAATTTTGAATATCAACCAAGTTATTTTGAATAAAGAAGATTGTTACATAAGAGTTGTAGATTTTGAAAATCTTAGAGAACTTCACCCGTTGGTAGCTTGGATCAGTTTTTTTAACTATTTTACAGAGTATGGTATGGGTGGGGAGGTGTCCACGCAAGGTGATGCGTATAGCTATGGAATCCTATTACTTGAAATGTTCACTGGAAAAGGACCCACGGACAGCATTTTCGGAGATGGCTTTGGCCTTCATGACTATACTAAGGTGGCTCTCCCTCGTCAAGTCATGAAGATTGTTGATCCTGGGATCTTATTACGAGTTCAAAGAGGCGATGCTGCAAGAATTGAGGAATGTGTGCGATCTATACTTCAAATTGGAGTTTCATGTTCTACAAAATTTCCGAGTGAGAGGATGAATCTAAGAGATGTTCTCATCGAATTGCTTCGGATTAAAAATGTATTTCTTGAGGTGGAGAATAATTCATAGTTAAGAAAACATATCCAAACCTGCATGTTTGAGTTATGACCTAAGTTATACGTAGGAGTATAAGACAATTATCCTCTTTATGTAAACTGGGACCATGCGGAGTCCATGTTTGAGGACTGTACACCAGTTGATCTATCTTCACTTACTTTGGTCTTTGTTGTTTACAAAATTGAATATGCTATTTGCCATTTTCAAATTCTCCCATTGGCTCTTTCAGCCCAATCCAATATGGTTCACATGCCTTTAATTTCAAGCATTAATTTTAATCGTATACAAGATCTTGAATCACATGTAAATCAAGAAGGCTTGAATGTAAATCGAACATAAAATTCATTCAAAAAGATAGATAAAGATATGAAAGCTTGATTTTAACTTAATAAAATCCATCCAATACTTTGATTCAAGTTTTCCTAATCGTCTCTGTGTTCCAAATTCTGAGCTACCATGAAGAAATTTGAAGAAGTAAAGAAATTACAAAGAAATGGAAACTCTAATCGAAGAGAAAAAGAAACTCTAAACACTATTACGGGGCTGGAAGATCATAGAAATTCATGCTTTTTGCAATCTTAGAAATTACAAATTTTATAATTTAGGTAATTTTATAGGCAAAAAATTTTAAAAATTACAAATCTGTGCCAACAGGGTGCAAATTTTTCATGTCAGATTATGTCTCGCGACTTTTGAATCGATTTTTATAATTGAGAGGATGGATTTTGACGATGGCTAAAACATGGAAATTGTAACCCTTCGAACCAGTGCCATAAATATTGGGCCTATACAATTTTTGGGACAAAAGTAGTACTCAAAAAAATTGAATCAGTGTCGAAATTTTTTGAAATGAACAACTTTTCTTTCCCTTTTCTTCTATTATCGTTGGTTAGGCCATTCTCTACACTTTGCTACACTTTTTCTCTCCTTTTTATCACCTCTCAACCTTGGACTTTTAGAAGGATTAGATGCTCGCTAAAATGCTTGTCCCAGTGATCATGGGAAGTCAAATTTTTCTAAGGTATGTAAGAAAGCAAAATGAAAAATAACATGATAAGAATTTTTCTAAAAGTTTATTCAAGGTTTTTTTTCTTTATTTTTGTAATTTTTCCCCTATCGTTGAAGGTTAGATATATTTTACCTGTAAACATAAATAATTTGTTTAATCATATAAATCGAATGTTTTATGTTCGTTAATCAATTTTGTTACTTTATATATATTCGTCATTATTGTTAGGTGTGATTCAAATTTGGTAGAGTAAAATCTAAAAACATAATAATATAAAATGTATATATCAACAAATAATTTTTTTAATTTAATTTTTTTTTAATTTTCTTCCAATTTCGAACACAAACCCAATAGGAATTTTGAGCCTCAATTCCCCCTTTTTTTTTTTTTTTTCCATTGATAAATTTTTAATTCAGATAGAGACCGGGTGAATCCCAATTCCAGCGTTCCTGTCATGCCAATAGCTTCCAATCGCATGAGTTCGGGTTCGATTTTGATATGGAAGAGGGTTCACCCTCTTCTAAGAATGGTTTCGAAGTCATCCAAACGTCAATCTAGAACTGAGCAGTTTTTTAATGCTTCAATTGTTGTGTGATGACTGTTGAAATACAATAAATCTTATTTGTCCAAAAATATAAAATAAAATTATTAGTTACACGATGGTTATATATATATAATGTATATCTATGTGAAGGGGATATAAATTATAACAACAATTCTCGCTATTTTTTTTTTTTTTTTTTTTGTGGATTTAATAGAAAGTGATATACTAACTTGGATGATGTAGATATCGAAAACCTAAAATAGTATATAGAGACTATGTTTCAACTAAGGGAAGGGCCCTAAGAAACACCCCAAGTTTTATCGAGGAAAGGACCTACCTGGGTTTGAGTTTGACTTGCATAGACCCAAGTAGGGCTGGTTAAACCATCAAACAACCTAGGCAATCGCTTAAGATACCATCTAATAAGAATGACCCAATTTAAAAAACAAAGTATAAATATATACTTACTTTTTTTTAATATTATCATCTTATCTACAATAGTTTTGAGAACTTAACTTCGAAATAATAACCCAACCCATCCAATAAGATGGTCTCAAATTTAAAAGTATATATTTAATTATCTTAACCCTTTCCTTAATTGCAATGCTCTTCTTGATCTCAAAATATTTTATAACTTATCGTAAATTATAGAAATAATATCAAGGCCTCAAAATGAAAATATATATATAGATATATTAATTATTTTAATTTTATCCATTCCTTAACTCCAATAGTCAATTTAATTTTAAATATTTTTAGAACTTATCTTAATTTATATAAATAATACCGCACAAGACTCAAATTTTTAAGCTTAATTTTTTTTTTTCCGCCTTAAGTCTCTAAATAATTTGATAGTGCCCTAGATCCAAGTTAGTAATCATCACCCAAGGGAATACTAGTGCAGTTTTGTAGAGGGATAGTTTGGAGTGACAAAAACTTTAATAAAAATTAGTAAAGGTTGTTGTCTCATAATTTGTGTGATATGTAAAAAATTAAAATTTATTTTAAAAAATTATAAATTATTTTTTTATTAAATTTAAAGTTCCAAACGAAACTATAATTGATTTTGAATAGGAGTGTAAATGGGCTAGGTCGGGCCCGACCCGCCCCTTGACCCCGGGTCGACCCGGCCCGTGGCTGACCCTGCCCCTCCCGTCCCTTTATGTTTCCGGTCAGGTCGGGGTCACAAATCCCCGCCCCTGACCCGCCCCACTTGACCCAAGTTATTTTTAATAGTTTTTTATTTTTAAATTAAATCAAATACAAAATAAAACTCAAACAAATACATTAAAATAATTATTGACAAAAACTAA
>QLOD02000016.1:7686719-7716143 GCA_003260245.2 Sideroxylon spinosum | reverse complement strand
CTGATGCTTCTAGAGTTGCCAAGTTATACTTTGATGAGATCGTCAAGTTGTATGGTTTACCCAAAACCATTGTGACCGATAGAGATGTTCGTTTCACTAGCTATTTTTGGAAAACTCTTTGGCATCTAGTTGGTACAAAACTCAAATTTTTCGCAGCATATTACCCTCAAACTAATGGCCAAACAGAAGTTGTTAACCGTAGCTTAGGGAATCTCTTGAGGTACTTAGTTAACGATCATCATAGGAATTGGGATTTAATCCTTCCTACTCCTTAGTTTGCGTACAATAACTCTGTCAATAGGTCGATAGAAATGAGATCTTTCGAAGTTGTCCATGGTTATAAGCCCAGGAAGCCTTTAGACCTAGTTCCCATGTCTCTATTTGCTAGAGTGTCTGAGTCAGCTAATGTGTTTGTGCAACATATTCGAGACTTGCATGTTGATATCAATAAGCGCCTTGAGGCGATTAATGCGACATATAAACTTAAAGCTGATTTACATAAAAGACACGTTGCTTTTAATATTGATGATTATATGATGATTAGAATAAGGTCGGAACGTTTTCCTCCTGGATCCGTTTCGAAATTGCAAGATCGTAGTGCTGGTCCTTTTAGAATATTAAAACGGGTTGGATCAAATGCATATATTGTTGATATCCCTTCACACTTTGGTTTTAGCCCCATTTTTAATGTTGAGGACTTTGTTGCTTATAAAAGACACATTCACCCTCCTGATGAGCCTTTTGATGGCCCAGCCATCAACCATAACCCAGACTTGGTGCCTACTACTTCTTCATTGCCTCATATCCCTGCACAAAATGACAAAATTGATGCTATTTTAGATGAGCAGGTTGATATCACCAAGGATGGCTTGGTTCGATGGTTCCTTATTCGTTGGGTAGATCATCCCATTTTTTAGTGCACTTGGATTCCTGTCGAGACATTGCAGCAGCTTGATCCTCATCTTCTGGAGTTTTATCAAAGCCTTCATGCCACTTCCTCGCCAGAGCCGAGTTCTTCTCACCCCGAGGGAGTTCGTGCGAACACCACTATAGTAAGTCGATATGGACGTGTTTATCGACGTCGGGCCAGAGAGGCCCAACCATTGTTATTATGGATTGATTTTAATGTTTAGTTTATTTAATTGGGTTTTATTTTATTTATTATTTTGGACTCATTTGTTTTGGGCTTTTTTTAGTATTAGGTTTATTTTATTTTAGGCCTTTGTGTTAGACCCATGATATTTTCTATTTAAACCCTAATTAGGGTTAGTTGAACATTGATCGATTGATTGAATAATTCTGATTACTTTTCTCTCCTACGGCTGCTTTTCCCTCCCCTCATTCTTCTTTTCTTCTTCTCCTTCTTCTTCTTTGATTTTTTCTTTTGCTACTCAACCCTACATCAGTTTTCTACCAAAATGCTTCATATCATCTCACCACATTAAAACACACAATGACCCCATTTGGGCAGGTAATTGTATGTAATAATGTCCAAAAACATACCAAAGCAAAAGAAGAAAACTTAAATCTTAATGAGTGTACCACTTTGGCAGTAAACACCTATATCAATCCAAATTTTCAATATCGGTATTAATTAATATTGTAAATTGCCCAAATCAATAATATGCATACTTAAAACATTACGTATGTAGGTGATCCCAAACAAAATAGGTATGCATCAAAAAGTACCTTTTAAGATCACAAATATATTTATGGTTGTTCTAGCATTAAATTAAACGAGTATAGATTGGGAAACCTGGATTGGTCTTCCTAATTCTGCTCTCCATTTGGCAAAACAAAAATAACAAATTTTATAATTTTATAATTTTAGTGCTAAAATTGTAAATTAAAAAAAATGCTCCGTATGGAGTCAACGAATATGATCAAATTTATTTATTTATTTATTTTTATTATTATTCGTAACAAAACATGTTTGGCAGCAAACATGTAACCTCATATATATATTATATATATAAAAAAAACGGTTCACTAAATCATGTTTACCGTCAAACATGCAAAATACAAATATATATATATATATATTATTTAAAACCGTCCCTGCACCCAGCCAATTTCAATTTTTTTTTATCATGATTCATGCTGTTATGGGTGTGCGAATATATATATATATTATTTAAAACGTGCACTAACAATCATATTTGATTGCAAATATTAAAATATATAAACTACATATATATATATGTATATTACCCAAAGCAAAATCTGTGCACTAAGCATCATACGGGTATGCTTTGTGGATGAAAAAAGAAAACATGATAAACTGAAACGGGGTTTCCAGTTCCGTAAAAATTCCGTGATAAACCGAAAAGTTTCTGGAAAAATTCCAGTTCCCGCAGATCCAATCTTTTTTTTTTAATTTCTGTTTAATTTCTTAACAATCAATAACAGACCCAACATAGACTCTAGGTACAAACTATTTTCACATAACAGATTTAAGAGTCCTAAACTCACATCCATAAGCTCTGATACCAAATGTTTGAAATAAAGTAATGTGAATGTGAATTTAGAACGTCAATCTAAATATTATTTTGTAAAACTATTATGCAAAAGCGTACCTATTTGAACTATTTTGATTGTAAGAAAAATCTTCTGAGATGGTGAACAGTGCCAGCTAGGGCTTGGTCTTCCTCACCTTCTTTGGGAACAAAATGACGGCTATCTATGGGTCAAACAATCTGAAAACCCTAGAGTGGAGAGGGGACCTAGCCAACACATATATATATATATAGAGTCCAATGGATCTTCCCATAAAGAGGCCACTAGACCCAATAGGCCCACACTTACTGTTCAACCACAATTACTTTATAATAGGTGTGCATAAGCCCATAAAATGATCACAGAATTGGCCCATTCTCAATGTCTCATCATCATACCGGTTCAGCCTGGTTTATTAAACGAAAAACAAAAATTGACGGAAGCTCAATTCAAGAAAATTCTAACAAGAGTAACTATGTGAATCCCACGTTTCCAAATTACGGAAAAAAAAAAAGGATCGCCCATTCCGAGCGTCTGACTTCTTGAAAGCAGAAGGCCTATTGAGGGATAACTTTCTTGAGATCCCAGTTCATGTTTAAATAGAGCTAACATAGAGCTCATGAATCAAAAGCAAGCTATAACAAATAGAACGCTCACAAAAAATAACAGTCAAATATTACAAACAAAGAACCGTATAACCTGTACCGTGCTACCTTTCTTAGATCTTTCTAGGCATGGGATAAGTGAGGGAATGTAAGCTTACAGTGCTGAGCATTTTTGTAATCAGATAATGCAACTTTGTTTATTGTTTTTGTCATGGAAGAGGTGAACTTGTGCCTCACATCTCTTGTATAAGAATGATGTGCCAATCAATCGAAAAAAAAAAGGGGGTCTCAATTTCCTTTCAATTGATAGACAGCCACATTGTCTGACTCAAACAACACTAAACCCTAGAATTTAAAGGATCAAATGATGCCAAGGGCAGTAGCCAAGGATGGACCAGATCGCCACGATCAAAGTCCATCATCGACAGTAGCTAAGTGCAGCCCTTGTGTTTCAATTTTACCCTATTCTTTTCTAGTATCAAGTTCAACCACTAGATTCATGAATCCCCAGTTACCTATACCTCCCACCCTCACTCAGATGCCATGAGTGTTGGGGAAAAGGAACCTCCCAACCAATATCACGTGTGAATTAAAGAATATAAAAAACTATTGTACCTCAAACCCAGACAAAGAAATAAATAAGAAAAATATTCAACCACACAAGACATCAAAATTTAAGTGGAAAAACCCTTCAATGTAGAGGGGAAAAAAACCACGTGGCCAATCTCAAATCTTCTACTATCACCAAAATAATAATGGTTACACTGTCTCCAATAAAATTGGGTAAATAAACAACTCTCAAGTATTTACCAAAACTTGAGAAATAACAAAGAAAAAATTCTGGTTACTTATAAATCTTTCAACTAAGGGAAGAAACCCCAAATTTACTGAGTCTCTCCAAGTAAATCTGAACCAAAACAAAAATCAAATCAAATTTTTCCCGTGCAACTGTGCCGCCGCAACCTCTGTTTTTTCTTCCTTTTTCATTCTGTCGTGCTTCTTTTTTTCCTTCCTGGTGGTCCTACTCCAAAAAGGCAAAGGAAACCTTTGCACATCACGTGGGCCAAAAACCCTTGTCACTAAAAGACAAAAATACCCATGGGTTTTAATCCCATGTGGGTAGACCACCGTAAGCCCAACAAATCTCCCCCTCCACACACATGGGAAAAGGGAACACCAACCATGACCTTTCACTTGAAGTCCAATTCGGTCATCTTTATGCAAATCTCAAGTTTTTCTCTTGGAACAACCTTTTTCAACATGTCAAATGGATTTCTGTTTGTGTGAATTTTCTTTAATTGCATAAGTTGCTTTCTGATTACTTCGCGTATCCAGTGAAAACGAACATCAATGTGCTTAGTACAGGAATGGTACATGGAGTTCTTGCTCAAGTCCAAAGCGTTCTGACTGTCACAAAACACCACATACTCTTCTTGCTTTAAACCCAATTCTTGGAGAAATCATTTCATCCATAACATCTTTTTACCTGCTTCAGCAGCAACAATGTATTCTGCCTCGGTTGTAGACAAAGCAATGCACTTCTGTAGTCTGGACTGCCATAACACAGCTCCTTCTGTAAAATCGAATAGAAATCCAGAAGTTAACTTTCTACAATCGAGATCACCTACCCTATTAGCATCTATAAAACCTTCCAAGACTGGTGTAGAATTCCCAAGCACAAACATAATTTGGAGGTACCCTTCAAATATTAAAGACTCCATTTGACCGCTTCTCAATGCTCTCTTCTTGGATAAGAAATAAACTTGCTCACAACTATAACTGCATGAGCAATATCTGGCCTAGTGCAAACCATAGCATACATCAAACTTCTCACGACAGAGGAGTAGGGAATCATTGCCATCTCTTCTCTTTCTTTCTCAGTATTGGGACGTGAACTTTTACTTAACTTAAAATGATTGGCTAGAGGTATATTTACTGGCTTAGCATCTTTCATGTTGAATCTTTCAAGCACCCGTTCAATATACAGCTCTTGTGAGAGCCATAGCATGTTAGCATTCCTGTCACGAATAATTTTCACGCCCAATATTTGTTGTGCTGGCCCTAAGTCTTTCATATCAAAAGACTTGAACAACTCATCTTTCAGTTTACCAATCATTTTAGTATTCTGACCCACAATCAACATATCATCAACATAAAGTAAAAGGATAATGAAGTTACCATCTGGGAATCTTCTGATATAAACACACTGATCTGTAGCCATCCTCTTGTACTCATTTCCTACCATGAATGAGTCAAACTTCTTATACCACTGTCTTGGCGCTTGCTCTAGGCCGTAGAGACTCTTCTTTAACTTGCAAGCCAAGTGCTTTTTCCTTTTCACTTCAAAACCTTCTGGTTGTGCCATATAAATCTCTCCTCCAAGTCACCATGGAGAAATGGAATCTTCACTTCTAATTGCTCAAGCTCAAGATTCATGATAGCCGCTAATCCCAAAACCACTAGAATGGAAGTCATCTTAACAACTAGAGAAAAGATCTCATCAAAGTCAACACCTTTCTTCTGCCCAAAGCCTTTGACAACCAAACGAGCTTTGTACTTCACTTGCTTACCATTACTATCCTTTTTCAACTTGAACACCCATTTATTCTTTAATGTTTTTCGGCCCTTAGGAAGCTTTACTAGCTGATAAGTATCATTTTTCTTCAAGGAACTCATTTCATCCTTCATTGCTTTCATCCAGCTAGCTTTATCTTTGTGAATTTATGCCCCCTGAAAGCACTCAAGCTCCCCCTCATCAGTAAGCAATATGTTCTCAGAAGATGGGTATATGACTGATGGTCAGGACTCTCTGGTTGATCTCTTCAACACATGTATTGTAGCATCTAGTGGAGGGGGATGCTCCCCCTGCTCGACACCCTCTGTATCCATCTCTGTACCCATCTCATCATCAATACCTTCCATATCTGAGTATCAGCCTCTGGAGCCTTTGTCTACATCTTTTCTCCATTTATGACACTTTGTGATGGTAAGGAATCTGGTACGAGGTCTGGAACCCAAACATCTGTGGACTGTGTAGACTTCTCAAAGTCTGCTAACATCTGGCTCTCATGAAAAATCACATTCTTACTTCTAATAATCTCTTTGTTCTTTGGATCCCATAATCTGTACCCAAACTCTGTATCTCCATAACCCACAAAGATGCATTGTATGGCTTTGTCATCCAACTTGAACCTATGCTCCTTAGGCACATGTGCAAATGCCTTGTAGCCCAAAACTCTTACGTGAGAATAAGAGGCATCCTTACCAGACCAAACCTTTTCTGGAATCTAAAAATCCAAAGGAACTGATGGAGATCTGTTAATTAAATAACAAACAGTGCGAACAGCTTCATCCTAAAATGATTTAGGCAACTTAGACATTTTGAGCATACATCTGACTCTCTCCACAATAGTAGGGTTCATCCTCTCGGCCACACCATTGTGCTGTGGGGTACTAGGAACAGTCTGCTCATGTCGAATACCATGACCATAACAATATGCTTTGAACTCATTAGAAGTGTACTCTCTACCATTATCTATACGCAGACACTTCAATGGTTTTCCGGTCTCTCTTTCAACCATGGCATGGAATGTCTGAAAATGCTGAAACACTTGGTCTTTGCTTTTCAAAAACTACACCCGCACTTTACGTGAAGCATCATCAATAAACATAACAAAGTATCTATTGCCAGCTAAAGACTCCACTTCTATGGGACCACAAACATCAGAATATACTCTACCCAAAATCTCATATTTTCTTTTAGTAGATGAATGAAAAGTAACTCTATGATGCATGCCAAATAAATAATAATCACAAGGATTTAAAAAAGTACTTTTGGCAAAAGGAATGAGTGACTCTGTAACCCTTTTTCACTCATGTGAGCAAGTCTCTTATGCCACAAATTTGGCAAAGACTCATCTTCAACTGCATATAAGCCATTAGAGCACACCTTCACATGAGTCTTGTACAATGTACAACAAGCTTGTCCTCTTGCAACAACCAAAGACCCCTTAGTCAAGTTCAACTTGCCATTGCCAAAATAATTTGTATAACCCTGCCGGTCTAGAGCAATCCCAAAAATAAGATTCAAACGCAAATCAGGAAGATATCTTACATCTTTCAGAACCATAGTGCACCCAACATCAGTTTGAATGCAAACATCACCTATTCCCACAATCTTTGAGTGGTTAGAATTACCCATTTTCACAATGCCAAAATCACCAGCTTTGTACGAAGTGAAGTACTCAATTCGAGGAATAGCATGGTAAGAAGCTGTTGTATCAACAATCCACTCAATATCATGATCTACAAACTGTAGGCATTCTTCCTCTCTAAAGGATACAATAACCACATCCTCAGCTACCACAGCTATAGTGTTACCATCTTTATTATTCTTCTGATTACCATCCTATTTCATTTCTCTTTTCAGAATACGACAGTTCTTCATATGACCCTCCTGGCCATAATGAAAACACTTAATTCTTGGCTTTGACTTACTCCTATTATCTCTGGGTTTGCTGCGGTCTTTATTCCATTTGTTGTTATCGCTGTTTCTACTTCTTCCTCTATTTGAATGCTTATTCTCAGCGATAAAAACCTATGGCTGATGTGAGCCCATCTCTTTCCTCCTTGTCTCTTCATTAAACAAAGCATCCTTGACTATGCTTATTATCATCTTTCCATTGGGAGCAGAGTTACTTAGCGACACAACCAATGTCTCCCAGCTATCAGGCAAAGAACTCAAAAGTAGGGACTGAGTCTCATCACCTAATACCATCTCAACAGTTATTGATTTACAATACCTTGAAACTCACTCATGTGCTCAGCAATTGAATTCCTATCTCTGAATTTCAGGTCACAAGTCTCATCAAAAGAGCTTTATTACGCGCAGTCTTTCTTTCATACATAGCCTCCAATTTTGTCCATAAAACATAAGCATCAGTTTCTTGGACAACATGGTGGAACACGCTGTGATCAATCCACTGTCTGATTTGTCCAATAGTTTTCCTGTAATTTTGACCCAATCTTTCTCTGAAGTCTCAGCAGATTTGACTCCCTTATTTTCAATGGGCTTCATCAAATCCTTGCAATATAACACATCCTCCATCCTTGGCTTCCAAATTGCATAATTTGAAGCAGTCAAGTTAATCATGGAACCATATGTATCATCCATTTCAATTCACGCAGAAATAACCAAAGCTCTGATAGCACTTTGTTGGAGAAAATGAACCTCCCAACCAATGTCACGTGTGAATTAAAGAAAATAAAAAAATATTGTAACCCAAACCCAAACAAGCAAATAAATAAAAAAAATATTCAACTATACAAGACACCAAAATTTAAGTGGAAAAACCCTCCAATGTAGAGGAAAAAAAACCACAAGGCCAATCTCAAATCTTTTATTATCATCAAATAATAATGGGTACACCGTCTCTAATAAAATTGGATAAATAAATAACTCTCGAGTATTTACCAAAACTTGAGCAATAACAAAGAAAAAATTCTGGTTACCTATAAATCTTCCAACTAAGCGAAAAAACCCCAAATTTACTGAGTTGTTCCAAGTAAATCTAAACCAAAGCAAAAATCAAACCAAATTTTTTCCGTGCAACTGTGCCGCCGCAGCCTCTGTTTTTTCTTTTTTTCGTTCTGCCGTGCTGCTTTTTTTTCCTTCCTGGCGATCCTACTCCAAAAAGGCAAAGGAAACCTTTGCGCATCACGTGGGACAAAAACCCTTCTCACTAAAAGACAAAAATACTCATGGGTTTTAATCTCATGTGGGTGGACCACCGTAAGCCCAACAATGAGTCCACAACGGCAAAAAGTGAAAGCTCCAAATCTCTTTTACAATAGTAAAGATGATTTGAAATAAAGGATATTTCTCTCTCTTTCTGATGAAAAAAACTATAATTTAATAAGGTTTTTAGTAATAATTGTTTTTAGTATAACTAATGCCTGTATTCAATTTATTGAAAATCTGCCAAATCATAAAAAATATTAAGAATTTTTACAGATATAAGCAAATCAAATACTTACAATTTTAGGAATTATATAGGGTTAGCAAAGTGAATCCATACCCATGAACATGTCCAATTAAACCCATAATATATGGGTTTGAGTTCTGTTATTTTATTAAATGAGTTGTTGTTGAATAACTTATAAAATACATATTTATAAATGAGTGCAACTGGGTTTTTAAATAAGACCCGTTAAAACTCATTTAACTAACTAGAATTTTTCATCATTAAAATAAAAATCACAGTTTAGGACCCGTTTGGCAATCATTTTATTTTTAGTTTTAAATTTTTGTTTTCATTATTTTTTAAAACTGAATATGAAAACTTATTTGGCCGATTTGTATTCAGTTTTCAGCTTTTAAAAAAGTGAAAATTGTTTCCAAAATTTTCAAAAATTATAAAAATCATCAACCACCATCACCGTCAGTTGGTTGCAACCAAAATTCACCCACTGCCGCTGCTACCTCCATTTTTTGGTTATTGCAAATATATTATTTATTATGAAAATATTTAATTAATATATAAAAATATTTTAATATATTAAATTAATTATTAATTAAATTATAAATAAAAATAATATATTATTAGTTTAATAGATTAAATGTATTAATTAAACGATTTATATTAATTATAATTGAATTTAATTAGTTAAATTAATGCAAAAATATTTTATTAAATTATTTTTAAAAATAATTATAAGAAATTATGTTTAAATATAATTTATTTTTATTGTATTAAATTATTTTTAATAATTAAATAATTAAATTTATTGAATTTAATTAATTAACAACTATAACTACCAACTAACAACTATCATTGCCAAATTTGTTTCAAGTTTTTTTTTTTAATATGAAAATGAAAACTAAAATCAAAAGACTGAACACAAAAACTGAAAACTAAATACAAAAACTGAAAATCGACAATTTTACCAAATGGGCCTTTAGACATGAATAAGTGTAAAAATAAAAAAATAAAAAATAGTTATAGTAAAAATGTAATTTTATATATACACACACACGTTAATTGAATTTATTTTTTCTTAAAAAAAAAAAAATAGGTTGGGTCATAAATAAATAGGTTGGATACGGGTTCTTGAATTTGTAATAACTCATATCAAACCCATCTAGATTCAACCCATTTTTTAAATGGACGGATTTGGGTTACATCAATTTAACCTTCGATCCGTTTAAACCCATGATCAACGCGTCCAACTCACCTGTTTTGCCATCCCTAGGATTATATCATCCATGCTTACATCCATAACTATCTAGCAGTTTTCGAGCAGGAAATTATGCTCTTACCAAGACTGAAGAAGTGCAACATTGCAGGCCCAAAGGTATGCACACACTAATAGCACGTGAGAGAGAGAGAACAGGAAGAGTGAACTAAGAACCAAAGGCAACACTTCATTCAAGACTGAAATCCTTTAGGAACTTTCACACGACTGTAAAAACGTTTAGTGTTGGAACAATGATATAATATTGATCTATAGAAATGATGAGGAAGGCTATACATGTCTTCAAACAATCAAGATCAGAGAAAGGCTAGCCAGCATGTTCTTCATTAGCAGTGTTCCTTCGAACTAAGAACTAAGAAAACGCTGCATTGAAGGATATTGACTCATCAGGATTAGTTTTTCCCCAGAGGACAAAAAAAAAACGTTACCCTCAGTTTTGTGATTAAGAAAAAAACACCTTCACGTCAAAGATTTCCTAAATTGCACCCCATTCATTACAGGGGGAAAAGACAAAAATAAAAATAAAATGAATGAAAAAGGAATAAGGAAAAATATAACATATAAAATTAAGGAAAACATAAAACACATGACGGACGGGGCTTTGAAACTCTCAAAATTAGAGATTAAAAAAATAAGGGGAAGAGGGGGAGAGCAGAACTAACTTAAACCTTATTAAAGTATTTACATACTAACTTCGGATGATGTAGAGGTCGAAAACGTAAAATAGTGTATAAAGACTAGGTTTCAACTAAGGGAAGGGCCCGAAGAAACACCCCAAGTTTTATGGAGGAAAGGACCTACCTGGGCTTGAGTTTGACCTAGGCCGGGCTGGTTAAACCATCAATCTAGGCAATTGCTTAAGATACCGTCTAATAAGAAGGACCCGATTTAAAAAACAAAATATAAAAATATATATTTAATTATTTTAAATTTATCCTCTACTTAACTTCAATGCTCATCTTATCTCAAATAATTTTGAAAACTTATCTTAGAAACAATAACCCAACCCATCCAATAAGATGGTCTCAAATTTAAAAGTATATATTTAATTATTTTAACCTTACCCTTTCCTTAATTGCCATGCTCATATTGATCTCAAAATAATTTTATAACTTATCACGATTTATAGAAATAATACCAAGGCCCCAAAATTAAAAAAAATATATATATATATATAGATATATTAATTATTTTCATTTTATCTATTCTTTAACTCAATGGTCAATTTAATCTTGAATACTTTTAGAACTTATCTTAATTTATATAAATAATATCGCACATTTCACCTTAAGTGTCTAAATAATTTGATAGGGTCCTGGTTCCCAAGTTAGTGATCATCACCCAAGGGAATACTAGTGCAATTTAGTAGAGAGATAGTTTTGAGTGGTAAAAAATTTAATAAAAATTGGTAAAGGTTATTATTTCATAATTTGTGTAATAGGTAAAAAATTAAAATTTATTTTAAAAAATTTTAAATTATTTTTTATTAAATTTAAAGTTTCAAACGAAACCATAAGTGATTTTGAATAAAAGCACAAGAGGAATAAAAGAGATTACTCCTAAAATACATAACATGGAATATATAGAAATAGTGTATAATCTAATAATACAAAAAAGAAAAAAAAAAAAAAAACCTTACCCTTGGAGGTGGTCGAACTAATCGGCTCAAACGTTCCATGAACTGAATTGAGCCAAACAAACAACTCAAAAAATTGAACCAGTTTGACCTATCGATTTTTCAATTATAGGGTTTTTGCCCGCCTAGTGAGAATATAGAAACAAATGTAGAGTGAGATGAGATCCAAGAACGCGGTACGAACAACTTTTTAATTCCCACGTGCTGCTACTTTTCCAAGTTTCCAACTCTCCCTGCACAGTAATTGTGTCTAACCAAGGCCTGGGTTCAACTTTGCCGGTTTGCCAAGTTAGAATTTTCTGTATTTTGAGCATAAATTAATTAATTTTTTTTATTTTATCAAAAACCAATTGCTACCAAGTTAAAGATCGGGATATATATGATAAGACCCATTTTGTTGTGATCTATATTGTAAGCCTATGTGCACCTAATAGGAATAATGAGTTTAGACAGTTCGTGTGGGCCAGTTGTTAAGCTTACTATAAGCCTTTTATGGGACGGCCTAGTAAGGGTAAGGTTTTACTTTCTATATACATTGGTTAGGTCCCCTTTCTTCATTACATGCAGACAGTTGTTTCTATTGATAGCTGTCATATTGGTTGTGATAAAGAGGATGGTCAAACTCTAATATTTTTTAATCTTTCAGAGCTAAAGATGAAACATTCACAATCTGATACGTTTCTGCATATTTTATTTTTATGTAATTAATATTTTAATTTTTACACACAATTGCATAAATTTATTTCCAACAATTGGTATCAAAGCCAATTGTATGTGAATTTGGAATTTTATTTTATGGTTTTATGTAAAAAAAAAAAACCTTTGTTTTTAAAGTTTTGAGCCCGGATATTGTGTTGAATGATACAAATAATCTGTTTACTATTTCTGAAATCTAATAAATGATTTTTATTTTTCTCGAAATAAGGAAAATTTTGATATGCAATTTGCAATTTAACTCGAACTGTAGCAATAGAAAAGTTTGTATGAAGTTTGCCCTAAATAATAAACTAGATTTGTATTTGATTTATTAAAACGTATTATTTTGTGTAAAAAATTTAACCAAATTATATATTTGTATTCCTGAAACTATTTTAAACTCAACCATATAATTTTTATTTTTATGCATTAAAGTTTAAGTTTTGTATCAAACCATGACTGAATCTAGATTTCATCAAAATTTAATTTTCTACAAAGTTTCGGTTCGAAAACCATACATATTTATTCCCTGACGTTGAGTTACCATGACTATGTGCTTTAATTGCTTTAAAAAAAAAAATCCAAAAGTAGCCACAAAATTAGCTTGCTGCCGTCGGTTCTTTGACAATAATCCAAGTCGAATTTGACCCGTTAAAGCTTGTTGATGATCACTTTATGCTTACTGGTGGTGGTCAATTTGTTTTTTTTCCCAGCACATCCCCTTGCAGACAAAAACGTGTGAGGACGCGTGAAATTTTCTTTAGGAGCACTTGTTACCCTTTTTATAAATTAATATGTTTTATTATAATTCCAAAATAATTTTTCTGGAATTTCCAAAACAGATTTGGTATTATTTAGACTTTATTTTACACTTGTTTGTGCAATATCTTGAAAACCATGAAGCATTTTTTAGTGAAATTTTACTGGTTACCTAATTTTTGATACTATGAATCTAATGGTAATATTTACTCTCACTTGTTTTAATTGCATAATATTGAACCTTTTCCTTTTTTTTTAGCTATTTAATGGCCTTAGAGGTGCTTGTTTATGTATTTTCTTTTTTTAAGCACATTTTTTTTAAGGGCATATAATTACAATTACAATCATGGGGAATTTATGTGTAATTATGTCACGATGAGAGATATTGGGTTGATACTAACATTACTACCCAAAGAAGTATGTTCATTGATTCTTGATATTTCTTGTATATTTTTACATGATGAGCCATTGTACTGTTATCTAAAATAACCTGCCCCAAGGGGGTTATTGCATTTGGTAATGACACGATTAAAATTCAGTGACCAAAGGAGATTGACATTTCAAATTTGTGTATTCTCATTGGTGGTTTACTGAAGGGACCTCTCAGCATGTTGCCTTCTCTACCCAAATGGGTGGTGGCAATGATGCACCGAGCCATCCCTTATGATTTATGCTTGATTACGTTTAAAGCATATTTTTTCTTTTTTTTCTTTTTTTTTTTTCCTTTGATTGCTAATCATTATTTTATTATTTTTATTCAGTTACTTTTGTAGTCAACAATAACAATACCACTATTTTCTTGCTTAATGGATCGAATTATCAGAAGTGGAAGCAAGATATTGAGTTTGTCTTAGGGATTGTTGACATAGATATGGCCTTGAGAGAGCCTGAGCTTGCTGCACTTATTACCCCTAGCACAGCATCTGAAAAGGAGTTGCATGCAAAATGGGAAAATTCTAATCACCTAAGTTTTATAGCGATTAAAAGATCTATCTCAAAGCATATTTTGAATGGTTTGCCTAAGACCGAGAATGCCAAAGTATTTTTTGATGCCACCGGACAAAGATATAAAGTATCTTGTAAGGCTGAGACTGGGACCCTAATGAATGAACTTATTGAAATATGATAGTGTGAGTGGGGTACGAGAGTATATCCTCAAGCTTCTCTTTATCCAGTTCAAACTTTAAAACCTTGATGTCACAATTTTTGATGATTTTATTGTTCACCATGCCCTTAACTCTCTTCCACCAAATTTTAGCCAGATAGAAACTGCCTATTACACCCAAGATCAATCTTGGAGTGTGAATGACCTTATTACCAAATGTGTTTTAGTGGATAAGAAACTTAGGAAAGCAAAGTCTATTATTTCCATGTTTGTTTCTCAATCCAAACCTATCTAGGGGAAGGGGAATTTCGGGAATCATTGAAAACCTAATGGTAATACTTCTGATAAGGGTCAATACAATAACAAGGAGGATAAAGGTAATGGTCAGACTCAAAATGTGTTAGGTCCTAATACTGTCATAAAACAAGAGGTCAAGTGTTTTTTATATAAAAAAGAAGGGCCACATGAAGAGGGATTGCACTAAATTTCAAGTTTGGTTAGACAAAAAAAAAAAAAAAAAGGAGGTAAATCACTCATTTTAGTTTGTTTTGAATCCAATTTATTTGATGTCCCATCAAATTCTAGGTGGTTTGATAATGGTGCAACTGTTCATGTTGTTATATCTTTGTAGGGATTCAAAAGCAAATAGAAGCCAAGTGAGAACAAGTCCCAGCTTAAAGTAGGGAATGATGAAGCAATTAGAGTCGAGTCCATAAGAACTATTATTTTAAATTCGGAGTGTATTTTTAAACTCATTTTAGAAAATACTTATTATGTACTATCTTTTAGACGGAATTTAATTTCTGTTTCGTTTTTGGACAAAATTGGTTATGGTTTTCGATTTCATAATGGTATGGTTGACTTATTTCATAATTCTCAAATTGTTGGGCGTGGTGTTTTAAAATAATGGTTTATATAAGCTGAACCTAATTCATAATTTTGAGTATGCCTCTTTCCATGTTGACAATAGTGTGTCTAAGAGACCTAAAATTAAAGATAAATCATCTTTCTTATGGTATAAAATATTGGGTCACATTTCTAAGGAAAGAATTCAAAGACTTATTAATGATGATATTTTAATACCACTTGATTTTGGGGACTTAGATACCTATGTAGACTATATTCGTGGAAAGCTAGCCAAGACTAAGAAAAATAGTGTAACCCGCGTAGTGACCCAATTGAGATTATACAAACTGACATAAGTAGACCTTATACTACTACTTCTTTGTGGCAATAAATTTTTCTCAATTTATTGATGATTTCCCTCTTCTTGGCTATGTTTTTCTTGTAAAAGAGAAATCAGACACTCTTGAAAAATTTTAAATTTTAAGAAATAAAGTTGAAAAATAATTTTCAAAAATCATTAAAATTGTGAGGCCTAACCGTGGTGGTAAGTACTATGGTAGACATGATGTCACTAGACAGCATATGGAACTGTTTGCCAAGTACTCACAAAAATGTGGGATTGTTGCCTAATGTACCATGCCTAGTAGTCCTAAACAGAATGGTGTGGCCGAAAGGCGTAATCGCACCCTTAAAATTATGATGAGGAGTATGATAAGTAGGTCTAAGTTACCCATATACCTTTGGGGTGAAGAAATTAAATATGCCACTTATATCCTTAATAGAGTCCTCAGTAAATTTGTTCCCAAAACACCTTTTCAACTATGGACTGGTAGAAAACCTAGCCTTAATCATCTTCGTGTTTGGGGTTGTCTAGCAAAAGTGAGAATTTATAACCCATTTGAGAGAAAAATTGACCCTAGAACCATGCATTGTTATTTCATTGGTACCTAGATCATTTTAATGGATATAGGTTCTATTATCCTATACCGGGTGCCAGGATTGTTGAGTCTCAGACAACTGAGTTCTTGGAACATGATATTGCTGATGTGATGATATCACAACCTACCATTTGAGGATAGGGAAGTTGAGATAATTCCTATTCCTTTGCCTCTTACTCAGCAAGGTGTTGTGCCTGTACATGTGGAAAGAGATGATCATCAACAACTTGAACCTGGCATTATTCCTACCTCTAACACTATTCCTATCCGTATTCCTATTGAGCCTATTCCAGAAGCTCCTACTAGGAGATCTGGGAGACAGAGAAGACCTACCATTTCTAATGAATACGGTGTTTATCTTGGTGAGAGTGACAATTATGTAGGTCCTGTGATTGATCCAGTGACTTTTGCTAGTATAGTTTCGAGTCCTTAATCTAGCGTGTGGATGAATGCTATGTTAGATGAAATACAATCTATGGCACATATTGAAGTATGGGAGGTCGTTGATCTTCACATGGACTATAAGCCTATTGGTTGAAAATGGTTATTTAAAACCAAGAAGGACTCTAAAGGACAGATTAAGAGATTCAAGGCTAAACTAGTTACTGAGGGTTTTACTCAAAGGGAATGAGTCAATTACAACGAGACCTTTCACCTGCTTCATCAAAGGACTCATTTAGGATTACCATGGCTTTGGTGGCTCATTTTGATTTAGAGCTCTAGCAAATAGATGTCAACACTACTTTCCTTAAATGGTGATCTAGATAAGAAGATTTATATGATGCAACCTAAAGGTTTCAAGGTAGAGGATGAGGAACACATGGTGTGTAAGCTGAAAAAGTCTATCTATGGCTTGAAGCAAGCTTCACGCCAATGGTATTTAAAATTTGATGAAATAGTCACTTTTTAGGGCTTTCTAGAAAATAAGGTTGATCAATGCATATATCTCAAGGTTAATGGAAGAGATTTTATCTTTCTTATTCTTTATGTTGATGATATCCTTCTTGCTAGTACTAATTTGGGTCTCTTGAGATATACTAAGTCACTTTTGTCTAACACTTTTGATATAAATGGATTTTGGAGAATCCTCTTTTGTTTTGGGCATTGAAATCATTCGTGATAGATCTCGTGTTATATTGGGGCTTTCTGAAAAGGAATACATCAACTGTGTGCTTGAGAGGTTTAATATGAAAAATTGTCGACCTGGTGAAGTTCAATTCCCAAGAATGATCTTGGGACGGGAGATAATTTCAGTAAGAGTCAAAGTCCCAAGAATGATCTTAAAGTGAAATCCATACAGAACGTCCCCTATGCCAGTGTAGTCGGTAGTCTCATATATGCACAGGTATGTACCAAGTTGGCTATAACTTTTGCTGTGAGTGTTCTTGGGAGATATCTCTCGAATCCTATAATGGATCATTGGATAGCTGCAAAGAAAGTCATAAGATATTTACAGAAAACTAAAGACAGTATGGTTGTTTATAAAAGAGTTGATGATCTTGAACTTGTTGGTTATTCCGATCCAAATTTTGCTAGAAGTGTGGATGATATAAAGTCTACTTCATAATACATATTTATGCAAGCCGGTGGAGCTGTTTCTTGGAAGAGTGTCAAGAAAACTCTTACAGTGCTTTCAACTATGCATGCTGAGTTTGTAGCCTATTTTGACAATGCTACTTATGCTATTCGGTTGCAAAATTTCATCTTAGAACTTAGGGTGATTGACTCTATAGCCAGACCACTAAAGATTTTTTGCGATAATAGCACGCCTATTTTCTTTTCCAATATTAATAAATCTTTAAGTGGATCTAAGCATATAGAGATCAAATATTTATCTGTTAGAGATTTGGCAAAGAAATGAGACATCATGGTTGAGCATATTGGTACTGAACAGATGATGCTAGACCCCTTAACCAAGGGATTTCGACCCATTGTTTTTAATAGGCATGTTTCTAACATGGGTGTTATAGAGATGTACTTAGTTAGTGGGAGTTATTTCTTTACATTATGTAACAGATATTTTTCTTTTTGTTGAGACTTTATTTTTTCATTCTAATTGATATTAAATGAAAGTTATCATCTATGTTCTTTTCGATTACATTGGTGCATAAATATATTCATGATTATATATATATTTGAAGTGTTAAATTTGTTATTACTTAAGCATTTTGGGATATGTCTTACCTTAATTTTGAGATATTTTATGTAAGACATATTGGTTTCTATTTGAAACCTTAGACTTCTCTTGCTTATTTAATAAGCATATTGAAAGAGAATTGGAACTCTCTTGCTTGTTTGATGAGAATATCTAATAAGAATTGGACTAATAAGGGATTAACACATTTATAAGATCACCTATTGAGTGCTAATTTCCATCACACTGCCTCATTTGATCCATGTCGATAAGGTCGTTGATATTTGTAATCATGAGTGGTATTACATAAATTATAAATGTAATACTCGCCTTGGTTCGATATTGATAATCTTGTTAGACGGGATTGTTTTCGATGTCATTTCTCATCTTTACTTGACTTTGAAATGCGACCACATATAGTCTTCTAACCTGAGAGTCATTTTGAAATCTTTTCTAAAATTAAAAATAATTAATGTTTTCTCAAGTGGGAACATGTTAGAATTTTTTGTATTTTGAACATACATTAACTAATTTTTTATTTTATCAAAAACCGATTAGAACCAAGTTAAAGATAGGGACATATATGATAAGGCCCATTCTATTTTAATCTATATTGTTGGGCCTATGTGCACCTAATAGGAATAATGAGGTTAGATAGATAGTGCTGGCCAGTTGTTAGGCCCACTGCAGGCTTTTTATGGGAGGGCCCAGTGGGACTAGGGTTTTACCTTTTATATATATTGGCTAGGTCCCCTCTCTTCACTACATCATCTTATTTGGTTTGGTATTGCTACCGCACATGACTTTGAGAGTCATGATGATACTAATGAAGAACGTCTTTATTAGAATATTTTTGCTTCTCACTTTGGGCAATTAGCAATAATTTTTCTGTGGATTTCTGGAAATTTGTTTCATGTAGATTGGTACAGACAGTTGTTTCCATTGATAGCCGTCATATTGGTTGTGACAGAGAGGAAGGCCTAGCCCTCATATTTTTTAATCTTTTAGAGTCAAAGATGGAATAATTACAATCCGGTACACTTCCGTATATTTTATTTTTATGTAATTAATATTCCAATTGTTGCATACAATTGCATAAATTTATTCCAACATTCCTCCCTCTCTCTCTCTCTCTCTCTCTCTCTCTCTCTCTCTATTGCCATTAAGTATAGAGTCAGAAGGTCATATATGTTAAATCATTTGTAGTTGAACAGTGCAATCGGTTGGTATTGTGTGGCGAATGCACAAAATTTACATGATATGACAAGATTAAGCATATATATAAGGGTAATAATGGGCTATTTTTCTATTTAATTTTTTTCTTTTTGGTACAGTGCTATTTAGTTGATTTACAATTTCTTTTTTCTCCTTTATCAATTTAGGGCTGGTGTTATCTGGGTTTCGTTAAACATAGACGTCTAATGAATGGAATCTAGTTAACTCACTCAATTATTATAGAGCAACACATGTTTTGTTTTTTTTTTTTTTTGTTTTTTTTTCTTAATTCAATAAATTATATTTAAACAAGCATAAGGATGCTTTACCCCCCTTTTTGATATGGAAATGACAAGCACACAAAATAAGGGTAAATATGCATAAACCGAACGCTTTACTTCCCCCGTTTGGTATGAACTTGCAAGATCTGCACCCAAAACTTTCTTATGCGACACTACTTCAAGCAACTAATGGCTTTTCTTCAGAAAACTTAATTGGAGAGAGCAGATATGGATCTGTTTACAAGGAATTTTACAAGTAATCGCAGTGAAGGTACTTATACTTCACGAAAGTGGAGCCAACAAGAGCATCATGGCTGAATGCAAGACACTGAGAAACATTCGCCACCGCAATCTAGTTAGGATCATCACATCTTGGTCAAGCATTGGTTTTAATGGCAACGACTTCAAGGCTTTGGCCTTCAAGTTCATGCCAAACAAGACTTTACAGGACTGGTTACGCCTATTATCTTTTGAATAGTAAAAGCAAAGGAGTTTAAGCTTAGTCCAGAGGATAAATGTTGCCATATATGTGGCTTCTACATTGGATTACCTACATCATCACTGCGAAACGGCAATCAGTCATTGTGATCTAAAACCAAGCAATGTTCTTCTTGATAATGAATTATGTGCTCGTCTAGGTGATTTTGGGCTGGCAAGGATTCTTTTAGCCTTAACTCATGAATCAATGCATGCATATTCCATTTCAAATGGGATTAGAGGAACAGTTGGCTACATCGCCCCAGGTATTTGTGCTCCATTCATTTGTTGTTTCACTTGATTAAGACATAAGTTAGTTGTATTTTGTATTGATAAAGTAGCATCTGAAATTTCAAGTGCATACGGTTCTAGAGAAATTTGATTTTCTATTCAAGGGTTTCAACACTGAAGCCAAACTTTTCAAGGGGTAGAGTTAAACAATTAAAAATTTTAGTAAGTTTTTTTCGTAAAAAGGACATAGTTGTCGTTAATCACTTCAGAAGAAAAAAAAATTATTCAGTGGTGTATTTTATTTCCTTTATAGAAATTACTAATGCTAAAAGGATGATATTTAATAACAAAATATCATTATCACATTATTATGGTAAACTTTTCTGCAAAAAAAATAATAATAAATAAATAAATAAATTAGAAAACTAGCAGTTTCTCCTTTTCAAATCCTTACTCGATACAAGTTGAAAATTGTAATAATATGCTATTAAGGAAATTTATACTTGGTTTTGGATATTCATCAAAGTATCATATTTAGCTATAAATTTATTTATTATTAGAATTAGTTTTAGAATATCTACTTATGCTTCTATTTTACATTATTTTTTTCCTAATTTTGGTTATTTCCTATTAGGACTTTTCTTTATTTAACTCTAGAAGTTTCTAATTTCGACAATAAACTAAATAAATTATTCTAAAAAAAATTTAAAAACAGAAGTAATTATTCTAAAACTAATTCCAAATAAAATAAAATTAATAGCTAAATATAATTTCTCACTTTGATCAGTATCTCATACCAAGTAGAAAACCGTATTAATAGAATATTATTATAACTTTCAATCTATATCACAGTCTAAACCGTCCAAATATAGTTTTAAGACAATTATGTAGTTTTGAATCTCAAACAAGTTATTTTGAATAAAAAATATTGCTACGTAAGACTTATGGATTTTGAAAATCTAAGAGAACTTCACTAGTGCTTATCCAAAAAATAAAAAATAAGAAAAAGAACTTCACTAGTTATCAGGTTGGATTAGTTTTTTTAACTATTTTGCAGAATATGGTATTGGCGGCGAGGTGTCCGCGCAAGGTGATGCGTATAGTTATGGAATCTTCTTACTCGAAATATTTATTGGAAAAGGACCCACTGACAACAATTTTACAGATTACTTGGCCTTCATGACTATGCTAAGATGGCTCTCCCTGGTCAAGCTATGAAGACAGTTGATTCCCGACTCCTATTGCAACTTCAAAGAGGCAACGTTGTAGGAATCGAGGAATGTGTGCAATCCATCCTTCAAATTGGAGTTTCATGTTTTGCCAAGTTTCGGAGTGATAGGATGAATCTAACAGTTGTTCTCATCAAATTGCATCGAATTAAAAATGCATTTCTCGAAGTGGAGAGATAGATGAAGAATAATTCATAGTCATCCAAACCTGCATGTTTAAGTAGAGACGCAAGTTGACATAGGAGTACAAGGCAATTAGTTCTCTTTTTGTAACCTGAGACCATGCGGAGTCCATGTTTGAGGCCTGTACGTTAGTTTATCTATCCTCACCTACTTTGGTCATTGTTATTTCCAAAAATTGGATATGCTATTTGCTATTTCCTATTAGCTCACTAGCAACTGGATTGATCCTCTGCAAAATTTTCTACAAATCTAGGTCAGTATGCGGGCTTACACTATGGTCAAATTTTGATCTTGTAACTTTTTCTCTTCACAGCCAAACAAGTCAAGGATTTGGCGGTGGCAAAGTCAGCTTGATAACAGGCGTACAGCAGCTCAGGTTTATTGGATTAAAATCAAACGTCTCAAACAAATTCATATGTTTAGAATTCATCCAATAATTCCAATTTTTCCAAACGGTCTTTATGCCCCCAAATACTGAGCTACCATGAAGAAACTTGGAGCAAAGAAATTTGAAAGAAATTGAAACTCTAATTGTAGAGGGGGGGAAAATACCATTACGGGGGATGGAAGATGGCGGAAATTCACGCCTTAGTTCAGCTTACAGGCAAAGGTTTAGGAAATTACAAATCTGTGCCAAAAGGGTGCAATTTTTCATGTCAGATTACGTCTCCTGACTTTTGAACCGATTTTTATGCTCGAGATAATGAATTTTGGTGATGGCTAAAATACGAAAATTGTAACCCTTCGAATCATCTCTCCAGCACCATAAGTATCGCGCCGATATGATTTCTCAGTCAAAATTTATACTTAAAAAAAAATTGAATCAGTGTCAAAATCGACTTTCCAAAAATTTTTGGAATGAACGACCTTGCTTCCCCCTTCTTCTATTATTGTTGGTTAAGCGATTCTCTACACTTTGCTACACGTTTTCTCTTCTTTTCATCAAACCTCACAACCTGGGACTTTTAGAAGGACTGAATGCTCGCTAAAATACTCGTCCCAGTGAGCAAGGGAAGTCAAATTTTCTAGGGCTTCATTAGTCTATTTTGAGTTGGATTCCGTTCTCTACATAAAGTAATATAATATACATCATAAATGATTAGATTAGGTTTTCTAAGGCATGTAGGAAAGAAAAACGAAGAATAACGTAATAAGAATTTTGCTAAAAGTTTATTCAAGGTTCTTTATTTATTTTTATAATCCCGACTCCATTGTTCAAGATTATTGATAGAAAATAAGATATATCATATCCGTAAACATAAGTAATTTGTTGAATTATATCAATATAATGTTTTATGTACTTTGTTCAATTTCGTTACTTTATATATATATTCGTACGAACAGAATCTAAAGATACAATAATATAAAAAGTATTCACCAACGAATAATTTTTTAATTTAATTTTTCTTTAAATTTCCTTCCACTTTCCAACACAAACCCAATAGGAATTTTGAATCCCAATTCCTTTTTTTTTTTTTTTTCCCAATTAATAAATCTTTAATTCACATAGAGACCAAGTGAATCTCAATCCCAACGTTCATGTCCATCCCAATTGCTGCCAACCGTACGAGCTTGAGTTATGAAACGGGTGACCCTCTTCTAACAGTGGTTTCGTAGTCCTCAAAACGTCAATCTAGAACCGAGTGTTGTTTAACGCTTCAATTGTTGTGTGATGATGGTTAAAACACAATAAATATTATTTATCAAAAAAATAAAATAAAATCATTGGTTATATACATGTATATTTATGTAAAAGGGATATAAATTATACTAACAATTCTCTCTATTTTTTATGTATTTAATAGAAAGTGTTTTCAGAAATAATACTTTTTAAAGTTAAAACAAGTTACTTTAAACCTTGTTCTCAACTACATATACTTAAATTAAACTCCCATTTGAAATAGCAATTTCTTTCAATTCACCATCTCTCACTTCTCAATCCATTAACTCTATTGAGAACCGTTCTCTAGTGAAGTTGGAGAAGAATCCACCACCCCCACTACAACTAGCGCCACCACCCAGGATAACCAGATCGCTGGACTTCGGCATCGACGCACCACTGAATTCGTAAATTTCTGTATGTCGTCCCTGCTGTGATTTCAATTAGCAGTTGTAATTTACCATGTAAATTTAGATCAGAAAATCAGAAACTAAGGCAAAAATCAAATCCCAAGAGTCGTTAACGCAATCGGAAACCACGGCCCCAGCAAAAAGAAAAGAAAAGGAAAAGGGCAACTTGACAATTGTCAACTTTGAGGTTATGTTTAAGCAAGTCCTTAATGACCCATGTAAGAGAGTGCGAAGGATTAAAATTTTATTAATTAGGAATGCTACAAATGGCAAGTCATACATCATTCATTCGAGTAAAAAAAAAAAAAATCAATTGTTTGTTTGCTTCATTTGGATTTTCTGCATCTATGTTTGACTAAAGCTGCACCAAGTTGAAATATTCTATTCACAGAATCTGGTTAGTCAAAGAATTCCCTATGAAATACACAAAGAATTCCCTATTCACATAAGCTGCACCAATAAAATAAATTTATTGGTTAGACACTGATTTTATATATATATATCTATACAACAAGGAAGTGTATGATTTGACTTTTAGAGATTTTCAACCGTTGGATTTATTTAATTACTTCTTTCTTTTTTTCATTTTGGTTGTTTCTTCTGTCACTTCATATAAAAACGTAATTTCTCACGTTTTTATATTTTTATGAATACTTTTTATATATAAAAGTTTTTTAAATTAATATTTTAAAAAATATGATAATGGTGTCGATTGATTTACTACAATTCACTGCAAACCATTAAAAGTCTTTAAAGAATCTAAATTTTCTACTCATTGCACGAATTACGAGGCTACATTCTCAGTAAATTTATACAACTCCAAACACATCTATTAAACAATGTATGGATACCGATTAGACATAGTCAACTAAATTTTTTTATTTTAAAAAGATTAATATTTAAACTTTAATTTTCTGTAAAAATTAATTAAAATATAAACATTTCAATTAAAATTTTGATTTTAATGTATTTAAAACTTAAAAATTAAATGCATACACTTTTACACACTTGTATCATTTATATAATAAAGAAACTCAAAATTTTGAATTTGCGATACTCTGAGTACTTGAATTTGCTCAATGGCTACGATTATTTTTCTTTTTCTTTCCTCTTTGGTTTCCTTTTCGGTCATTTCATATGAAACATACTCTCTTACTCTTTTCATACTGTTAGTGTTTGTGTAAGGTTCTTTAATTGGTAAATTCCGAACAAACACTTTACTCGTATTTTTTAAATGTCACAAGGTTGTTGAAATTGTTCACAAATATATGTCAAAGAGTGTTTGTGGATATTTGTATCCGGTTTGGAGAATGGCAGGTGAAGAGAGGATCATCAATTTGATTCCGTACTCTGTTTTCTGTAAGGGAGGTACATGTGCAGGGAAGCTCTTGCCCAAGAGCTTCCCCTGCCTGCCGCGCAGATTTTCTTTAACTAAACAAAAATACTTTTTTACCCCTCTTCTCTGATATAAATAGAAAAGTTTCTTTTCCATACATAAGCTTTTTGGTGCTGTGCAAATTATTCATACCTCTTTGAGCAAAAAGCTGCAAGGATGAGCTAGGGTTGGATCTAATCAACCATTGGCGTGATTCTTCTATCTTTGGCAGCAATCCATCTATTTGAAGCTCAGATCTATGGTGTGGTATCAGATCAGGGAGCTGAATCTTCATGGATTGAAGGTTAGATTCTTCACGGGTTTGAGGTGAGTTATGGGTTGGCTAGCAAGCAAGGTTAGGAGGTTGATATACAAGTAGATCAATGAGTTTTGGTTGGGAAAACTTATAATACTCTCCTTGAACACCTTGTAACCTCATATTTATATAGTGAAGATCTTTAGACTGATCCACTTACGGATCCAGGGTTGTTTCTCCTTTAGATACAAAGGAGTTTTTTCCCTTGTTAACAAATCTGTGTGGTCTTTTGTTGGGTGAATGTTCTTGAAGTTTTTTTCAGCTATGGATGCCTCTTAGTTTCAGCCTATTATTATCATCTGTGTTGGATACTTGTACGGTATTTGGGACTGTCAAGTGGTATCAAAGCCTCGAGTGCTCTCTGTTTTTCTCTGTTAGACTCTCTGTCTAAGAGCAGATCCGAATAGTATCCATGGATAACCAAAGGGAAGGTCAGTCCACTGTTAGACCACCCTTTCTAGATGGGTCAAACTATCACTACTGAAAGGCTAGGATGAGAGCTTTTCTTAAGTCTACTGATGAAAAAGTCTGGGATTCTATTGTTGAAGGTTGGAAACCACGTACTGTGAGTGAAACAGATCTTTCTGTAAAACCCAAACGGGATTGGACTATAGCAGACAATGAAGCTGCTGGCCATAACAGTAAGGCCCTCAATGCTATTTTCTATAGCGTATCACAGGATGAATTTAGAAGGATTTCAAACTGTAAAATAGCAAAGGAAGCATGGGATGTTCTGTAGGTGACATATGAGGGAACTACAGCACTAAAAATTACAAAGCTGCAGCGGTTAACAACTGCTTTTGAAGTGATTCGAATGGGAGAAAATGAGACATTTGATCAGTTCTACATAAAACTCAGTGATATTGTCAACTCGTCGGCAAATCTTGGAGAAAGCATTTCTCAATCAAAAATTGTTCGGAAGATACTTCATTCTCTGCCTGACAGATTCCAGCCAAAAGTTATAGCTATTGAGGAGAGTAAAGATGTTGATCAGATGAAGGTTGAAGAGTTAGTTGGATCTTTGCAAACTTGTGAAATGAATTTTAGTCAGAAAGAGAAAAACAAAGGTATAGCATTGAAAACCATCTGTGAAGAAAAAAACGGTGAAGAAGCGGAACATTCAAAAGTTAGTGCAGATGATATTGCTTTTTTGGTGAAGAAGTTTTAAAGTTTCTCCAAGAAGCCTCCCTTCAATAATCCTTCAAGGTTCAACAAGGTAAACAAAACAAGGCCTGGTGAAGGGTATGCTAAAAACAGGATACAGTTAAAACCTGGCGAAAAGCAATGTTTTAAGTGCAAGGGTTATCGACATTTTGTATATGAGTGTGCAAACAGATAGAAAAGGAAAAGTCAGAAAGTTCTTGCTGCAACTTGGGATGATGAAGAGGAGTCTGAAAGTGATGGAAATCATGATGAAGAAGAGTCATTTGGGTTAGAAGATAATTCCTCTCAAGTGTTAGCTTTCATGGTGGGAGTTAATGAAGACAAGTCAAGAGATGAAATCAAGTTAAAGGGTTCCTTGGAAAACCTACCAGTGGAGAACATTATGAGCTGCTCAGAATCTGAATCTGAAGCTGATGTGCAAGAAGAATTTGAAGAATTGCAAGAAAAATATAATGAATTGTACAATGAAAGCATTGTAGTGAGCTTAAAAGAAAGAGTTGCAATGTCCACAAATGCATTCAAGAAGTGGGAATCTGGAACAAGAAAACTAGATGAGATTTTGGAAGCTCAAAGAACCTCTAATGACAGAACCGGGCTGGGCTGTGAAGAAGAGAATTTATCACAAACTTCTCAAAGAATAGGTCCCATCAAGTTTGTTCCAGCAGCTGGTTTAGTAGCTGAATCTGTGGTGAAGGAGCATAAGAACAAGAACTCAGAAGTACCTCAGGCTCAACGGTCTTCAAAATTAGATAGAACCAAGAGTAAATGGTCTTTGAATGGTAACTTCATCTCTCATAACATCTCAGGTCCCATAGGTAAAAAATTTCATCATGATAAAGGGTTAAATTCAGAATTTTCATGTGTAAAAAATTTTGTTCCAATTTGTCACCATTGTGGCATCAAGGGACACATTAGACCTTACTGTCACAAGCTGTATGGGCTGCCAGTAGACTATGTTAAATCTAAAGAAAATACTCATAAAAGTCTCTTAACAAGAAACTTTTTGTCTAATAGATTTAGTAGTCTTGCTGCTCATGTAAGTGGTGATAAAAGAGCTCCATTCAAACCAAATAAAGTTGAGTTCAAACCTTGGACTAAGACCATCACTAGAAATAATGCCAAAAGCATGAATTTCTCCACAATCAAACCTAGAAGAATTTGGATTAGGTGTGAGGACCTAAAATGTAATGTTGCACATACTGCATTTAGGGCACAAAGCTCTAATATGTGGTACTTGGACAGTGGCTGTTCCAAGCACATGTGTGGAATTAAATCCATGTTTTCGACCTTGAATGATTGTGATAATGGCATGGTAACTTTTGGTGATGGTAGTAAGTCAAAAATTCTTGGAATTGGTAGCATTGATTGTCAAGGTTTACCTAAACTCAAAGATGTTTTGTATGTGGATGGCTTGAAAGCAAACTTGATTAGTATAAGTCAAATCTGTGATTCTCACTTTAATGTCATGTTTGCTAAAGATACTTGTTCCATTCTTGACAAAAATAATAAAGTTGTGTTGAAAGGATTTAGAACAGCTGATAATTGTTATGGACTTTCAACTGATAATGTTCATGTTTGTAATGTTGCACAGGAGAACAACTCTGAGTTATGGCATCAACGACTTGGACACATGAATTATAGGGATCTTGTAAGATTGTCTAAGTCAGAAGTAGTCAAGGGATGGCCGAAACTTGCCAAATCTAGGAAAGTTGTATGTGGACCTTGTCTCAAAGGAAAACAAACAAGAGCTATTCATAAAAAGACAAATAGAATAGCCAATTCATCTATTTTGGAATTGGTTCATGTAGATTTGATGGCTCCTATAAAGACAGAGAGTTTGGGAGGAAAGAAATACATATTTATAATGGTTGATGATTTTTCTAGATTTACTTGAGTAAACTTTTTGAGGGATAAATCTGATACATTTCAATCATTTAAAGCTCTTTGTAATCGACTTCAAAACGAAAAAGGAACCAAAATTGGAAAAATTGTTAGATTGAGAAGTGATCATGGTAGGGAGTTTGAAAATGCTGATTTTTCTGTTTTTTATGATGAATATGGTATCTTACATGAATTTTCAGCCCCTAAACACCTCAACAAAATAGGGTAGTTGAGAGAAAAAATAGGGTTCTACAGGAGATGACTCGAGTCATGTCACATGCCAAAAAACTTCCTTTGAAATTTTGGGTTGAAGCTCTAAATATGGCATGTTACATTGGCAATAGAGTTTATGTACGGAGAGGGACCAAAGCAACTCCCTATGAAATTTGGAATGGGAGAAAACCAAATGTGAGTTATTTTCATATCTTTGGAAGTAAATGCTACATATATCGGGACAGAGAAGCATTGGGTAAGTTTGATACTAGATGTGATGAAGGTTTCTTTCTTGGTTATTCTACTAACAGCAGGGCTTA
>QLOD02000016.1:7669669-7681946 GCA_003260245.2 Sideroxylon spinosum | reverse complement strand
GCTTTCATTCATCTGAATAATAAATAAATTAATTAATAATATATACAATTCTATACTAATATATCCACAATCCGAGTACGAATGATAATAACCAAAGTCCAAATAATACTAAATTAGGTCTCAATTTTACCACCAACACCAACGACCACATAATCTAAAAAATTATACGGGAAGGAGTGAGCTCAACAATCAAATTCCCTAAGTGCCTGTAAGACGTGAGCATGATCAAAGTGATTGTGATATATACCAAGTCATGTTTACATATAACACATCGAACAGACATTCAACAACACATTTGGGAATTAACAACTTCATATATTAATTGAGAGTTTGTCACACTTAAATCAATAACTTTTAGTGATCACCAAAATTCGGTGCACTGTGAGTCCATTACACCCAAATAAAATCAACATGACTAGTATAAATGATTGACCAAGTCACACGAAATCTTGTCTCGGGATTTTTTTTCAAAATAAAGAAAACAGTTCTTATTTATATGTATCATGTTCAAAATAGTAAATCATGTCCATCACATTTGAAATCAAATCCATGACAATTCATGCAATACTATAATTAAATCTAATAATTATAATAATTTATGACAATATTATTCAACAGCATGTGTGTAATATATTTTTAGAAGTACCAATATGATACATCAAAACATTTGTGTCTATATATAAATTCATTTTGGATATAAGTATATAAACAGGAATAGTTTAAACTAAAGCAAACAAATAATTCTCATAAGTTTAACGTGGCACAGAAATAAAAGTTCAACTCTATGTTTTTGCGTGTGCATAAAAAAGTACATCGTGCACATGAGAATGAAGTTAGAATGATTGTGGGTACAAAAATGATCAATAAGCACAAAATAGCCAAGTTGAGCTAGTGTGCACACAATAATAAGGAAGTGAGCACACGAGATATGAGGTCTAAACTATCACAGGTAGGACGGGGTTTAGGTGCACATGAGTTGGCGTATGCATAAGAAGCAGCATTGCATGCACAAGAGATACCCCAAGCAACTAATGTATGGACAAAAAGGAAATTTTAGGTGGCATGCTTAAGGAAAAGAGGTCTTGTGCATGATAAAGACCATGCCTTGTGCATGATAAAGACCATGCAACAGTCATGCTACATGTTGCGAATTTACACTCTATTTTTAGTTCCAACTATAGCTTAAAGATTTTTTTATAACAAAAAGCTAAAATCCAATACTACTAAACTGAAGGATAATCATCTCACATTTTCCCATAACAAATTATGAATTAAAGATTTAATCAATACACGCAACAAAAATTTAAAACATATGCACATACATATAAAGGTATCACAACGAGTACAAATTTTTATGTGAACATACCATATATTCTTGTTTCAGAATTATTGATTACAGTTGGAAAGTATAATTATTTGCTCAACTTTTTATTATTAATGCCCATATTAATTAGTTATAATAGTAATAATTTTATTAGCATTATTTTCTCTTATATTTTTATATTTAACTTGTAGGCATGGAGCTTAAAACATCAAATAAAGGAAGAATTAAAGAAATGGAAAAGGAGAAGTAAAAGAGAGAGAACGACGATGGAAGAATCAAGTTAGCGTACTAATGGTAAATGGTACCATTTTGACGACCCAAGGAAACACGGATCAATAAGGCAAAAGAATGCCAGTCAAGGAATGAAACTACCATTCTTACGCTAGGTGGCATACAAACGTCCAAGTGGTCGTTCTTACGAAAATCTTGCCAGGAATTTCTTCACAACCATTCCTAACTTAAGTTTATCATTCTTACAGTCAATTGGAATTTTTACGGTCCCTCAACTGTACATACGCTTTGTCTCGTACTCAATTTTGCGAAAAGAATTCAAATTGTCACAAATAGGGCACAAATAATCTGATTGATTGAGCTACCACTGCCTTTAACTCCAAGTTCAAATTAAATGGAGTATTTTGGGTAAATAAGTAATTTTTTTTACTTTTTTTTTGAAGAGATAATTGTGTAAATACAGTAAATGATGGTTGTCTTTGGAAAGCATAGCCAATTTTTTAGGACCTGGCTCCTTTATAATTTTTTGTCTGTTCTTTTTTCTGTTATTTTAAATCTTAATTATCCATTTTGATCTAAAGACTGATAATACAAACTCTCTGTTATTTTAAATCTTAATCATCCATTTTGATCTAAAGACTGATAATACAAACTCAATTTGCAATAAATGCAGAGATAATTAGAATGCAGGAATTGATAAGGAAAAATTAATATAATGGGACCCACAAAAATTATATTATTAACCTTTTGATAAAATGAATGATTGAAATCTAAAATAACAGAAAAAAGAGTAGACAAAAAAATTATAAGAGAACTAAGTCTAATTTCTTAAAGTTCTGATTACTTAGTTTATTTGATTTTTTTTTTAGAATGATCAAATTTATTTTATTACATTTAAAATTTTTTAGACTATAAAGGAAAAAAATATTTAATTAAAAAAATTAACTTTTTCTCCTAATTTTTTTAGTAACTAAAAAAAAGCTATTTTTATTTCTTTTTTTTGGGGGATAGAGGGATTAAGTACAAAATACAATATAAGTGTAAAATTAACTTTTTCTCCTAATTTTTTTTAGTAACTAAAAAAAAGCTATTTTTATTTCATTTTTTTGGAGGGATAGAGGGACTAAGTGCAAAATACAATAGAAGTGTAAAAATATCAATGGTCATAATTTGATCAATCATATTTATTATTTCTTTTTTTAAGGGTAAATATTTATTATTTCTATCAAGCTTATTTTTGATAATTTCTTTTTTTTTTTTTTTTTGACCGTTGATGTATATATTTATTTCAGTCCGAGCATTGCACTTCGGCCCCAATTTCCCCTCCCCCCCCTTCCCTTTTACTAAACAAGGCCTTAACCAATCGTCATGCAGTTGTAAGGCACGGGCGAGGGCTGCATTGGACGACAGGGCAATTGTCTCTACCCGCCCCCTGAAAATCCTCCAGACAGTGGCGCACCAATCGAACGATCTTAGTGGAGCTCAATCAAAACCCTAAACTCTCTATGTGTCTCTAAATCTTCGCATTTGGGGGTTCCTGCCCTTGGATTTCTGAAAATTTCCCTACAGTTTCTTGCGGGATTGATCGTGGATTCTGTTCGTCGTCTCGGTGCCGCGCTTGTAGATGCGCTAGCGCTGAGTTGACCCACTGGTTTTCTGATTTCGATTTTGCCGCGACGACTTCGTGGAATAAGTGTTGGCGGTAATCGTCTTATCAAAGTGCAAATCTTTATACTCATCGTTTTCTCTCTTTAAATCCTACGCGGGGGTTCCCTCTCTCTCTCTCTCAAGTTCCTGGTGAAAATCTGATGAAAAGTTGTGATATTTACAAAATTTTCTTTATCTAACTCTTCGTTTGGGAGGGAGAAGAAAAGAAATTATTAGTAACGAGAGATGAGAAGAGAAATGATGATATTTTTATTTATATTTTTAATGTGTTTGAGAGTTTAGGAGAGAAAAGATAGTGATTTTTCAATCCTCTTGTACTTGTGTTGGGAACAAATAGAAGGAAAATATATTCTTTTACATGAATGCAATTTTTATTTGATTGTTCCTTATTGGATGAGCAAAATATGAGATTATAAAAAGTTTAATTAACCAAGTTTTGCTTTTTCTCCATTTTTCCTCGACATTGGACGGAAAATGGATGATTTTGGGTCACTATTTTCATTTCTATTCTCGTAGAACTAACAAACAAGGTATATATCATCAAAAATTTATTTTATCTTATTTTCTTTCCCTTTCACTCTATACAAACGGCTGTAAGGAAAATTCCTACATATTTATGTATGTTTCTGTTCTTTTTTAAGCGTTTCCAAAAGTAATAGATAACATTTGTAGATTTCAAATGCATCATTGTAATAAGGTTTGTATCACAGGATGGTTTGAGGTATTCTTGAGGTGTTGGTGCAGTTGAATCATGGGTAGTAGCGAGATGGATAAACCTGCAATGGATGCAAAGGAAACAAAGGAATCAAAGACTCCTCCTGGGCAGGTCTACCATGTGCTTCACTGATTACTGTTCATTTGACAAGAAAATTTAATGTGGGGTTGAAAGATTTTTGGCATTTTTTTGGCATTGTTCAGGAACAGTCTTCATCATCGACACCCACTGGCACAGCTAATCCAGACTGGTCTAGTTTTCAGGTTACATAAAAGCCCATTCATTTTTTGTCTGTTATTGTTCAGTTAAAAAATTTGGTGTCAGTAGTTATTTGGTATAGATTATGTTTGTGACAGGCATTCTCTCCTATGCCTCCACATGGGTTCTTGGCATCCAGCCCTCAAGCTCCTCACCCCTATATGTGGGGAGTTCAGGTATGTTTGCTTTTGCATTAGTTTATTTCTTTAAGTTGGGTTTATTCCGATTCATATCTTCACGTGATTTTTAATGCTTATTATTTAATTTTTTGTTGGGACAAAGTGTGTTTAGAGATTTTATTTTCGGATTACAAAGAGTTTAGGGTTTGGAGATTGCTTTGACTAGTTGATTGACTGCACAAATCAAACTGTTCCTCATATTATTCTTATGCATTCCATGAACCAAGCTGAGCTTTATGTTGGCTTGTTGAATTGATCTTTATTTTATGGAATTATGATCAAGCTGGAGACTGCTCAACTAGCATGTTAAGTCTGTTTTCTTTAGCTTGCTGGTTATTTCCCAGCATTCATTTTGGCCAAGAGTTCAAAGGTCATATGTATTTTCAAAAGGATTAATGGTTACTCCTATATAATGTATTTGTCAAACTTGCATATGTATTTTCTCTTTTCACTGTACCTTTATATCTATGGTAGAGAGGCTTGAGAGAATGCAGAGAGGAATTTTATGGGATTTTGTTGGGGTAGAATTTAAATATCATTTAGTGGATTGGAATATTGTGTTCTCTCTTGAGGGAGGGAGGGAAGAATTGGGATTTGTAAGCTTGAGATATCTATTCAGGGCCTTTTAGGGAAGTGCTTTGGAAATTCATTTGTCGAAGAGATAAATTTTGGAGAAAAATGATGTTCCTCAAAATATGGTACTTCATGGGGGAGATTGGAGTACTTTAGATGGTGGTATAACTATGGTTTGAGTCTTTGGGAAGGGCATATTTGGTAGATGGAATGATTTCTCAAAGCATATATCATATGAGATGGATGAAGGAGAGCATGCGAGGTTTTTGAGTCAACCTTGGATGAGAAATAGTAGTGGCCTACCGGAAGTATGCCTAGGCATTTTTGATTTGGTAGTGGATATGGAGGCCTTGGTACCTACTTATGTTACGTTGGGAAGTGATAGTAACACTTGGAATATTGTACTCTGAAGGAATTTTTGATTTGGAGTTGGATAGCTTTGAAGGCACTTCCCTCTTCATTGCTCTCCCCCGATCTCCCGTTTGAGAATAGCGTAGGTGATAGAGGTTCTACCCGATAGCTTTGAAGGCCTTCGTACTATGCTTGGTTGAAGGGAAGGATAATATTTGTTAGAGTAAGTCTAAAACAGGGCTGTTCAAAGTTAAATCCTTACTAGTATGAAGAAAGGAAGATGAGTTCCCTTCATCAGAATTTGGAAAAATGTAGCACTTCCGAAGGTGGTTTTTTTGGGGTGTATTATTCATGTAAAGATTTTTATAATTGACAGTTTGATTTGGAGGAGAAAACTGATAACAAGTTTGTTCCATTTAACATCTTTTTGTGCATTGCTGATGGGCCAAAGAATTGTGAAACTTGCCTCTTGTTTTGATATGCATTAGGTATTTCCCAAGAAAGCAAATTAAGTTTCTGTAGAGTAGCAGGGTGTTCGGGTCAAAAGAAAATGGAGGAGAGTATGGAGAATTGTTCCTTATTGTTTCATTTGGCTGATTTGTGGAGGGGAGAATAGATGTACCTTCCAACACGTAATTCAACTTTGTTAGGAATAAAAGTTAACTCTCAGGAATAAAAGTTAACTTTTGGCGTCACTTCATGTTGGGGGAAGAAAAGGTACTGGAGTTACATGGTTTTTAATCTTTTGTAGAGAATG
Source organism: Sideroxylon spinosum (assembly GCA_003260245.2). Lineage (NCBI taxonomy): Eukaryota > Viridiplantae > Streptophyta > Magnoliopsida > Ericales > Sapotaceae > Sideroxylon > Sideroxylon spinosum. Next base: position 7,675,890 of record QLOD02000016.1, on the reverse strand, counting down.
TGGTTCTTGAGACTTCCGGGCTGTTTGAGGCCTCTTTTGTACTTGGATGGCATCCATTTGCTGCCTCTTTTCAATACATTCAATTCTAAAAGTAGAAAAGGGATGTACATTTATTACTGGAATGGTTACTTACTGCAAAGAGCTTAGTGTCATGGAATTGCACGAAACTGTAGTGAGCCAGATTGCAGAAAGCAAGCTAAATAATGATAATTAGAACTTTCTCCCTAAGGTGTACAAACATTTCTAGAAAGGTGACGTACCATAGATGTCATTGTCGGAGACTAATACGTTTTTGACACTTGGAAATACACACATCCATAACCTAGACATACATGAAACATTTGTGATTTAGAAGAAGAAATTTGGAATTAAATAATAAGATGAAAATAGTATCAATCTATATTTATTAATTCCTTATCCTTAACATTTTTTAATTTTAGAAAAATTTTTAATTGAAAGATTTCGCCCCATACCCGTCTGTACTGTGCAAGAATGGTCTGGTCAAGCAGGCTACAAATTTACTCCTGTGGTGTGAAACCTTTAGAGTACGCGTTAGTAGCAATATACTGAACTAGAGTTCTTCTGGACTTTGCATTGGAATTTCCATATATCATTGTCCTTGTGATCCTTCTTCCTGAATCTGCATGTTTTGCACTTTTTCTTTTTTTTCTCATTTATGTTGGTCAACAAATGGACAGGTTTGAGCGATGGGGTATGGCCTTACGTGCAGAAATTTGGGCCTGTTTTGTTCATATTTTGTTTTGCAATTTGTTGAAAACACAATAAAAAACATGCTTGGCACATGTTTATGTTTTTATTTCTATTTATTTTTTGAAATTTTTTTTCAAAGCATCACCCAGTGTTTTCACTTGTTTTATTAACAAGAGAAACATGAAGATGAACAGTAAATTGATGCTCATTCCCAACCTGGAAAAGGGGGGAATAAAAGAATCATGTTTCCTATTTTCTAAAAGCAGGAAACATGTTCCACTTAATGATTTTATTTCATATTTGCAGACCAGACTTCTTTATAGTTTAACGTGTTTTTTATGCAGCACATTATGCCACCCTATGGTACGCCCCCACACCCGTATGTTGCTATGTATCCCCATGGTGGCATATATGCTCATCCATCTATTCCTCCGGTAATTCTTGCTGATTGTCTTTGATTTACACTCCTCAGATCTCACCTTCGTTTTTTTTGGATGCCACTAACACTGCCATATTTTCAAACTTGAACAGGGATCTTACCCTTTCAGTCCTTTTGCCATGCCTTCACCTAATGGCATTGCTGAGGCTTCAGTGAGTTACTTTAACTCCAGTATGGCATAGGTTTTTGTTTGGTAAATATGTTGTTGATATTTATTACCCCTAGAATGACAATTTTAATTTGCATTTAGGGGAATACGCGTAGCTGCATGGAAGCAGATGGCAAGTTATCTGAGGGTAAGGAAAAACTTCCTATCAAGAGATCAAAGGGAAGTTTGGGAAGTTTAAACATGATAACAGGCAAAAATAATGAATCTGGGAAAACCTCTGGAGCATCTGCTAATGGAGTCTATTCCAAAAGGTAACACAAATACGTTTGGACGATAAATTGCATGTCTATAAATAGGTTTCTGTAACTTCCTTGCCAGTCTTCAGCTCTGGCTTTATGTATGAGGACCATATGCTTGTGGCTGAGTTCATCATCTTTGTGAATAAAGCTTTTGGAGATTGGATGAAGTTGGGTTTAGAAAAGCTACATTGGAACTAAGACGAAATATTTATTTATTGTTAATAACTAGGAAAACTTGTAACTGAGCTATAAAAAGAAGGGGCATACCAATGTGCATAGCAGGTAAACAATTCTCTGCCCCTATACACAATCAAAAAGCTCCTGTGCAGTCATGCTATCAACAGACACCTCTAAAAAATCTAAGGGATGACACTCCCAGCAACCAAATTACATAATAAGCCTGAAAAAGACTGTCAGGTTAACTTGATTGCCTCCAATCCATCAAAAAACCTATTTCTTTCATCTCAAATGCAGCAAATCTAGCGTAAATCAAGCACCGGATATATCTTCTTTCTGGTAGAGAATGTGTCGCGTCAATGAGAAACAAATCAACTAGGTCTTGGCATCACACGTCAAAATATTGAAAACAATGAAAGGAAACATCATTTCCACTTGATTGCAAGGGCATTTTGATTGGAAGTTGATGAAAATCGTGTCAACATTTATTTGTCAGCTTTTACATACATTAAGGAGTAATTGTTTATGTTAAATCACAATTGTCCCAAAAGCTTAATTGTTTAAGTTATTATGAAATGGGCTCAACAATATATATCAAGCTAATTTAACACTTTTCTCACTCGTTACCCGATCCTACATGTGGGCTAGAGAGAGACACAAATCAAACCAAGCAAGCTGGAATAGAAAATAGTGCACAAGAAGAAATACGGTAATAACATAATGACAGCACTTGAATCAGGATCTCTTGGAACTAAAGTTATAATACCATGTTAAGTCACTAATTGTCCCAGAAGTTCAAGTTCTTAGGAAATGGGCCTAACACGGTACATCAATCTAACTTAACATGTTCCATTTAGTTGCCTTTGTAGAATTTAATCCTGTAGCCATTTTTGGGCGTGTTACATTCTATTGATGCTGTTAATGATATTCTTATTACCTATAGAAATACTATTTTATGAATCTATGTAATGGTTCATGCTTGAATTGGGGCTTGAGAAGACAGCTGTTTTTTTGGTTTGTGATGCTCATTGCCTAAGCTAGTGATCATGTTTGACTTCTTAATACCAATTAATTGATATTAATTTTGTGTATGCAGTGCTGAAAGTGCAAGTGAAGGTTCAAGTGATGGAAGCGATGGAACTTCTGAAAATGTAGGTGTCATGTGACATTTTTTGTAAGATCAATTAGATTTGTGCACGAAACTGCAGAATTATGGAATAAAAGCCTTTCATCTTTATTAATTTGCTATATCTGCAAGGATGTTTAAGGTCTATGTTTTATTTGTTATTGTTGACGTAGTTGTTAATGTATTAATGTAGAATTAATATATAGAGAGTGTATCTAGTCAATGTATTTAGTAACTGGGTAATCTAATGGTTAACCAGAAGTAGATGTACTGTCACTCTTCCATGTATATATAATTCACGCACCTCATCAGTGGGTGTTTACAATTTTCTCCCAATTGTCTTGTTTCATTACATGGTATTAGAGTAGGAACATTCCTGTATTTGTTCTTAGCTCGGTTTTGTGTTTGGTCACTGGATCGTAGGTTGTCCAGTAGGTGTTGGAAGACTGCTAGAGGTTCCAACAAGCAAAAGTCCATCCTCAGTCAATCTTTTGAACATCCAACCACACCGTTGTGGTCGACGGAAAGAGACAACTACCGTTGGAAGTTCGCCATCGCCAGAAAAGGGGTCACGCTTTCCCACGCACCGCCGAGCTCTCTACGCGTGGACCTCACGCACCTCCACTGAAGCTGCATGTACAGTCGCGTGAGACTCTATCAGCTCTCCGGCTAGTTTTACTGCATCCTCTCCTCCGTTAGGTGACCCTATTGGTGCTGGTCCTTCGTTATTTGGATTATTTTAGGTCTTCATTTCCCTTTTTCTCCTCTACCGCTGTCAATTTTGCTACTGTTCCGAGGTACTGTTGTTTTAGCCTTGTTGTTGGTGTGCGAATTCTGTTCTAAGAGTAACTAATTGTCAACCATTGTGAGATTTCAATGGCTTCGAAAGTATTTGCTGAACAAAAGATTATTGGTAGTCCCATTCCTATGCCTCAACAATTAACCACAAGGAAGTTGAATGGGACAAATTACATTCAGTGGTCTAAGGCTATTAAGATCGTGTTAACTGGGTACGACAAACAAAAGCACTTAACTGAATCCATGCCTTCTAAGGATGATCCAAAGTTTGATGTTTGGATCCAAGAGGATGCCCATCTTGTCAGCTTGTTGTGGAATTCCATGGAATCCAATATCACCGACATGTGTACTCACCTTGACACATGTAAGGATATATGGGAATATACTCGTCTCTTGTTCTCCAGTGATCTTACTCGAATGTATGATTTGTTAGTGGAATTCTTTTAGTTACAACAATCTGGAAGGCCGGTCACTGAGTATTTTGCTTCATTCAAGTGTGTCCATGAAGAATTAAACTCTCTGCAACTACTGTCTGCTGATATTAATGTTATGCAAAAGCAAAGAGAACAAATGGTAGTACTTCGTTTTCTTGCTGGACTAGATCTTGAGTTTGAGCCAGTTAAAGCCCAGATTCTTAGTGGAGTCACTCTTCCCTCATTCGGAGAAACCTACTCCATGGTTATGAGGGTTGCTTCTAAGAATTCAACCACTACTCAAGACTCTACACGCTTTGCTCTAATCAGTCAACCCTCTTTAGACAACCAAAGTACTGCTCGTAGGCTTTAATCTCAGTTTATGAAAGAGGTCATGGAGGACGTGGCCGTGGTCGTGGGGTCGTGGCACTAGATACAAGTGCTCCAATTGTGGACGTGTTAGACGTGAGGGAGAATTGTTGGGACCTTCATGGGAAACCAACCTATATGGTTCATGCAGCATCATCAGATATTCCTACTTCCTCTAACCAACCAAGCACAAGTGAATCACCAACTGTCACTTTGTCAGGTGAAGAGTATGCTAGATATCTCCAGTTTCAAACAGCTCAGCAAGCATCTCCTTCAATAGCTTCTTTGGCTTATCAAGGTAATTCTACTACTTATATGTCTACCTCTTTACATACATCTTGAGTTATTGATTCAGGTGCTTCAGATCATATATTTGGAACCTCTTCCATATTCTCTGATATTCAATGCTTACCTATTCCTAATGTTACTACAGCTAATGGTTCATCAAACCTAAGGCGTCGGTAAAATTTGTTCATCTCCTAATTTGCCCTTATCCTCTGCTTTATATGTTCCATCTCTATCTTTTAATCTTCTATCTATGAGTAAACTCACCAGACAGTTAAATTGCTCAATGACATTTTTTTCCTGATTCTGTGATCATTTAGGATTTGAAAACAAGGAAGAAGATTGGATGAGGGGATGAAGCTCTCAGGGACTCTATTACCTTGGTGGTTCTTCATCCATTACTTGTTCTGCAGCCGCGTCACCGCTTGAAATTCATTGTCGTTTGGGTCACTCATCTCTTGACAGGTTAAAGTCTAGGGTTCCAAGTTTGAGTCAACTTCAGTCTTTAGATTGCGAGTCTTGTCATTTAGGAAAGCATCACCGTACTTCCTTCAGTCCAAGAGTCAATAATAGGTCTCCCATTCCTTTTTATTTAGTTCATTCAGATATATGGGGACTTCGTCGAGTTGTGTCAAAGTTAGGGTTCAAATATTTTGGTACTTTTATGGGTGATTTTTCAAGACTTACATGGATTTATCTAATGAAAGATCGTTTTGAGTTATTGTCAATTTTTCAATCTTTTTTTTTATGAAATAAAAACCCAGTTTGATAATTCTATTAAAATCCTTCGCAGTGACAATTCTAAAGAATATTTTTCTAAGCCTGTTACTGATTTCATGACATCATTTGACATGCTTCATCAGTCATCTTGTTCTCGCACTCCACAACAAAATGGAGTTGCTGAAAGGAAGAATTTACATTTGGTTGAAACAGCATGTTGCTTAATGCTTTATATGAATGTTCTAAAATTTTTTTGGGGAGATGCTATTCTTATATCATGTTACTTGATTAATAGAATGCCATCTTCTATTTTGAAGAGTTGTTCCCCTTATTTTACTTTGTTTCCCCAAACAACATTGTTTCCTCTTCCTCCATATATCTTTGGGTGTGTTGTATTTGTTCATCAATTTGATCGTGGGACTGATAAGCTTGACTCTCGTGCCCTTAAATGTGTTTTTCTGGGATATTCTCGGGTCTAAAAAGGATATCGATATAGTCCTTCTCTTAATCAATATTTTATATGCGCAGATGTCACATTCTTTGTGACACCAATGCCCTTGATGTCAATGAAAGTTTACCTTTACCTGTCATTTTTCCCTTTCGTCTTTATCGTCCTGATTTACAGGTTTATTCCAGATGGTAGGTAATCACAGAGCCTTTCCCTGATGCTTCAAGCTTTTCACTTTCGCCTTCCTCGTCTTTAGATCCTGCACCTGAATTAGCATCCAGTGACCTTGATCTTCCGATTGCCCTTCGAAAAGGTATTCGTACTTGT
>QLOD02000016.1:7630387-7642836 GCA_003260245.2 Sideroxylon spinosum | reverse complement strand
CCAGAGTGGCCCCCCACGAAAGCGTGTGGACCTCACTTCAGGCCCGTTCACATGCAAAGCACTTTTGGTGCGGAAAAAGAGCCGTTTACCATGCCCGAAAAGCCTCGAATGTTCAATGTTCATGGTGGCCGCGTTTGGGGTTCCAAATAATCTTTAAAAAATTTAAAAAATTTTATCTTTTTTAAACTCTAAAAAATTTTATCTTGGTTTAAAAATTTTTCAAAATCCATTGAAACGGACCAAAATGACGCGTTCTAATAGTTTTATCATACTTTTTTAAAAGTTATACTGATATTTGTATTAAAAAGTTTCACAAAAATACAAAAATTTTTAAGATGCTCCACTAAAATTTTGTCACGTATCACTTTATATAATTTTTAACAACTTTATATTAAATCAATCACAAATAACTAACCATCATATCAAAATAACTTTTTACATTCCAAACTTAAAAAAATACACTTTTCGATTTTTTTTGATTTTTTTTGGGACTCTAAACGCACCCTATATGACTACTTTATCTCTGTGCAATTTTTTAAGTTGACATATAGAATGTGTTTCGAGTGAAAAAATTAAATAAAATTTGATAAAAATTATAAATTTATAATTCGTATATTAAGATAAAAATTGAATAATTTTAGATATTTTTAATATTTTTTCAGCAAATATTTAAGTATTTGATAAAAATTATGAGTTCATAGTTCGTGCAATAAGATAAATAGTGGTGTTTTCTGGTAAGCTTGATTGCGAAAATTTTAAGCTCGGATGCAATGTTAAATATGTAAGAGTCCTCACATTTTCTTGGATGAGTGAGGGGGATAAGAAAGTTAATCCAAAATAGAAGGCTGAAATTAGATACTTGGAACGTTGGGAGCCTAACTTGAAAAATTATGAAAGTGGTGGATACAATGAAAAGGAAACGAATTACAATAGTTTGCTTATAAGAGACAAGATGGTTGGGATAGAAAGTTAAAGAGATTGAGAGGACTGTGTATAAGTTATGATATATGGGACTTAATAGATCGAGGAATGATGTCGGCATAGTGATAAACAAGGACTTAAAGGAAGATATAGTTAATGTAAAATGTTATGGAGATAGAATTATTACAACCAAGTTAGCACTAGGAGAAGAGATAGTGAACGTAATTAGTGTTTACGCCCCCGGGTGGGCTTAGGAGATAGACATAAGGAGAAATTTTGAGAAGACTTGAAAGGAGTGCTACTAAAGATACCCCAAGGAAAGATGGTTTTCATAGGAGGAGATTTGAACGGTCATATAGAATGCGACGTTAATGGATACATACGAGTACATGAGGGATACGGTAATAAAAATGAATAAGAGAAGAATATTTTGGAGTTTGCAATACCTTATGATCTCATGGTGACGAACACATTTTTTAAGAAGAGAGAGGACCAGTTAGTAACTTATAAAAGTGGCTCCTCAAGGACATTGAATAACCTTTTTTTTTATTATAACTAGGAAAAGAGAGGGCTTAACTTGTAAAGATTACAATGTTATTCTAGGAGAGAGCTTGATTTCCCAATATAGGTTGTTGATCATAGATGTGCAGCTCTAAAGGTGGACTAAAAAAACATTGCATAGATACTCAATGACTAAATAGTGGAACTTGAAAGGTGATAAGCAGCTAGCATTAAGGGAAAGAGTACTAGAAGAAGACGTTTGGACAGTAAATGAGAGTGCAAATAATATGTGGGGTAAGATAGTAGAGTGTATTAATAGTGTAGGGAAAGAAATCTTAGGAGAACCCAAATGGGGTGCTCTAGCACAAAAAGAGGTATAGTGGTGGAGCAAGATCGTCCAAGACAAAATAAGAGTTAAGAGAGAATGTTTTAAATCTTGGCAAAAAGATTAAAATGAAACGAACTTGGAAAGGTATAAAGAAGCAAAAAAAAAAAAAAAAAAAAACCAAAAAAGTTGTTAGAGAGGCAAAGACAAAGGCATTTTAGAAACTATATAGGCAACTTGATACTATGGAAGGTGAAAGAGAGATATTCAAGTTTGGTAAAGCCAGAGATAGGCATACCAAGGACTTAAAACAAGTTAAATGTATTAAGAATGAGGATGAGAATATATGTAATACCCGGTATATAATTTTGGCCAATTATGTATTATTTTGGGCCAATAAAATATTTTATTAATATTGAGTAAATTTATTTTAGCTTCAGAACTAAGTTTGATTTCAAAGTGGTATGGAATTGGACAAAATTTGCTTTTTCTTTTCATTCCTTTCATTTTCTTTCTTTTTCTTCCTTTTTCTTTCTTTCTTTTGGTCCCCCACCCGTGAGCTCCGGGGGGCATTCGGCCAAAAGCCATGGGGGAGAGAGAGAGAGAGAGAAAAGAGAACAGAGAAGAGAGAAGAAAGAAGAGAGAAGAGATAGAAATAAGAGAGAGAGAGAGAGAGGGATTTGGGTTGGGAACTCGACCGAGGTAGTTTTCAATGCGGAAAACACCGTGGTGTTGTCCATTTCAAAAGATTTCGCTCGATGTGAGAGAAATCGGAGTTTAAAGTTTGGAGGTAAAAACAGAAATCTTCTCATTTCTCATTTTCTCTTCAGATCTGAGGTAGGTTAGACTTATATTCGAGTTCTAGACGTCGTAAGGAGCATTTTGATATATATATGTGCTTGATTTGGTGAAATTTTATGAAAGTTGTATATATATACGGTTATGTATGTATATGTGCATGTGTAGAATTTTACACCCCTTTGAGCTACGATAATTACACAAGTAGAGTGTAGAGACTGTTCTGTGAATTTTCACAAGTTTACTTTGTACTGGGTTGGTAAAAGTTAGACTGATTCTAGAAAATTCTGTCCAACGTATGGACACCATGGGCCACACTTAGTCACTGGAAAGCAAAGGAAAAATGATTAGAAAATTATTTTAGGCAAATTACAGGATGACTCTTACCCAAAGTTTTGATAATTACACAGTGGTCCCAAAGTTTTGGAAAAAGCCCTAATATTTTGAAAAATTATAATTTTACCCCTAGATGATTGGGGGAAAATAATTATGCTATCCCTAGGGTTACAGAAAGCTATGATTTGGCCTTATGAAATTAAAAGATATTGGAAAAAATGTAATTTCGAGGATTTGGAAGCATGCTTTGCTTTGTTATGATAATTGTGGAGACGAATAAATATGTGTGTAATTGAATATTGTGAAACATGTTTGATGGTGGGATATATTATGCTTTATTTAATTCGGTGCATTATAAATTGTGATTGATGTGCGTGATTGAGCATATCATGTGCATTTGGTTGGGGTGGTATCATTTGGTATGAAATGTATTTATTGATTGGCCGAGAGTGCCATATCAATGTTATTAACGTTCTGAGGCACATGTTATGTATATGGACGGGATCCATGATTTTGAGAAAAATATTACATTGAGATTTTTAAAAAATATCAGACGATCCCCAGTCGATATATGTGCCTAAAGTTTAGTCATGTGGAGTTAAGACGTTAATTATGAGATGTGATTTTGAGATTTTCTCCAAACTGCAACTGGACCCTGCTTAAGATAAGTAGATGCCTGACTAGAGGTGTAACTCGATTCTCTAGCAGAAGGGTCAGGCGATGTGACTGGTTACTCTCAGTCTGTTATCGTGGGAAAGGTGTGATTCGGTTCCCCACCTGTGTGATATATGTTGTCATATGAGTAAACGGCGTGGTTGGTGACCCCCGTGTGCTTTGTACTAAGTGTAACCCGTCCCAGGATGAGGTTGGGGGTAGATGACGATTAGAATATACAGTGGCATTGCATTCCATCACATCCCACTGTATGACATTGCATTTATATGCCATTCTGTTGAGATGTCAATATAACATTGCTGTGACATTGTTTGATGTAATATATGATTTATCGGGTAGCTCATGAATGGATTATGAGAAAAAAAAATAAAGAAATAAAAGTAAGGAATTACGGTGACCTGATTCTCGATGTGGGATAAGCAGGCAACTTAAGCTTGAGTAGCCTAAGTCCGGTCTTAATTGTGAATAATAAACATAAGTATTTGTTCTAATTGCACAGACCTTGGATATGGTTATTTAAAATGGTGTTAATGTGAATAATGTTACCAATAAATTGATAATAGCATCGTCAAATATTATTTAACTAGATAATACTTGTGCCAAAGGCACAGAACATAACAAATATAAATCTGGAACTAAAATAAATTTATATAAAAATTATAAAAATAGAAACCCTAAAAATAACCGTAAAAATAAAAAGTACTGTATAAAAAGTAAAATAAAATGTGAAAGATAATTAGTAAAGTACACTTTTCTTTTATTTTTTAAATTAAATTTTTTATATAGAATTTTCTCAAATAAAGTTAAAATTCAGTTCACCAAAATAATAATAATAATAATAATAATAATGATAATAATAATAATAATGATAATAATAATATTAATGAGAACTAAATGGTTTTTATCAAAATAATTTTTTTGGTAAATATTAAATTATGGAGTTTTTCCAGAATCAATTTCCATTACTCTCCTCAAAAGCCTGCATTCTTTATTAAAATAATAAAAGGATAAAGAATTTATAAAAAAAATGTTAAGACGCTCGCCGGCCCAAAAAAGAAAATTGTAATGAAATGATTATAAAGTTTCTTATTATAAAAAATTAAGATTAAAAAATTACAAATCCAATATTCCATGAAAACTTTATTTATACAGCTGTTTGGCCGTTACTTGATTTTCCTTAATAAACTCACTACCAAATGCAATTATAATTAATGAATTTACCACCAAATACAAATTTAATCAATTTTATTTGGTGCAAATAAAAATAAATAAAACTTTCATTTTATGCATAGATTAGGCATAGTGAGAGAACAAAAGTGTGGCCTTTTTTCTTCTCATAATTAACCTAACAAATGCAAAATTGATGAGAAACAAAAAAATTTACAAATTTAAGAATTCTAGGGCTCATATTAAATGTAATTTTTTTTTTGGGGTCTCACGAAGGAAGGGAAAAGAGAGAAGGACAAAATAAAGAGACTTTTAATTTCAGATGGCAAAAACCTATTACGAAAGTAGTACCATTGTCACTCAGTTTTCTTTTTTGTCGTTAACATCGTACCTCTCTCTCGATTTCTTTCTCCTCAAATTGAAAGGATTCTCTTATTAAATAGAAGAGAACCCATTCAAGCCGGTTTTGTTTTTGGTAGTCATAGCTTTCTACTACTTTCGATCGGAAAAACTGGCAACAAATGGAGCAAGCGAGGGAAGATGAGCATTCCTAAATAGTTCTTTCACTCCCAAAAAAATATATTCGTTTTTTCATCTCTTTTTTTTATTTTTATTTTTTTTGCACAAAACCAAAAAAAAAAAAAAATGATTTACTATTAAATCAATAACCTTCCCACCACAAAAATACAAAACCCAACTTTACCCAACAAATACATATAAACATTCAGATGAACATATATATATATATATATATATCCTTGTATATAAAAATAAGGGGAGGGAGAAAGGGAGGGGGACCAGTTGAATCCTATTGTGAGGGAGGGATGAGTTTTGCCAGCAATATCATAGCTTTTTTTTTTTTTTTAAAGGCTACAGGGAAGGAGAAAGAAAGGGAGAGGGAGGGAGAGGAAAGAGAGAGAAAGACAAACCAGAAAGGGAGAGGGAGGGAGAGGAAAGAGAGAGAGACAAACCAGTTGAATCTAGATGGGAGATGAGTTTTGCCAACAACATCAAAACTTTTTTGAAAGGAGCATTAATTTGATGGGACAATGAATTCAAAATGAAGAAGAGCACCAAACACTACTCTAGGCCACACATTCAAGCAGCACATTTTCGACTTCTCATCCAAGTTTTTCCACCCACGCACCTAAAATTACCCTTCCAAATTCGAATTTCTCGCCAATGGTTTATCACCAAAACCAAGGCTATTATCGCCACTATAGAAAATCATTCTAAATTCCCCTAAATGTCCTTAAATTATCTCTGTGAGCATCATCTCAAGAAATCAATCTTAACCATTAAAGTCAGAACTGATTTGCTATATAGATTACCTTTATCTATTTCTCTCTTAAAATTATTTTCCACTATTTTCCACTACAATGTTAAAAATAATTTTCATGTTAAAATTTTGATTCTTTTTTTAATTTCGAGTAAATTTCTGTGCCTAAAGATATAGAAATATAATTTGACGTGATTAAAACTGTAAAAATAACTTGTAAAATAAAATTGAATAATAAAAAAAGACTAATATATTCATACAGTATTTAATAAAGTTATAAAATTTTATTATTCATTACAAATATTATTAGATTTTTTAAAATATTAATTTAAAACTTTTATATAAAAAATATTTAAAAAAATATGAATAGAGTGAAAGAGTATGTTTTAATATAAAATGATCCAAAAGTCAACTAAAAATAGAAAGGAAAAAATAATCCTAACCAATAAGAAAATTCAACTATTGAAAATATTTCCAATTCAAAACTTTAAGTTTCGTGGTTATATAAACTGGTAATTACTCGTGTTTAGAGGTATAGAAATATAAATTGACGTTGCAAATAGTTTAAATTTAAATTTATGAAGCAAACCTACATTAAAAACTATAAAAATAATATATAAAAATAAAAATCACTAATCAAAAGAAAGTAAAGTATCCCTACAGTGTTTAATAATGGTATAAAATTTTATTATTTATTATAAATATTATATATATTTTAAAATATTAACTTAAAAACTTTATATAAAAAGTATTAAAAAAATGACAAGAGCAAGAGAAGAAAGAAAAAATAATCCTCCTCTTCAAGTAAATTCAACAATTAAAAAGATCTTAAACCGAAATTTTAATTTAAATGTTTAGTTAAAAATTTTTTAAAGAAAATTAAAATTTAAGTATTATTTTTCTAAATAAAAAAAATTAATTGGTTTTGTCTAATAAGTATGTATTCAAGCGAAGTGATCGAAAAACAATCAAAGTGGAGAGAGAAATAAATAATTTTATCATTCAATAAATCCTATAATTAATGCTATACACTCTCCAGTCATTACGAGACCCACATGATATAAGGCATGGAATTAATAGTGTAGCCCAATGACGGTCCACAGTAATACCAAGGCCAATAGATTTTTACTTCCAGCACCCTTCACTGGAAAACCACCGAGGATTTTGGAAGCTCGTTGAGATCGGCGAAGAGCAACTCATCCCCTCCTTCATCGTGAAAAACATCGCCCGATCGCCGGTGCCTCTGCCATAAAAAAATTGGGCTCTCAAGCATTGTAAATGAATCTGATGACAAGAACACTACCGAGCACTTTGGAAGCTCGCCGAAGTCGGCGAACAGCGACTAGTGACGTCTTCCTCCCCCATAGCAGTGTTATCGTCCTACTCCACCACCTTCGGATTTTGATTTCAGCCATTCTAAAGACGGTAAGATCCCACCAAAAGGAAACCCAAAAAATTGAATCGAATCCGAACCCAGCTTGAGTACTTCGTTACGGGAAGGTGTGCAGACCATGGTCTGCAACCCGTGGACTTGCCCATGTGGAGCTCACAGCTAATGGATTGACAATTACAAACCTAAAAAATATCAGCTGTTGATGAACCATTCCTGTCATCTCACCATTGATTTGGTTACATAGATGTCAAATCAATGAGTTGTTTTTTATACAGATATAGCAATGAGGGACGGGTTTTGATTGCTCTGATCGTTATCATTATGTTATGATTGAACCTTGGTACATGTTTTAGATTATTTTAAATTTATTTTCATATTCCCATGCCGTCCATCCCGGACAATTAAGTTAGGGACATAACAAGGTATTAGTAAAGGAAGAGGAGATAAAGGAGCGTTAGAAGAGCTACTTTTACAAATTATTCAACGAAAGCAGTAGTAACGACATATAATTGGAGCAGCTTACCACTTTTAGGGAAGAATGGAATCATATTTTTTTTTATAGAAGAATCAGTAGAGAAGAAGTAAAAGAAGTATTGAAATGATGAAAAATGAAGAACCGGTTGGGCCAGATAGTATCCCTATTGAGGTTTGGAGGTGCTGGGGGGAGAATGGCATAAGTTGGTTGACAAAATTCTTTAATGTAATGCTAAAGTGTAAGAAGATGCTTGATACATGGAGGAAAAGTATTTTTATACACATATACAAGAATAAATGAGATATTCAGAACTGTGCTAACTACCGCGGGATTAAATTGATGAGTCATACGATGAAATTATGGGAGAGAGTTATCGAGAGAAAACTAAGAAAGACAACAAACGTTTAAAAGAATCAATTTGATTTCATGCTTGGGAGATCAACCATGGAGGCTATTTTTCTCTTGAGGAGGTTAATGAAATAGTATAGAGAAAGTCAAAAAGATTTATATATGGTGTTCATTGATTTAGAGAAGGTCTATGACTGAGCTCATAGAGAGATTCTATGGAGATTATTGGAAAAGAAAGGAGTGTGTTGCATATATTAAGGAGATAAAGGACATGTATGATAGAGCCATGCCATTTATACAGACAACTAGCAGAGAGATTAATGAGTTTTATATCACGCTTAGTCTATACCAAGACTCCGCGTCAAGCCTGTACTTATTTGCCCTAGTTATGGATGAAATTACAAGACATATTCAGGATGAGGTGCCGTGATGTATATTATTTGCAGATGATATTGTTTTAATAGATGAGACTAGAGAATGAGTAAATGCTAAGTTAGAATTATGGTGAGAAATGTTAGAGACAAAATGGTTTAGGATAAGTCGATACAAAACGAATATATAAAATGCAAGTTTAGTTAAAGTAGGATAACTGGTCATATAGAAGTAAATTTGGACACATAAAAGATTGTAAAGAAAAAAAACATTAGGTACATTAGATCTATGGTATAACAGGATGGAGGGATTGATACTGATATAAGTCATAGGATTCAGACCAAGTAAACCAAATGGATGAGTGCTTTGGGGGTCTTATGTAATCGAAAAGTTCCTCTGAAGATGAAAGGAATGTATTATAAAGTGACGGCAAGACCAGCGTTGTTATATGGATTAGAGTGTTGGGCAGCAAAATATAATTACATTCAGAAGAGGGCAGTTACAGAGATGAGATGCTAAGATAGATGTGCGGGGTCACAGGGAGAGATATGATTAGGAATGAGGAGATTAGGAATAAAGTAGGAGTAACACCGATTGAAGATAAAATGAGAGAAAATCGACTAAGATGGTTTGACCATGTTAGATGGTGTCTAACGGAGACACCTGTTAAAAGATGTGAAAGCATAGAGATTGCCACGAGTAGGAAAGGAAAATGGACACCCAAAAAAAATTGGGAAAAAAATTATTGAACATGACCTCGTCTACGTAGATCTAACGAAAATCCTGATTCTTAACAGATTTGATTGGCTGTATATTATTTCTTTAGCATCTTGACCGTGAGAGGGTTGTTTAATTTATTTATTAAACATCTCAGTTAGCTGCTGCAACATTAAATTCGAAATCAAATTAAAAACCAGTAACCCTCAAGCTTGTCTGCACAAACAGAGCACGGAGAAGCACAATCATTTTTATTCATCTGCAACTATTCAATGAAAAAGAAGAATAGCACTTCTGACGTTTTCATCACCTGCAGCACTTCCAGCCCGAATTCTGCTCTAGAAATCAACCAAAAATGAGTCCAGAATCTGTCCAGAAATCAGCCCAAAATGAGTCAAGAATTTGTCCAAAAGTCAGCCCCCTCAATATGTCAAATAACTGCACTAGAATATGTCCCAAACCGCGCCCAATTTCAACTCTAAAAAGTAATCCGAAAACGGCAGTTTGGCGGATTTGCTTATTGCCTGGAGCATTCTGCAATTTATCTCTTTACTATTAGGAATTACACTTGCTGTGAACGCTCTTCAAGATCATTTATCAACTTGGAGGGGGGGATTTGCTTGATGTCTGGAGCATTATACAACTAATCAATTTAATATTAGGAAATAACAGTGGTTGCTCTCTACAAGATGTTTTATCGCCTCTATCTGTGTTATGGTTACATCATTTATACTTGGTCGATAATGTGTCTCATTTGATCTCCTCTCAGTATAAAACCCCAGTTGTTTGGGTTGGGGTAGTATTGCATTCTCAGCACAGCCGGCCTCGGGGTGAGCCAAGCAAGCCCCCGAGCTTGGGCAACACCCCAGGCAAGGGCAACAAAAAAATAATTTTTGGATAAAAAAAAAATTAAAAATGAGTTTTTAGATAGTTTAAAATATGATGAGTTAATTGAAGAATCTGTTTCAAAAAATATAGGGAAAAGTGTGTTTCTTTAAATCGGATCGTCCTAATTATAAAATATCATAATCGGGTTAGTTTTTGATGTAATAAATGCTAAAACAATTATACTATAAGTATAATTTTATTTTTTGTTTTGACTTGTATACTAGTATAAAAGGATAAAATTTTTAAAGTCCGGCTTAGGCAACCGAATAGTCGGGGTCGGCACTGATTCTCAGCAACCAACATTGGCAGTACAGATGCTGGCCTATCACGTGGGTATTTTTACACACAGAAGAGACCAACTTGAATGCATTTTAATACTTTTGATATTTGTATTGTACCATCATTAAGTATTGGATCTAATAGCTCAAAAACTCTTCCTTCAGTCCAAAGTTTCCATGCCTAAAAATGGGGTCAAATATAAAATATATAATAGAAATTAAATATAAATAAATAAGAGAAATTCAAGTTAAAAAAAATAATCTTTGAACTTACATGTCCAAGAAGGTTTAATTCATAGCCTGAATGATGGTACATTTTGTTTCTGTTGCCACTAATTATTTCAAGAACTATAATATCGAGCTGAAAATATTAGATTATATCGAAAATAAGTCATTAACTGCGTACCATTATTCAATAAATTACAAGTTAGTAAAAAATGAAATCTAAATGTGTAGTTGAATCAAATATTTCTTACAATAAGGAATTGTCGCTTACTAAGTTCCATTCACTCTTTTTGTTTTTGTTGATGCCTGATCAATTTCAAAGGTTTAACTAAGCCAAAATTTGAAATTTTAAAATTCATCTCATAATCCAGTAGGATGCTACTAACTTTAAGATTCCTATGAATGGCTCTCAATCTTGAATCTTTATGAAGATAAAGAATACCACGAGTAATCCCCATAATAATATCTGATCGCTTCTTCCATGGGAGCAATTTACTTGTGTTTTTGGCATCTGGATGAAAAACCAAAAGTTTTTGGTTTGCGTACTCTTCTTATATTGATAAATCAAATATAATTCTAATTAGGGTGGGTTTCATTCTCAAATTCTTTTCGATGAGTATTTTTTGAAATGTCACTTTAAGGCTAATTTATTTACTTTTTTTTGTTTTTGTTTATTTTGACCCGTAACAATTAAGAGTCTGAATTTTAATTACTTGTAATCTGAGACCTCAATTACTATTTTTCTCTCAAAAAGTAGAAAATTAATGGGAAGAGTACATGGAAACAATAGTTACTGAAACTCCACATTGTAACTAATTAAATGTCAAAGCCCTTAATTGTTTAAAAAAAAAAAATCTCAAGGCTCTAAGATGAGATTTTAAATAAAGCTTATGGACGCAGATAATTAGAAAGATATAAAGGGACGTTAAGAGAACTAACCAAAAATAAAATAATCGAGACTTCCGTTGGGCATGTACTCATTAAACTAATATTCTTTCTTCTACATGGACTCAAACATCCCAATAGTCTACTAAATTACGGTGTTGAAGTTTGGTGGTCAGAAGAACTTCATTCTCAAATTCATTGATAACTTGATTGGAGTTTGTTGAGAGTCGCTTGACAGAAATATCTTTTCCATTTGATAACTGGCCCTATGGTAAATAACATTAGATTTGTTTGGATTATCGTTCTATATGCTTTAATTGATATACATACATACATATATATATATATTATATACCTTGTAAACAGTCCCAAAGTCACCTCCCACAATTTTGTTTGAATCAGAAAACTTGTCAGTGGCTTCTGAAACGGTGACTATATATTAAAGATGGATAGTTTAAGGTTTTCTTCACCATTAGCTCGGATGTAAGACTATGCATCTATGGATCGCAAATACCAAGAAAAAATGTAAATCAAATTTGGCTATTTGAATGTTTTAGTTAGTTGAATCAATAATGCAATTCAAAATAAAATTTTTAAGTTATTAGGAAAAATAAATAGTCACATACAGCCACAATTAAAATAATAAATATACGTAAACACTACTTAGTTATAACATTAATTTGTTATACTTTTGAAAACGATTTCCACTAAATATCGATCATCTCTTTTCTTTTGCTTTTTGTTTTACCCCTTTTTTTTCCTTTAAAAAAAAAGGGGAGAATATAAATAATCTTGTAACAAATGCAAGGTGAGTGAAAAGTATCATTTTTATTTACCTCTTTCTGCCTTCTTCCTTACCAACCAAA
>QLOD02000016.1:7555798-7568485 GCA_003260245.2 Sideroxylon spinosum | reverse complement strand
TTGTTTTAACCTGTGTTTGTTCTTGTATTTTTAGCCAGTTGTTATAAAATAAACTACTTAAAATTTTAAAATTCATGAATAGGCTAGAGAAGATAGTTTTTTTTTTTTTTTTTGGCCTGTGTGTTTATTCTCGTATTTTTAATCAGTTGTTTTGTTATTTTTTTAAAAGTATGATAAAACTCCTAAAAGTCAACAAGTAAAATAAAAATGTAAATTAAATTTAAATATATATGTATATAGTGAAAAAATAGTTGCGAATCAAAAAAAAAAAAAAAGGACTACTCTTAGTGTGCTAAATTTCTCCAAAAATCTTCAACTTTATTTAGTTTTTTTTAATTTTTTCCAACATTCTCAACACCAAGAATTTTATTTTTTACCAAATTTCTCTACTTTTTATAGAATACCTCTAATTTTTTTTTTTTAATTTTTAATAATTTCTTTTTTAATTTTCTTCACTTTTATCCAACTTTCTCATATTTTCCGAGGAACACACTGAATATTAGAAGATAGAAAGATATGACTGAGTTGTGTTAGTGATTATCCAATATGATTCATGTATAACTACCTCTAATTTTTTTTTTTTATTTTTACTAATTTCCTTTTTAATTTTCTTCACTTTTATCCAACTTTCTAATATTTTCCGAGGAACACGCTGAATATTAGAAGATAGAAAGATATGACCGAGTTGTGTTAGTGATTTTCCAATATGATTCATGTATAACAACTCCTTTCTATTTTCTCAACGCAGGACCAAAAGTAATTTTGGCCAAGCTGAGGTCCTAAGTTGGGCGACTAAACTGAAAGATTGAAAGCAATATGTAGGGGCAACCCTTAAGCTCGTAATGGCACGCTTTGTCTAGAGAGGCTACAGATGCAATGCTTGGCCATAGGCTACAAACGCAAGAACTGACAAGGAAAAATATGAGTATTGAATGTATCAGGATTTGTTTGGTTACAAAATTTGATTTTAACTTTTATTTTTGTAATTTTTAATTCATTTTGATGTAACTTTTTTCACCAGAACTAAATTTTCTTTTCAGATGTGTTAATTGCATTAATGAAAAAAAAAAAAAGTGAAAAGATGTGTTAATTGCATTTATGAAAAAAAAAATTGAAAATTTCATGTCTATTTGGATTAAAAAAACAATAAAAAAAGCTAGGTTTCATTTTTCTTTTCTAATTTTTTATCCACATAGATATGAATTGTTCAATCTTTTTTACCCATAAAATTTTATATTTTCAATTAGCGATTTTCATTTTTATATTTTTTTAAAAACATTGAATATGAATATTCATTTGATAAACATATTTTTAGTTCTCAATTTTAAAAAAATGAAAATTATTTTCCAATTTTTAAAAATTATAAAAACATAAAAAATATTTTATCAAGTTTTCATTTTCAATTTTTATTTTTCCTATCACCACCATTGCCATCATCAGTCATAATCATCATCCACCATCAGCTGACATTCACCTCTGACCACCACTAAAGGTGCCACCCACTTTCGGCTACCGCCTGCCATCCACCTTCTTCCACACCATCGCTGTCAGTTGTCACTCATCTTCGACCAGCACAGCCACTTGCTAACAGCCACCACCCACCTCCGACCACCACATTTGCCACTAACTCCCACTCACCCCTGACCATTGCCACTCGCTCTTGTCATCTACCTCCGATCACACTATCGATGTTGGTCACTCTCGATTATAACTACCAATCAACAATTATTGTTACGAATCGCGTTTTTAAATTTTATTTTTTTAATATAAAAATAAAAGTTTTAAATAAAAAATTAAATAAAAAAACTGAAAAATAGCAACTTTGTTAAACGAGGTATCACTAATTGTCTAATATAAACCATATAATGTATGTCCTCATAAATTTACTTAGATGTAAAATTTGGTGATTTGGAGGAAGATAGTCTACAAGAAAGAGCTCCTCTAGCTAAGTAGTAAGTACTGACTAATTATTATTATTTTTATTTTGTTTTATTATTATTATTTTTTTAGAAATAGCCTTGAATGTTAAAAGTTTGTCAAGTTTAGTAGGAGTTCATAAATGCATATAAAATACACAAGGTGAATAAAAGTATTACTTTTTTTAATTGAAATATGGATTATGTCTAGTGGTGGAAATGGGCCGGGTCGGCCTGCGGCCCGACCCGAAATTAACCTTGCCTCGGCCCGCCCCATCCCATCCTTACAACCTGACTCGGCCCGACCTGAAATTGACCCGGCCTTGGCTCCCCCCATCCCATCCGTACGACCAGACCCTGGCCTGACCCTTACTCCACGGGTCAGGGCTTGGGTCGGCTTGGCCCGGACTGAGACCCGACCCTTGGCCCGCCCCTGCTGGCCCTAGCAGCATGCAGTATACAGCAGCCGCATGCAACTACCGCAGCAGCCACCAGCAGCAATCAGCAGCGGGTGTGTTGGTGTAATTGCTTGTTATTTAATAAATTTAATTTTTATCAGTAATTATTTTAACGCGTTTGACTAAGTTTTATTTTATATTTTATTTTCCTTAACAAATTTAGAAATATTAAAAATAGGCTGGGTCAACTGGGACTCGTCAGGGGCAGGTGTTGGTGACCCTAACCGACCCGAAAATAGGAAGGGGCAACTAAGGGCCGGTCAGCACTGGGCCTGGTCGGCCCGGGTCAAGGGCCAGGTCGGACCCGACCCGGCCCTTTTACACCACTAATTATGTCAAATATTTTTATACCTTCAAAATAGTTACGCTGCCTGTTGTCATGGGCGTGTCCTCGCATATCAATACCATATGATATTCATTTTTCTTGTCTTTGTCTACCCACTATACATGTGCGCAACTCGTGAGTCTAAAACTCCAATCTTAATCTCGGCTACTCATATTCTTGCACACAATGAATATTTAAAAGAGGGTAACCTAAGAATATTCTTTCAACTTCTATGGGGTGTTTGGTTTAACAAAATCTAGCAAAAGTTATAAAAAATTAATAATTTTTTAAATAAGTTTTAATTAAATTTCATAATGTAAAATTTTTACGCTTTTTTTTTTTTTAATATCCAAACACCACCTATATTTCTCATCCACCTTAACATGAGTGATTAAGTAAAAGAAAGATTATATCGGGTCCATTTAGCACGACAAAAAACAACGAACAATAGCAAACAATATAGTTTAGGGAACCTTTTAGCATTTGGTGCACAACCACCAAATTACGTTTTTCAGAGAAAATATTAAACTTTATTACTTTTACCTTAGCTTTTTGTAAAGAGAAGCCATCGGAATGGTTTTTTGGTTCTATTAGAACTGTTTTTGCATTAGAATTTAAAGATGAATAGTAAAACTTTTTGATTTCTACGTCAGATTTTAGGAGAGAGAAACCCTCTAAATTGTTTTTTTTTTATCTTGTTGGAAAGATTTTGCGTCAAATTTTATTAAAAGTGGTTAAATTTTTTTTGAAATTTGTAAAAATGTTATTGGAATTTGTGGAATATTATTGAGGTTTGTAAAAAATTTATTAGGGTTTGTAAAAATTTGTTAAGATATGATATATATAAATTTATAATAATTTCATGAAGTAAGAAAGAGTGCAAAATGTGTTATAAAATTTTAGACGTTTTCAAAGGTTTTCAATGTTTTTCATCATATTCCGGAGACCCATCATGTAATAGCATTGGCGAACCTAGCTTGGGACCAGAGAGGGGCAAATGCCCCCATTGGCGTTATAAATTATATATATATTACATAATTTTTTTGTTATTTTTATATATAATATATCAAATGCCCTTGTTGAATTCAAAAATTATCCTTTCAAATATGTTTGAGGTAAATTTTTTTATTTAAAAAATTATTGATTTATTTAATTAGGTTTAAAATTTTATTGATATATATTTGAACTAGGATTTGACTTTTTCTTTTAACAAAAAAAGATTAGGGATTTTTATTTTGGATAAATTATACATAGACCCCATAAACATTTACATAATTACACATAATTACACATAAGCCCCTTAACATTTGAAAATTATAGACACCTCCCTTATTTTGAAATGTTTGTATCGCCTGATCTCTTTCGTTAATTTGAATCGTTAAAATTTTAATACAACTGTAAAAGTCAATCTATCAACAAATTTTTTTACTATTAAGTGAAAAGAAAACACTTAAAAAAATAAAAATAATAAAAACATAAACTTATATTTCCTACTTGCAACTAAGTATGTAAAACAGGTGAGTCGGCCTAAGCCTGACCCGTCCCTGCCCACCCTGCCCCACGTGCCCGGCCCGGCCCTACTCTCCTGGGTCTGGGCTTTGATCAACCAACCCCGGCCCGTTGGCTCACCCAGCCCCTAGCTCGACTGACCTGAATTTTTTTTGTTTGTGTTTTTTTTTTTTTACAATTGGCAGTAGCTTTTTTTTTTCTCGCTCAATGCACTATGCTGCTGTGCAGCCTGCCATTGTAGGAAGTGAATTAATAGTCACTTTGACAATTTGAATCAGAGGTGGGGAAGTAGACGGGAAAGTTTTATATATATATATTTTTTTTTCTTTTAGTTGTTGCACGACATTATTTTATTTTTATTTTTTTGGCCTGTTGGCTTGGTAAAAGCCTAGAAGCCATAGGCAACCGTTAGGGCATCAATATAAAAAATATTATAATGACGCAAGAGTCCCCTAAAAATTATTACAAAACCAATCGCAAGCTTCCATTATAAGTATCCCATAACCTATTTTATCCAACACTCCAAAAACACTCTCTCTCTCAAATTTCGGTATCACCATTACCAAGCTAGCAACTCACAAGTGTTCTTCAATTGTACTCAAGTGCATACACTGCTATCAAATTCGAAGTCAAGATTTAAAGATCAAGTGTTTCAAAGTTTCAAATTATTCCAAGTTACTACTTAATTTTGTTGGCCAAGATTCATGAACTTAGTTTTATAATTGATTTTAATGATAACAAACATTAAATTAAATTTTCAAAATTAATTTACAAATAGACGTTGTATGAATTGTTACAATTCATTTTAATTTGATAGATTCAAGATAACATGCTTGAAAGATACTGACATTATTTTTCAAGTATTTTGATGAATAAAACAAAAGAATTTAAAAAAAGATAAAGACTTGAACCAGTAAGGTTGACTCAGATAAACAGCCAAATCAGATACATGTTAGTATATCGATGATATCTGAAGATCTAACGGCTTAAATTGCATGAGCTTTAAATATAGTAAACTAGACTTCCATATCTATAATGTTCTTAAAGTAAGAGTTTCATGGATCTAAAGAGAAAGTGTCCAAAAAGGAGATAGAAGATCAGTCTTGGTAGAAGAAGTTTTAATTCTGAATTCTGAAGCTAATCTTGGTTTTTGAGCCATAACTCAAATATAAAAATTCAAAAATTCTGATTTTTGGTATGTGAAAATAAGATTAATAAATCTACAACGTTTTTAGTTACGTTTCTTCTAATTCCAAAATTATCGTGGTGAAATAGAAGCTTAAACTAGAAACACAAATTTAGAGTGTCAGAAAAAGTTATCTGGAGCTAGTATTGGTTTGGAAGCTATAGTTGAAGATCTAACTATTGGTTGAAGTCCATATTTGGCCAAATATAACTGACTTATATATCTACAAAGTAATTACTCTGAGCCAATGTCATATATAAACGTTATGAGGGTGACAAATGGTCATAAAATTATCTCAAAAAATATGAATCTGAAAGATGGCATTGGAAGCAAGGAAATTAAATTTCTTTCAAGGGCTAAAGTGTGTTTTTACTTAGTAACGGCCATTTGAATATTTTCGCCTATACATACAGCCTCAAGATCAGATTCAAGATGAAGAAGAAGGCAAGAAAGAAGTACTTACAAAAAGATACGAGAAAATCCATAATTTTGTAAATATGGAGTGATTTCTTCATACATTTGTGCATCGTCTTTTATATTCAATTAGTAAGAGTTTCTTTCTTTTTCTTTTTTTGATTGAGTGCTAAACTCATTATTGTTATTGTGAGAGAGGGAAACTTATAACCCTTTTAATTTTTAAGAGTTAGGTAAGCTCTTGTTGGTTTTGATTTAAGTATTGGAACCAAAACAAAAGATATTCTTTGAGAGAGACTTGTGGAGTGATCTGGGGATAAAATCACTTAGTGTGAGTGATTTGGGGATAAAATTAGTTAGTGTGTGTGATTTGGGGATAAAATCACTTAGGAAAGGTTTCTAGCACCTTGGGAAGCTAAGTATATAACAAGCTCTTCAATGAATAGTGGAAAAATCTAAAAGAAGACCTTGAGGGAGTGGATGTAGGCAACATTGAAGCCAAACCACTATAAATCAATTGTGTTTGCTTCTCTTCCCTTCTTTTTATATTTATTGTAAACACTAGCACTTACTTTTCATCCACAAATATTGAATATTTTTTTAAGTGCATTCCATTTTTTTCTTATTTATCCTTTTCATTTTGATATATTTGCTTTAAGGGTAGAAAGTTTTATTTCCAAATTTAAGCAACCTTATTCACCCCCTCTATTGTTGCTATTTGGGACAAGACAATTTTTTTTTTAATTTTCATACATAAAATTTTCTTTAATTTGTATACTTTAATTTTTCCATCAAATTATTTTTTCCAAATGGATCCTAGAGACTCGTATTGATTTGAAGGGTAAGGACTTAAGATCTTTTCCCCCCTCAAAACCAAATAGAACAATTTGTGTCACGACAAATACTAACACCAACTAGCACAATTGGTGGTATTGGTGCATCATCATTGCAGTATGGCTAATAGCGTGCCTTTTCAAAAGCGTGAGACTTTTTTACTAGAATTCTATATGATAATGGAATGCATAAGGGTAAATGCAATATTTGTGAGGATTTATTAGATGGTAGAACTACTTCGGGAAGTAGTCACCTAAAAAGGCATTTAAATAGAAAGCACTGACATGATCCCCGCATCAATTTTGTAATTGATCAATTTTTGCACATGCTATACAAACTCAACTAGGTAATAATTGGGATAATTTAAATGTTTCTTCTTATAACCCCACAAGAACACAAAATAATTTAATTAGGTTTATTGTTAAAGATGAACAACATTTCACAATGAGTGAAAATCCAAATTTGAAAGATTTTATTTGCAATAGTTTTAGACCACAATATCACGGTTTTTCAAGAAATACTTCAAAAAATAAAGTTTTACGAGATTTTAAAATAAAAAAAAGATGAATTAAAACTTATTTTGACAAATTTGAAGGACATGTTTGACTTCCGATATGTGAAGTCTTGCCAAGATATTAAATATCTTTGCATAACTGCACATTACATTGACAAATATTAGAAATTAAATAGATGCATTATTTCATTTAACTTAGTGAACAACCTTTCACTGGATTGAGTTTTGGGAAGTTATTGTAAATGAACTTGCATCATGGAAATTATGTAAAAAAATATCTTTTATTACTTTAGATAATGCTTTATATAATGATATTTGTTTTAATTACTTATTTAATTCTTTACCTGGTAAGGGTCCATTAATTCATGGGCATTGTTGTACCCATATACTTAATTTAATTGTAAAAGAAGGATTGTATATTTATGAATCCTTTACTGTTAAAACAAAATGAGCTGTAGTTTGTACTATGAGTTTTCCAAAAAAAATTCATTTATTTTCTGCCATATGTAGTGAAATTAATTTACCACCTAGGAAATTACCAATGGAAATTAATACAAGATGGAATTCAACCTATGTTATGTTAAAAAATTGCTATTAAATATCAAAAGGCAATTGATTTATGTATTTTAAGTAATCAAGCTATAGGTTTAGACTCAATTGAGCCCATTGACTGGGCAAATATAATTTTTTTATAAATTGTTTTTACATGTTTTTGATATTGCTGCTAAAATATTTTATGAGATTTATTATCCCACTATTTCTACGGTTATTTATCAATTAGTGGTAATTGATGCAATTTTAAAAAAATGTATTATACATGAATATTATATTGCTGTGGTTGTTGTGATGAAGGAAAAATTTGATAAATATTTTATTCCATTTTCTATACATTTTGGTATTGCCACTATTTTTAACCTTAGATATAAAGAAGATCTTTTTTTTTTTTTATCAATTATTAGAGATGATATTGGCCTTGAAAGTGCCCAAGCACAAGTAAATAACATTAAGGAGCAAATACAAATTATAATGGGTCAGTTTGATACTAATCGTACAACTAACGAAACAATCACCCATAACGGCATCTTCTCATCATGACTTTCGCAATATCTCTCTTTGGAAAAGAATGAAATCTTGATGGACAGATTCATCAGTGAGTAGTAGTTCAATTTCATCCAATTTGCAATGTTATCTAGGTGCACCTCTGGTAAAACATGATGATGACTTCAATCTTATAGAATGTTGGAAATGACAACAGTCTAAATTTCTAGTCCTTTCAACTTTAGCGCGTGATATCCTCGCATTTTCAGTTTCTACCGTGGCATCAAAGCAAGTATTTAGCATAAGTGGGTGCATTATCAGTCAATTCAATAGTTGATTGGCCCCGCCGACAGTAGAAGTCTTAATGTGCTTACGAGATTGGTAGCTCACCGAAAATAGACAACAAGAAGATGCTAAAAAAGAGCAACTTATCCTTTGACTTTATTGTAATGTATTTGGGTAAAAGAGAAGAACGCACTAGTGGATCTAGTGATGAATGGTAATGATGTATAAATAGAGTAATATTTATATATGATAGTCACTCTTATAGGTGCCAACCTAGTTGAGATG
Source organism: Sideroxylon spinosum (assembly GCA_003260245.2). Taxonomy (NCBI): domain Eukaryota; kingdom Viridiplantae; phylum Streptophyta; class Magnoliopsida; order Ericales; family Sapotaceae; genus Sideroxylon; species Sideroxylon spinosum. The sequence continues at coordinate 7,559,721 of QLOD02000016.1, read as the reverse complement.
TATAAAACGTAAAGTGATATACCTATTTATTATTCTATTGTTTGTTTATATTTATTTTTTTTATAATTCTATATTTGTATTTTGAATTGAATTAATTATGCAATTGCTTGCTGTTTATTAAATTTTAGTTTTTGTCAATAATTATTTTAATGTGTTTGTTTGAGTTTTATTTACTTTAAATTGTGGTACTTGGACTCTTCAGTTTGGACAAAAGAACCCGTGTAAACATGACACGACGTTGGTGTTAGTATGAGATCTACGTCTAACATGGAGTCCATATCTTGGACACGGCCATATTGGACGCTGACGAGGGTTGGTCTTTTATTCCACCATCATTGGTCTGTTATTTCCCTCATAATCGAGCAGATTGAAGCTTGGCCGAGCAAAGGGGTAAGATGAAGATCAACAGAGATGACGAAGACAAAGGAAATGAGACAGAGAGGCTTTACTTTTAGGTAAAGTCAGAGACAACGAGACTTTCATGTGACGACTTTTCCAACGAAGACAAAATAGTGACGTTCGACAAAGAGAGAGAAAATTTTCAGGATGCGAAGAGAGAGAGAGGAGTTTCAGGCAGAGACTTCTTAGGGGAAGAAAGAGAAGCAACGTCGTAATTTAAAACCCAAAGGTTAAACCTTTTGTCATCTGTATAGAGCAAAAAATCAATTGCTGCTCTCTTTTGGGTAAACTTTGTGTTTTATTTAAAATTACTTATTCAACGATTGTCCCAATAAATTAATTACATAAATATACTTAATCAAATTAGTTTTACCCTTTTATCTTTTGTGCATAGATATTACATTATTACATACAAGTCACATGCTCAAGCAAGCAAATTTATTATACTAACATAACTGATTAATCAGAAATGTGGTGAGACTTTTGCTCTTCCATTTGTGTATTAAATATAAAGAGTCACTAAAGTAGAAAAACTTAAGCTGAATAATTATAAGTATTTCAATAATTTTTTATTAAAAAATTCATACATATTTCAGGTTGTCTTGTGCTTTTATAATTTATAATTTATGGTTTGTTAGGTGTGTTTAAAGTGACAAAAAGTGAGATACTTTGGTAAAAATTGTGGACTCGTAATTCATACAGTAAGATAAATATAAATAACTTTTAGAGGCTTTTCGAAGTCTTTAGAATTTTTTACTATGCCAAGCACAACCATAACAATTAAGTTGTACAAATAATTTAATAATTAGAATATTAATAATAAAAGAATAAGAATAATATTTTTGTCTTTTGTGCATGTATATTACATGAGTCACACTTTTTATCGGTCGTATCTTTGTATCCGTATCCATAATTTGGCCAACTTTTAAGCCAAATCCTCATATCCTAAATATAGATAATAAGCGAATTCGATATCTGGATATGCACTCGAGTTCGAGCAACATAGACTTCAAAAAATAAAATATATTAAAAAAATAGACTGGGTTAGTTGGGGCGGGTCAGGGGCAAAAATTGGTGACCCTGACCCGACCCGAAAAAAGTAAAGGGGTGGTTAGGGTAGGTCAGGCCCAAGTCGAGTCGACCCTGAGTCAAAGGCAGGGTCAGGCCCGACCCGGCCTGTTTACATGCCTACTTGCAATGTATGTCTGTCAGGTAAGAGTTTGAAGACCAAAATGACGAGTCGGACCGAAGCCGGAATCCATCACCATATGGTTGGATGATGCTTGGTTATTAATAGTAAAGATTTCGACATGGCCACAAAAAACCACGAGAGGCTGTGAAGAACTAGAAATAACTGTTGGGTAGTGTTCATACCCACAGAAAAAAGCTCCAGAAGAACCCCGAAGAATATTGTACAATGTCAAACCAGTGCTGAAAACCCACCGACTTTGTTAGCACCAAATTTAGCTTGCTGAAGTTGCATTAAATGCACTGCTTTGTTCATTGTCCGTTAGCTTAGGTGTTTATCTATAAATAGGGAGCAAAGCCGGGGTGTGACAGGTGTAGAGTGAAAGAAGAGGCCTAAGGCAGAGAGAGATACAAAGAGAGTTCTATATGTAAGAATTTTTTTCTGTAAAATTTGATTCTGTTCATAATAAATTCTTTTAGCTTCCTCTCCCAAACGAGTTTTTTCTTTTTCAACTTATCGAACAACTATATTAGAGCGATACGAGGGGTATCAGAGCTGAACTGAGTAAGAACTGGTGAAGTTCTCAGATTTGCCTGTTTCTAGAGTTGTTTGAATCCAAGATTTGATTGTAACATTGTGTTCCACTCCTCGAGTAGAGTTGAACGATGTAAAAAATGTTTTGACATCCTCCCGACGCACCCTTACGGTCCACGCCGAAGTTCTACCAGAAAAGTCATGCATAGGCGACGTTACTGGAGAAGAAGAATAGTGAATTATTTCCAGTAGTTCACTGCATATATTTCTTCATGCAAGTTCTTACTCAAGCTCAGGAGTGTGTGAGTTGACTTTGGTTGTAGGACCTTATGCTCAAGGTCTCAAGTTCGAGACCTGGGAGAACCACGGTTGCTTATTTTCTTTTTAAGTCAGTCTAGCATATGCCACGTCATTACATGTGGTCTTGTAAGAACCAGCCACGTGAAGGGTAAAGCATACCACTAGAAGACTGCCACATCATCGAGGGGTGCCACATCATCACGCCACATCATCAGCACACCCTATCAGCATCTAACTCGTGGACATTAATCTGCATCATCCAATGCTACCATCTCAGCAAGCTTGGGCCTGTAAGTATCTAGCACGTGGAGAAAGAAGCCACATTAGCAGGGGTGCACATCATCATCTGCCACGTGGTCAATCAGAATCTGACATGTGGCATCAACTTGGGTTAACTTTGAATATATTGATGGGCATTTGACCAAAGATTTTGGATTTCTAAAAAGGCCCTTCTGGGGTTTTTTGACATTCCAAATTCAATTGCAAGGTCTGTTTTTATTAATTCTATTCTGAAAAAGTTGAAATGGAAGAGTCATTAAGCAGTACAATAAAACTAAACTCTTCAAATTACACCATTTGGAAGCCGCTGATGGAGGACTTGCTCTACTACAAAGATGAAGAGTGGACCAAGATCAATCGAAAAGCTGTCGGCATAATCCGGTAATGTCTCGATATCAGCTTCTTGCATCATGTTGCCAAGGAGACAGATGCATACAATTTTTTGGCAAAAATTACAGCACATGTATGAAAGAAAGACGGTTCCAAACAAGGCTCTGCTAATGAGGAGCCTTGTAAACCTCAAGTACAGAGATGGAAATTTGGTTACCGGCACTTAAGAAACTTTCAGAGCTTGGTATACCAGATGGCTACTATCAACAAGATTTTTGACGATGAGATGCAGGTGCTGCTATTAATTGGATCATTGCCAGATAGTTGGGAGACCCTAGTTGTGTCTCTTAGCAACTTAACCCTAAATAGATTGATTACGATGGACGTGGTCCAAGACGCCATATATAATGAAGAGGCAAGAAGGAAGAAGATAGGCTCAGAAAAATCCTAAGCCCTTGTTATAGAGAACAAAAGACGAGAAAGAGGGCGGAGCCAAATCGGGTTTAGCAGAGGGCCTAGTGATCGAAGCACATTTAGAGGACAAAGTTAATCAAGACACAGAGTTAAGGGCTATCATTGTGGTAAAGAAGGTCACATTAATAAGTACTGAAGAGAGATTAAAAGCATGGCATAAGATAGAGGACAGCAGCAACACCACCGCTATGTTATTCGAAGGTGTGGTGGCACTAGCAATCGAAGAAGAAGAATGTCTTCACTTTGAAGATCAAAGCTCAGAATGGATCATCGACATAGTTGCATCCTACCATGCTACTGCCCAAAGGGAGTTCTTCACCACATATAAAACTGGAGATTTTAGTATTGTGAAAATGGACAACACAAATCAATCCATGATTGTTAGCATAGGAGACATTCGCATCCAAACCAATGTTGG
>QLOD02000016.1:7545512-7555698 GCA_003260245.2 Sideroxylon spinosum | reverse complement strand
TAATGGCGATTTTGAGTGTATTATCGAAAGAATATATAAAACGTGAATCTAAAGGATAAAACTATTATGGTAATTCAGTCCATAATGCATTCTTTCCAAGAGTTCATACAACACGTAGAGAGTCCATTAAAAGATATGATACATCTTTCTGAATTAAAATCCTACTGTCAATTCACACTGATATTCAATAGTAATTTATCAATAACACGTGACATTCTTGCGAAAAGTCATGAATACGAAAATAAACATTGTAACAATTCTGATCTTTCAAAACATTTCCAAGCTACATTGAGAGTCAAGGAGCCTAAAGAAAGTAAATTTATCGAACCTCTAGTTGCGTCATGGTCACCTCATTGATGCTAGAAGTACTTTCAAATAGTAGAGAAGAATCTGTCTCGTTCGAACTCCTTTCTATATAAAAGCCAGGTTGCTTCGGCTGGGGTAGTACAGCGGTCTCGGTAACCAACATTAGAAATACAGCTGACATGTTTGGTCTGTCTCGTGGTAGTTTTTGCACACACAAGAGACCGGCTTGTACGAATTTTAGTACCTCTGACATCGAAAATGAACCCTCCACCACTGGATCCAGTAGCTCGGAGGCATTGCCTTCAATCCAAAGTTTCCATGCCTAAAATGAATCAGTATAGCACATAATGAAAATCTACTACGAAAAAATATTTGAAAACTAAAAATAAGAAATATCGATTCCAAGTAAATTTCACTTTGTATTCTTGAGTTTTACCTAGAATCCCACTTTATGAATTAGAGAGTTTTTTCTGTAACAATTAAGAGCATAAGTTTTTAATTTGTAACATCTCCCTCTTAGTGACTATTTTGCTCTTGTACTCCCACAATTGACTATCCAATTGTCAGAGACAAAATAGTTATTAAGGAGTGACATTACAACTAATTAAAACCTCAAACCCTTAATTATAATTATAAAAGAAAAGAAAAGCCAGATCCAAAAGTGATGTTTGGGTAAAACTCAAAGAGACAACTTGAAATTTCCCCATTAATTATTTATTAATGAACTTACATGTCCAAGGAGGTTAAGGTCATGATCTCCATGATGGAACAACCTATTCCTTTTACCACTAACTATTTCCAAAATTAAGACTCCAAAACTAAAGACATCTGACTTCATTGAAAATAGACCATCGACAGCATATTCTGGAGACATGTAGCCACTGCATTCCATTATCAGATAAATAAAAATTTAGTACAAAATAAAGTTCATCATTTAGCTTGAATAAAAATAAAATAAAATAAGCCCCTTACTAAGTTCCAACCACTCTTTTTGTTATTGCGGATGACTGATCTCCTCCAAAAGCCTTAGCTAGGCCAAAATCTGAAATTTTAGGATTCATCTCATGATCAAGTAACACGTTACTTGCTTTGAGATCTCTGTGAATAATTCTCAATCTTGAATCCGAGTGAAGATAAAGAAGTCCCCGAGAAATCCCAGCAATAATATCTAAGCGTCTCCTCCATGTGAGTAGTTTACGAGTATTTTCTGGACCTACTTTGCATAAAAGGTGTAAGAAAAAAATTCGCTAATTTTTAATATTTTTAGGTTTATTGTTACAATGATGTAAACTTGTTTGATTAACCCACATATTTTTGATTTGTCAAATATGATTTCGAAATTCCAATAAGCAAGGTAAAGAGAATGTTGAGGGGGGGAACCAAAAACGAGTTCCAAGTAAGCAAGACATAGAGAAAGGTTAAGAGAGCAAACCAAAAATTAAGGAGTCTAAGCTTCCATTGCACATGTACTCATATATTAACATTCTTTCTTCTCCATGGATGCAACATCCCAAAAGCCTAACTAGATTACGGTGTTGAAGTTTGGCGATCAAAATAACCTCATTTTTAAATTCATTGATACCCTGTTTGGAGTTCATTGAAAGACATTTCACAGCTATCTCTTTTCCCGTTGGTAGCTGACCCTACAGTAATCAATAAATCATATTCTTCAATTGTCAAGCTAAAGATACAACACTTTTTGGTTCTATCTTTAAGAAAAATTTATTTTTCCAATAAAATAATATGGAAATTAAATAAACTTACCTTGTAGACAGGCCCAAAACCACCTTCTCCAATTTTATTTGTGTTTGAAAACTTGTTAGTTGCTCGTACAATTGTAGCCATATCAAATATGGGTAATTCTATATTGTCTTCATCATTGGCTTGAGTGTTGGGTCCCACGTCTGCAAATCATACACACACACATAAAAAGAGAGAGAGAGAAAGAAATTACTTCGTGTCAAGTTCTACCATACAATTGACAAAGAAAAATATGATGGAAAAAATATAACAAACTGTCCATGAGAGAAACCAATAACAAATGCATTATCAAAAATAACGATATGATACTGTCATTTCTAAAAACCCCAACAAAATACAACAAGAAATTATAGTTAGTTACCATTATAGTTCTTTCACCCTCGCCCTCAACGTCATCTACACGAGGGGAAGATTTAGACTCTCATTAAAAGAAAATGCAAAAAAAAAAAAAAAAAAACATAGATATATTTCTTATGGATGCAAAACCAAACTCTTCAGACAACAAATTAGTAATTCTTTTCAACTACGAATATTCCAGTGCTAGGAAACTTGTTGATCAAATCAGTTGTTTGATTAAAAAAAAAATGCAACAATTTCAATATTACAGTACAAATTTTAAAAAGGAGCAAGCTACAAAAAGAAAAACAAAAAGAATGAAAGAAAGGAATAAATAACTCGCAATAGTATTTAAAATTATTTAGCAATTAGCTGCACATAAATCTTTGAATGTGTTTTTTTTGCATTAGTCCACAAAACAAACAAACAAAACAGAAGTCGTAATTTATTTTCTATTAATGCTTATCTGCAACCCATTAGAATTAAGTCAATACGACCCTACTATAAATTATTTACCATATGAAAAGTGATTATAAAATCAGGAACAGATGTAATATGAATAAAATATCAACTTCTTTACCTCTTTTTCTCTTTCTAATTGACCAGCACATCAAGGAGATAATTAGAAGCAATATCACAACAACAGATGTCACTCCAATGGCCACCTTCTTTCCATTAAAACTTCTGTGCTTCTTCAAATGTCGAGCTGAAAATAAGAAAAAATGGTAATTACTTAGAACACTTAAACAGAAATCAGCCAAGTTGATGATGATCGAAAATGATTATGATCCAAAGTCTATTTGCCAATGAAACATATAAGGTACAATTAGGATATATGAAAAAAAAAAAAAAAAATCACAATTGCATGTCAATCCTATAGTTTGTAGTTGGAAATAAAAGGAATATACATTTATATATTACTTTCAAATCCTTGTACTGATGCATTGAACCAGTAAGTTATTTAGCAATTTAGTTATAGTTTATGTAATAATGTATTATCAAATCGTGTATCTGGATTTGATATGTTTATGACATTTATAAATTATAAATGACGTAAATAATAAATAATATTTAGCATAAGAAACATAATCTTTGATAAGGTTGGCTCAAAAATACACATTCTTTGATGAAGAAAATGAAAGAAAATTTTATTATACAATTTAAGAAAACGTTACAAATCTAATATATGCAAGAAGTATCGTGATATTCTTAGTGTAATGCTAATATATTACTCCATATGTCTTCCCAGGCTAACTTCTTGCAACATAACATCAACATACACTAGAGAACATATGTGATGCAGCTCGTATTGCACTAGAAAATATAAAACGGAGAGATTTTGGAAAAAGTTGACACAATTTGAGGGTAATCTGAATTTGTGCACCTTTTTTAGGTACAGTGTATGTTTTGGTATTATAATATATCCATTCTATGTATTTGTTTTTCTTGAGACGGACGCGTTTTTACAACCTACAATCTGACAGACAAGCTCCCAAAGCTGAATTCCTCCATCTCAGCCCTGAACTATCATGTTTTATTATTTTTGGACGTTTTTTTTTTATTGGTAATTAGGATCTTTTCTAGGTCAAACAATTATTTCGTCTTCCAAATTTTGTTTTATTTTGTTTTTGTTAAGATTTTTTTTTTTTTTCATTTCAAGTATTGTAAGCTTTCAAAGTTAAACAGATTATCATTAATAAAATTTCAAATTCATAAAGAAGTTTTCTCTAGCAAATCGATGTATATTTTGTGTATTTTCAAACTAAACAAGGACTTATATAGTCCATTTGCTCTACCCTTCTAATTCATATGTTTCTCTACATTAATATGCCATGATTTTCTTACAAGACTAGATTATATGGAGTTTAATGCAACTTAACCAAACAACATTTGTTGACATTAGCATTTGTAAGACTCCCTGATATGTTCCATATTGCACATCCCTTAGATCCAGGTGTCAGTCTTGTGGGATGACACTAGATCCATCACCTCGTGAACATGGTCATGATAGTCGAGGCATAGCATTCCTTCCTTACTTAGTCACCTAAACAATTAGCCTTCTCATAAGTCTTCAGAGAGCCTACCTTTGAGTAGCCCCATGAGCGTGTTCTTAAGAAGCTATCAAGTTTGCTCCACAACACTCCTTTTTACAAAGGCCTCCTTGGTGAGTTGCTCAACTCATTATCTAAGAAATGCCCAAGTCCTAGGAACAACTCCATCGGAGAACATTTTAACTCAAGACCATTCACAAGAGTCAATTGATTGGTGATTAGAGTTAGGTTGCAAGCAAACCAAATGTCTAACAAGCAACTCATGAACGGGCTTGTTTATATTTATTTATAAGGTAAACGGATGTACATAGATTACATTTGATTTCTAAAGTTGCAAAAAAAGTGAGCCAAACTCAAGCATGCATGAGTTCAGCTCGATATGTTTCATGACCATTGGCATTTATAACTTGTGATCATACTTATAATTAGATTAGTAAAGATTTGTAAGGTTTTAATCACTTAGTTTTTCAGTTTTCCTTGTTAATAATTTTACATTAGTTATAAATTGTTGCATATTAAGTTAGAAAACCTTTGTTAAATTGTTAAAAGGACTTGATTTCTCTCTCATTTGAACTCGAATTGATTTTGAAAGGGCAAAACACATAGGACTATTGATTTATTTAGATTGTAGTGAGAACTGAATTTAGGACTTTTGCCTAATTGAATACGTTACATTACAAACTAACATCTCACATAGTGATTAGGATAACTTTATTATTGTTTGTTAAAAACTTGTTTACTTGTTAAAATTTGCTAATGAACACACTCGATCACAAGCTTACAACCATGCTTTGCTCAATCTCAAACTTGCCCCATAAGCCTAACAAAAAAGTTTGAAAACAACATTTCTAACTCATTCAAAACTTAGTTAGAGCTCACCAATAAACCTAGTAAACCAAGTCTGAACATGCCAGCACTCGTCTCAATCCATTTGCACTGTTATTAGGACTGAAATTTACAAAATATTAAGTAAAACTCAAATTATCAATCCTAAAGATTTTAAAAAACTATTCTCACACAATTAATTCAAATTCACTCAAAACCAATCATTATCATGTACTATTATAAATAATCCAATTTGAGTTATTATCTGTATCAAACCTTTATTTCAAATTCATAGATACAAAAGCAACTTTAATCGTGAAAAGTTGGAAAAAAAATTTGGAGAAACGGACGATACATAAAAATAGGAGTAGAAATGAGCCAAGAATTGGGTCGAGTTTTAACTTATTCGAGCTCGACTCAAGCTATTTAGGCCAAGCTCGAGCCTCAAGCTCAGTTTTAATTTTTATATAAACTCAAGTTCAGCTTGATAAAGAAGAATTTAAGCTCGAGATTGACTCGCAAATAGCTCGATTAAGCAAAAACAGTGTCATTTTAGTCTAAAATTTTAATGTAAAATAATATTATAAAAAATATAATAAAAATATTTTTAACAAAATATATATTACTTTATCGAGCTGTTTCGTGAACTTTTGAACTGAATTTTTCTAAGTTAAAGGTTGAACAAATCTAAACGAGTCACAAATCAAGTTTAATTTGAGATCGTTTTCGTAACAAACCGAACTCGAGCCGAGTTTTTTTTCAAAAAATAGCTCGTGAATAACTCAATTCATTTCTACCTTTACTTAGAAAATTAATTGTACTTCTATCTCCCCTTATTTTGAAATCTGAATTTATCCTCGATGAACATAAAAAAATCAACAGTTAATACACATACCTAGCTCGACTGAATTAACACGTTTATACTACTCGTAATCCCATTGTGGGAACTGCCTTAGATCTGTCAAATTCCCATACCATTTCACGAATTCGCCTTCATTTCCCCTAGTATAAGCCGAGCAAGAAGAGTTACTCAAACACTTGTTCTCAAAGTGGTCAATGCTTAACCCCAAGCTCATCTCCGGACTTGAATCCGACAAAGTGTCGGGAACCTTCGCACGACCAATGTTCACAAACCCATCTCCCTTCCCGTACATCGCACCGGATTTCCTCACACACCCCACAAAGGCGACACGTAAGGACAAGTCACGTGCCCACTAGGCTCATACCCCGGGAGGCACGTGCACTCGAAGAGGCTCTGGTTTTCGGATCACAGTACCTATTTGCATTGTATTGGCCGTAGTAGTCACACTTGTCCCTCGGGACAGTAGATCAGGACCAATTTACGGTAAGATATTGAGTTTGCTCTCCAATGGTCACTAGTTCAAATCTCTTTAGGGCCACCAGAGGTTTACTCGGTCATTAACTTCAGGAGCCCTAGAGACTAATCAAGGTGTGTGCAAACTGGTGAGGACACCTAAAGAAATAAAAAAAAAATATCCCTAATATGATCTACATCGCACGTCACTTCGATCCAGGTGACAATCTTGTGAGGTGACATCTAGATCCATCACCTCGTGAGCATGGTCATGATAGTTGAGGCATCGTATGCCTTCCCGCTTAATTACCTAAACAATTAGCCCCATCATAAATCTTCAGAAAGCCTACCATTGAGTAGCCCCATGAGCATGTCCCTTAGAAGCCATCAAGTTTGCTCTACAACACTCCCTCCAACGGGTTGTTCAACTCATTATCTGAGAAATTCCCAAGTCTTGGGAACAACTCCATCAGAGAATATTTTAATTCAAGACCATTCACAAGAATCAATGGATTAGTGATTAGAGCTAGGTTGCAAGCAAACCAAATGTCTAAGAGCTCGTTTATATTTAGTTACAAGGTAAATGGATGTACTTAAAGTACATTTGATTTTTAAAGTTGTAAAACAAATGAACCAAGCTCAAGTAAGCATGAGGTCAGCTCGATATGTTTCATGAACATTAGCATTTATAACTCATGAACATACTTTTATTTAGACCAGCTAAGATCTTTTAATACCTTAGGTTTTCAGTTTTCGTTGTTAATAATTTTAGATTAGTTATAAGTTGCTGTATGTTAAGTTAGAAAACCTTGTTGGATTGTTAGATTGACTTAATTCCTCTCTAGATTGAACTCGTATTGATTTTGAAAGGGCAAAAAAAATATGACCATTGATTTATTTAGATGGCGGTAAGAATTGAATATAGGACTTTTGCTTGCTCGGATACCGAATTATAAGCTAACATCTCACATAGTGATAAGGACAACTTTACTATTTACTTCAATTTATTTTCTCTTAACAACCTTATTTGTTTGTTTATTAAAAACTTGTTTACTTGTTAAATTTGCTAATTAATAGACTCGATTACAAGCTCGCAACTATTCTTGGCTCAAGCTCAAACTTGCTAATAAGCCTAACAAATAAGTTTGGTAAACAACTTCTCTAACTCATTCAAACCTTAGCTAGAGCTCACTAATAAACCTAGTAAAAAAAAGTCAAAACATGCTAATACTTATCTCTATCTATTTGCAAAATTATTGGGACTGAAATTCACAAAAATATTAAGTAAAACTCAAATTATCAATCCTAAAGATTTTAAAAAATTATTCTCACATAATTAATTCAAGTTCACTTAAAACCAATCATAACACTTGTACTATTGTACATAATCTAATTTGAGTTATTATTTATATCAAACCTTCAGTTCAAATTCATAGATACAAAAGCAACTTTAATCGTGAAAAGTTGGAAAAAAAAACATTGGATAAAAAGGTGATACATGTGACTCCCTCTCCCATTGATTTAAAAAATTATACTTATACCCTTATTAGGTTAGCTCTTACTTGCTACTTTTGTCCTTATACTTTTTCACCCATATGATACATGAAAATAGTGGTAGAAATGAGGCGAGAATCAAGCTTTAGCCTATTCGAGCTAGACTCAAGCTATTTATGCCAAGCTCAGTTCTAATTTTTATATAGGCTCAAGTGTTACTCGATAAAGAAGAATTTATGATCAAGATTGAAGTCTAAAATATAATAAATAAAATATTATAAAAATATATTAAATATATTAAAAAATTATTTAAAATATATACATATATTATCTTATCAAGTCGGCTTGTAAACTTTTGAACCGAGCTTTTCTAAGTTAGAGCTCGAGTGAACCTACATTAGTCATAAATCAAACTTGATTTCAACTCGTTTTAGTAACAAAGCGAATTCAAACCGAGTTCTTTTCAAAAAATAGCTCACAAATAGCTCGATTTGTTTTCTGTCCCTATTTAGAAAATTAATTGTACTTTTGTCTTGACTTATTATAAATTCTAAATCCATCTTGAATGAACACAAAAAAAAGCAACAATTAATACACATACCTAGCTCGACTGAATCAACACGTATGTACAACTCGTAGCGCCCCGGTGGGAATTGTCTTACATCCGTCAAATTCCCATACCAGTTTATGCACTCGCCTCCATTTCCCCTAGTATAAGCCGAGCAAGAACAGTTGCTCAAACATTTGTTCTTGCAGTCTTCAATGCTCAACCCCAAGCTCATCTCCGAACTTGAATTCGACGTCGTGTCGGGAACCTTCGCACGACCAATGTTCACAAACCCATCTCCTTTCCCGCACGTCGCTCCAGATTTCCTCACGCACCCCGCCGAGGCGACTCGTAAGGACCAGTCACGTGCTGACCGAGGCTCATACCCCGGGAGGCACGTGCACTCGAAGAGGCTCTCGCTGTTCGGATCACAATAGCCATTTGCACCGCATTGGCCGTAGTAGTCACACTCGTCCTTCGGGGCAGACCAGATCTGGACCCATTTACGGTTTTCCTCGTCCCTCGTCAATCTTTGTACAGACCCAAGTTCGTCCAGGAACAATGCCGACACCACCGATGAATTAACGACGCCGTACATAACAGACACCTCATCTTTGTTGTCAACATAACTAGCGTTGAATATGTTACCGGCTGTAAAGGGTACACCGGCCCATAAGTTGCCTATCCATGGCCCGGTTCGCCATATCCGGGCGGAGCCCTTGTACAAGAATAACTCGGGCAACCCACCATGATCCATCCTGTAGAAATACTCACCGCTTCCCGGATCATCGCGTGACTTCCAAGATGTCAAGAACCGATCTAGACCGGTTCTCCGGTCCAGCCCCAGTTTCAAACCGGGTAGATACGTATGTGTAGGATGATCAAAACTTTGCCACGCAACTTTAACACCACTGCTACTGCTTCCACTTTCACCGTGAAACAAAACTAAATTTCCCGAATTCATGAGTCGAGCTGAGTAATTAGTCCTTTTTACAGATGTCGAAACATTGGTCCGCCAGCAGAACGAAATATTTTTATCGTTCTCGTCGTAAATGATGAGATTTCCATCTTTGTTGACGGACAGAACCCCGGAGGTACTGTTGATGATTGGGCTGTCTCTGTTGGCAACCCAAACTACGGTCTGTTCCGGAATCTTGTGATACCATATTCCGACGTACCTGCGATTGGAATTTCCCGGACTGAAGAACCCGAGTGCGAAGGTCTCGCCGCCAGACAATAAAAGGTCCCCGTCTTTGATGGATTGGTTTGGGGTTATGGTGTCGGTGGAATTACTGCAAACTCCGAAGAAAAGAAATGGAATTAATGATCTGATGAAGACCCATTTTTCAGGATTCATTGTTTTCGTTTAGCAATTTCTTCAAGTGGTTGCCGGGTGAAATTGTTGTAAAAAAAAGTCAGTAGCATTCAGTTTATTATGTGTAATATCGTTGCCCGGTCAACAGGATGTGTTATCAGAAAGTACAGTGTGTCAAGGAGTGCGGACTTTTCCAACCATCCGAATCTACCATTCAAACACCAACTTAGATATCT
>QLOD02000016.1:7443683-7459164 GCA_003260245.2 Sideroxylon spinosum | reverse complement strand
AGATTCCAATTTGTATAATTAATGTTTACAACTACCTTAACATTGGGAATTGAAGTAAAAATATATTCCAATGTATAATTAATATATTTTACTACCTTAAAAGGTGTCCATATGGCACGTGTTAGCAAGACCCTAAATTAAAATGTAATATATAAAGGATTAAATATAAATTAATAAAATAATTTTCTCACATTTTTCATGGGCATCTATGTTTAGTAATATCTGACTACTTGGAAGGATACCAAAACCTAACAATTTATGAGTTTTTCATTGGTTGAAATCTTGTAGAAGTGGGAGAATAATTGGTATATATTATTATGTAGAATGCATTGGGAATGGCTATTTGATTGAATTAATAGTTTTTGGTATCGTAACAAATTAAATTTAAATTAAAATGTAACATATATAGAGGGTTAAATATTAATTAACAAAATATTTTTTTTTACATTTTTCATGACATATACGTGGTTATTGTAGAAGTGAGAGCATAATAGGTGGATATTATTATGTAGAATGCATTGAAAATAGCTATTTCATTGAATTAATAGTTTTTGGTCTAATAAATTAAATTTAAATTGAAATGTAATGTATTTAGAGGATTAAATATTTATTAATAAAATAATTTTTATACCTTTTTCAAGGGCATCTACGTCTAGTAATGTTCGACTACTTGGAAGAATACCAAAATTTATTAATCTATGAGTTTCATTGGTTGAAGTCTTGTAGATGTGGGAGCATAATTGGTGGATATTTATTATGTAAAATGCATTGGAAATGGTTATTTCATCGAATTAATAGTTTTTAGTATCGTAAAAAATTAAATTGAAATATATCATATAGATGATTAAATATTAATTAATAAAATATTTTTTGCATATTTTTCATGGGTATCTAAGGCTAGTAATGTCCAACTATTTGGAAAGATGTCGAAACCCTGTCAATCTATGAGTTTCATTAGTTGAAGTCAAGTAGAAAATGATAGTATAATCGGTGGATATTATTATATAGATTCATTGTGAAAAACTGTTTCATTGAACTAACAGCTTTTGGTATAATAAAAAATAAATTTAAAAATTGAAATGTAACATATATAGAGGATTAAATAAAAAAAATACTCCGATGTTTAAGTAAATTAATAAATAATAATAGTATTTTTCACATAAAAATTCTTAGCATTAATTAATAAATTAGTTTTTGTCTTTATCAATCATTGTGATTAAATTTATTAACAAATGTAATTAAATTTTTGTTTAATTAGCAATAGACATGATCTTTCAAAAATTTTCTATTTGACATTTCCTTTAACACCAAGTGCGCTTAAATTTATATTTTATTTTACTAATAATTACTTTTAAATACGATACCAAAAATCATAAGTTTGATGCTCCCACTATGTTTTCATTATTAAACTTTAACGATTCATTCGATAATGTTGTCATTTTTTATTTATTTTTAATTATTTGTTTTTTATTTTTATTTTCTGTTGTCATTTTTTTAAATAAGAATTTAAACTACTTTTGGAAATATAACTTTTTTTCACAGTTATTAATATTAATTTTAATAAAATATCTTATTTTATTATATTTTTAAAAAATTAATTGAATTTAATAAAATATATTTCATACTAAGGAGTATCAACTGATGTGACAGCTCATCTATTCTTTAAGCATATAATTAAGTATTAGGGAGTTCAAAAATTCGTTGTAAGTGATAGAGATTTGAGATTTGTATGATGTTTTTCGAGAAAACTCTTTAAGATGTTGGGCTCGAAGCTTAATTTCTCCACTAGGCTTCACCCACAAATAGATGGCTAAACTGAGAGGGTGAATACCATGTTGGAGTTATATTTAAGGTGCTACGTAAGTGTCAAGAAGATGAAATAAATGGGCAAACACCAAAAAGCGTGAGTTCAATGAAAATGACCTTACCTTGCTTAAGATCTTGTCGCATACATTTAGGCATCTCCACAAAAGGTTGGTGCACAAGTATAAAGAACCATTTTCTATTGTTTGACGAATTGGTAAGGTTTCCTACTAGTTGAAGTTATGTTCAACTTTACAGAAAATTCACCCAATATTTCACATAAACTCATTGAAACCATATCATAAAGATGTGGAAAACCCTAGTTAAGAAGTATCTAAAAAGGCACTAGCCAGAATCATAATCTCATATGACCAAGAAGTAAAAGCAGCCCGTCTTCATAAGATTGTGTTGAGACATGACTTTCATTCTAGTTATATCAAGTACTTAATCAACTGGAAGAGCCAACCAAATAACGATATGAGCTAGAAGCACAAAGATTACTTATGACAGTTTCAAACGCAGTTCGCCAAGTATTAGACTGAGGGCTTGTTTGGAATACTAAAAAACTTTACAATTCTCTACAAAAATTTTTTTACCTCGAACTATGTGAATCCTTATAAATCCCAATAAATTTATATATATCCATAAGTCCAAATAAATTCTTATAAATTCCAATAAAGATTTTACAAATTCCAATAACATTTAAACAAATTTCAAAAAGTTCTAATAGAAACGTCAAAAAGTTTTTACCAAAACTCATTTGAACTAAACTATTTTTCTCTATTTTTTGTGATTTACATCTTATATGTTAATGTAACCAAAAGCACATTTTATCTTAGTTTTTGTGACTCTAAACGACTCCTAAAAGAAATGATAAGATGGAGGAAAATGTCACACCTCACCATGTCGGCGCCTATATGGCACCATGCGAAAGCGCCTACACGATAATAACAAAATGGCAAAGTTATGTTGGTGTGTTTCCACATCGATTGTGGAAGGGATTGGTGTTCAACATATTTATAAGAGAAAGCCTAACCATAAGAGTTAACTTTTAGGATTGAGATAGATCCAAGACTATCCAATAACTGGTATTAAAGCCCAAGTTTACCATTAATCTCAGCCCATCAAGAGAAACAGGTTATCGTTACTGTTGAAAACAATGGTGAAAAACAACAATATTATAACAGATTACCAAACTGATTGCTGCATCTGAGTTTGGTTTTGGTTGAATCGTGAACTATGTCGCTTTCTTTAAGATATTTGTAGAAATTTACGGCTCGCATTCGTGTTTGGTCTGGGTTGAGTCGTGAAGACATTTGCGGACATTTATGGCTAGCATCCATGTTTGGTTTAGGTTGAGTCATGAACTACGTCGCTCTCTTTAAGGCATTTGTAGACATTTACGGCTTTGCCCAGATTGTGCAGGCAATTCAACATCAAGCCGTTCCAAGGATAAATCAACCTAAAATCGAACTTTCTTTGCACTGAAGAAAAGCCGCCGACAATACATAATTTTAACCTCTTGCTCGAACCCAATAGAAAAAAGAAATAGATTGCAGCTCTGCCCCAGATTATACAAGCAGTTTAATATCAAGCCGTTCCTAGGATAAATTAGCCCAGAATCACGCCTCTGTTTCAGCTTTCTCTGCACAGAAGAAAGCCACCACAATACATAATTTTGACATCTTCCTCGAACTTAACAGAAAAAAGAAATAGAAATAAGAATAAGGTGTTTTTATGTGTGTATAAAATGGTTCTGAAGGTCTGCATTTATACACAAAAAAAGGAGCGTGCAAGGGCTAAGTTTTTGGAAACAAGAATAAAAATGGATTAAGTAATTTCCCCCTAATTAGGCTCCCATTGTACACACAGTTTTATAGATTAGCAAAATAAAACTTTTTGGTTTTATAAATCAACAAAAATGAAATTTTCCATTTCAAAAAGATTTGATTGACTGATACCAGAAATAAGTTTATGCTTTTAAGCAAAATGCGGGGTTAATTTTAGTATGTGCACAAGACTTAAATTGGAGGATTCACATCTCCTGCACACGACTAAGACGTGACACGCACACGGTTATTTGGTTTCCGGAAGAGTTTTTCCAAATTACATTAGACCTTGGTCCATTTCTCAAACACACGAGACCTACCCTTGGGTCTAGCCACATTCATAAGTCAACTAGGATGCAAAGTCTTACAAGATATAAAAAGTTTTTGTGTCTTTCCAATGTGGGACAAAACTCACTTGTTTTACAAATATGCTTTATTTCCAACCGTTGTCTTCGACCTATGGCCCGATATGTGAAGGGGGGAGATTATTAGGGTGTTCTCACATCCATTATAGAATGGATTGGTGGTTATCATATAAGTGTAAAGAGAAGTCTTATCATACGAGTTAGGTTTTGGGATTGAGATAGGCTTAAGACCACCCAACACTAATATCTTTCAGATTATTTTGAGAGTTTTAGTACATTCTAGAATTTGCCAGAATATTCTAGAGTATAGCACATTCTAGATTATTTTTGGGAATTGCAGAGTAGTCTTGAATATTCTAGAAATGTCATGTAGAATGTTCTGAGATACTTTAGAATATTCTAGCACATTTTTGGTTGTTTTTGGAAAGTATAGAGTAGTCTTGAATATTCTAGAAGTGTTATGTATATTCGTTAGGCTTCTTTTGTATATACATTAGAGAGTTATGGAATAATTTAGAAAGGGTAAGAGGCTTTGAGATATTTTGGTTGATGAATTTAGAAATTAAATCCTCACCGTCCATTGAGAAGATAAATCGAGGACTATCAATAGGGGTGACCCTTTAATTTCTAAACCATAAAACAAAATTAATAAAAAAAAAACATTCTTGAACTTATACTCGATGTTCTTAATGTGTTTAAGTGCCACACGAGATAAGGCGTGAAATTTTAAGTTCGTAAAAATTATTACTTCAATTAAATTAAATTATTTTAATTAAATTATTTATTAAAAATAATTTAATTCAATAAAAATAGAATATATATCAAATATAATTTATAATTTATATTAGTTATTAAAAGTAATTTAAATAAATTATATTTCATATGAATTAAATTAAATTAATTATATTATTTATTTAAAATAATTTTACTTTAATAAAATATTTCAATAAAATAATTATTTATAATACTATGCAACAAAATTGAATAAAGTATTAAAATTAACAAAATATCTATAACAGAAAAATAGAAGTGAAACTTCTTTTTTTATTTACATTTTATATTTTTTTAGCCACAAAAAATAAGAATAAATTTAATAAATACGTTTTTATCACTAATTTTCAAAACTTTATAAATATAAATAAAAAATAGTAACCATAAACATTGTCAACAACCATTTCGTCCGCTTTCTCATAATTTATTATTATTCCTACTTTAAGAATATTTTGTAAAGTAAGAATTACGCATGACCTGACCCACTAAAAAACAAAAATAAAATAAAAAAATAAGTCATTATTGTTCGTGTGAACATCGGCCAGCCGCACTTGAGTTGGAAAAGCAACAAAACGATTCGACGTCGTATCGTACAGGATCTCACCCTAATCCACGAAGCTTCGGGTTCCGCGGTCCTTGTCTCTTTTTACCCTTTCTCTCTCTTCCGCTCTCTTGCTTCACCCCCAAGCAATCAACCAGGACTACACATATTAATAACCACGAAAATATCATTGATGGGGTACCCCAGGCACAAGTCTTCGGTCTTCTCGCCGCCGTAGTACGTCGTCGTCTCGTTTCTCCCCACCGCCTGCCTGCCTTCTCCTTCTATTCCAACCAAACCTCTCTCCGGGATCCGAGACGACGACGTCGGCGCTGGCAAAATTAGTTATGCACTGTGAAAGGCGTGATCGCGGAATCTGATTCTGCTCACGATTTGGTAAAGATCGTTGATCATTGATTTCAGATATGAATTTGACTTTCACCGTTCAGAATTTGCTTGGGATCTGCGAGTTTTCGATTTTTCTGCAATGTCTTGGCTTGAATTTGGGGAATCTGTGTTGATTTGAAAGATCGGTGCCGATTTTGTTTTGCGTATCATTTTGGATGCTTTTATATTTGTTTTGGGGCGTATAAATTTATTCGTTTGCTCTGATATGACTTTTTATGCCTTCCTCGAGTTCTTGAAGATTTCGGGGACACGTCGATTTATTTCTCTTTTATTTTATTTTATTTTCTTTTCTTTTTTAATTTAGAGTTAGCGATTTTAGGATCGGATGATCAATGATTCTTAAATTATTTATTTTCTTTGGTTTTTTTTTTTTGGGTAAATATACTACTTTGGTTTCGATGCGCACTCTTGGTGTTTTGATAGATTCTCCTATAAAGCTAAAATCTGAAGACTTGTAGGGGGTAAATCGTATCACTAAAAAATGTCATGTATGTATTGATACATCTGCTGTCTCAAATTGTTAGTCTTATAGACTGAAACGGGTTGCGAACTACTTGAATTTGATGATGGTTGTCCTTGGCTTGGTGTTAAGTACTTCATGTGGCATTTGGTTTGTATTTGTATTTTTTATTTTTGATCTTTGTTTTAAGATTTATGTTTTAAGAATACTGAAAACGTAATTGGTTAACATTTTCTGTTTTTTCTTTTTTTATATTATGAAAATTTTCTCTTTTTGGGTTTAAAATGTCAAAAAAGCTTTTAAACATTTTACATTTCATGTGTAAACCTATTTTCTGAATTTTAAAATTTTAAAGTAAATTTTGAAAACACAAATGATCAAATACGTTTTGAGTTGTTTTTCTTGTTTTCAAAAACTCAAAATGAAAAATTGACTCAAAATAAGTATATCAAATAACATCTTAATTTTTTTTTTAAAAAAAAAAGAGGAAATAGAAAAAAGAATTGAAGAGTGTGATTATAACAAACTAATCATGGGTTGGATTTGAACTACGATGGTAAAACAAGGCAAATTAGAGTTTTTAGAACGCTAATAATTTATATTATTTTATTTTTAAGCAGCATAGCACTTAAGGTGAATTTGAATATTGAATTAATATAGGTATTATACATTTTAAGAAATACATTATCTTCCTTAGTCCCGATCAAGTAAGTTTGATAAGAGTTATCTTCTTTTGATAAATAAACATTATTTATTAAGGGAAGGTAGTAAACATTATGTTTTATCAAAGCAAATAACTACTCTCCTATCGTCGTGCAAAACTTGAAAATCATTTATACCCTTGAACTTTGAAATTCTACTTTCGTACTTAGTAGTTTACAGCTAATGGCTTTAAAATTTCACGTTGAAAGACAAAAAAGCCTTTATTTGTAAAAAGCCTTTCTTAAAAAGTTTTAGTGTTACATATAACACACGTTAAAAATATATGTGGTGCTAGTATTGGACTTTTCTTGTTTTTGTACTTGTTCACCAATTATAAGTACGGATAGGGAGGTTTGATAAATTGATTTGGTAATTTTTAAAAAATTCGGGACATTATGGTGGAGGCAAATTAACAAATATATATGTACTTGTATATGTATACATGAAAATGATGAGTTCTTATTTGCTTTTTTGTCAATATTGTAACATTTGTATTGTTATTTATGGCACAATAGTGATAAGTAAAGTTTTCATTATATTTTTTGGCGAACAGATGGGAACAAAAAGTCCTAATATCTATTGCAGAAAAGGTATATAAGTAAATTAATTGCCAGTTGGTGCTAGAATTTCAGAAATTAAAAAATTTAGAAGTGTGAAACAAGTATGTTTTTATTTATTATATCTAACTTCAAGTTTTTTTCTTCAAATCTTTTATATAGTTGTGAATGATGACTAGTTTAATTATCAATTAAAAAAATATATGTGAATGGTGGACACTTGTGTCTTTGAAAAGAATAGCTTTAAAAATTTATAAACAATGGGACTTGTTTAGACTAGTGTACAAGGTGTGTGTCCAAAGTATCTCGGTGTCTAACATGCAACCTTCTTGGAAGTGTTCGGGCTTTTTAATTCACCAATAAAGTCCTTTCTATTTTTTAAATGAGGGGTGGTTAGTGAAGGTGTTATTGCATTAAATGTGTGCTTTACATTAATTAAATTAGGCTGTAAGCTTTTTTTTTTGCATGTTTTATGATGCAATTTTTTGGTAGTGAGGGTAGAAGTTTACAAAACTATATACCTTATGCTTAACATTTGTCTTAAAATTAATTTGTAAGTAGTCTAAAATACTGTCAATATCAAGTAGTTTATAGAGGTGTGCATGAAAATTTCAATGATATCAACTTTTAGATTGGACATAATTTTAATGTATTCCGGAAACATGGAGTATCCGTGTTAAGAATTACTTTGATAGGCTATGATTATTGGCAAAGCATAAGTGATTTCATCAAGCAACCGATACTTTGATCAACAGTGCATCAAGTATTATTTCTCTGTGCATTACTTCATAGAGGCCAATACTGTTTTGGCAATAGCAGTAGTCGCTTAAATAAGTGCTAAGAAAAATTTTAAAATATGTGGAGGGTAAATGAAGAAGAAACAAAGTTCGGGTTCTATCCAAATTTTAAAGGTTTTTGTGTCCAGTTGAAAATATTGGAATGAGCAGAACTTTGGAGTGGGAGAACCTGAATTGGAGGATATTCTAATGGGTGGTTCCTGTTACATAATTAAAACCAATTTTGTTGAAACTTCTAATTTTTGGATGCGAGGAAACTTTTGTGATTCCACTTTTGCTTGTATAGATTTTATAGGTTATCTTAATTTTAGAGAGGACCTATATGTTTCCTTGAGTACAAATTGTGTATAAATGTTGCTATTCTTTTAGGCACATTTTATTTTATTATTATTATTTTTTTGTTTTGGGGGGGGTGCTTGTTCATGGCACTCCTTTCCCAGCCACACATCATTGATCGTATCTTTGGTGACTAACAAAACTCTATATTTTAGGGGGGGTGTTGGAGCTGCTCGTGAGTTAGCACAAAACTTGTCGAAATCGCTAAGATGAATGAGAAGAGCAAAACTCGCAAAGGACTGGGTTCTATTTTGCAAAATTTGGTATGTTTTTGCACTTGCAACTATATGCTAAATGCCATTCTTAATGTTCCTTTCTTATGGATAAGCTCAAAAGTTGATTGTGTTTGTACAGTGTTAATCTTGCTAGTTTGCTTAATATTGTCCCCCCCCCCCCCCAAAAAAAAAAAAAATTCATGTTTTGTTTCTTCATTTTTAATAAAATTGTGTTGCTTATCAGTTTATATTTATGCAGCTCTGTGTGTGTGTGTGTGTGAATGTCTTGGTACATGCATGCATTATGCAACCATTTTTTTTTTTTTTTTTGGTTGGGTGTGTATATATTCATCGTGTCCTTTTTTGAAAAGAACAAGATCAATTTTCAATTTTCAATTTTTTCCTTGGCAGGAAAAACATTGATGATACATATTTATATGTACTAGAGTTTGTATATGTATATATTTAGTGTAACATATATGTATCTGTGTTCATAGATGGGTTTGACATGGTTAAACGGTTGGGCTTTGGATTTTTAGATTTTATCATTTGTATTTTTATTTAAACAATTAATTGTATATAAAATACTTTTTTGGGGGGTTGAAACAAGTGATTTTTGCATCTATAGATTTGAAATATTTCAAATCCAAGGATTTCATATTTAGTTCCAAATATAAATTTCCAAATGCAACTTTAAAGCATTCATTTTGGGAATATTCGCTTTATTACATGACAGCTTAATGTCATTTAACTTTTTATATGTTTAAAAAGTAACTCTGGCTTTTGAATTTGTATCTATTTTGCAAATTGAGTTTTGTATGTTGGACCCATACTAGCAGGTAACTAAGGTTTTTAGATAAACAAAGCATATACAAGATTGTTTGAGGAAACAGACTTTTAGGATCATAAAAGGTACCCCATAGGTTTACTGTTTTCTTGATTTTTTAATTTAATTCTAGTTTGTTTAATTTTGTATCTATTTTCCGCTGGCTCGTCTGATAGAGCTGGTATCAGAGCATGGTTATATCCTAATCTTATGATTAGAAGATGTTTTCTAAACTTTGATTCAAAGCAAATCTAGTTTAAGAAGTAAACACTTACCTTCCTGGGTAAGAGATAGATTTTATAGAAACCCTAGTGTTTCTATGATCATGTATGGAGGTGAAACCTATTACTGTCCAGGATATGAACTCTGGGTTGGGATTGGTGCATCCTACAATATATCACTGTTTGTAACCTATTCTAGCATGTATGTATATTTGAATATTTTCTTCAATGTACACTAAGAACCATGGATGCTTCTATGAAGTTGCCATATCTGTGTTTGATAGCGGTACTTGTACCCTAAAAGGGCTATTTGGATATTCTAGTCTGCTACATTTACATATTAGTTGTCAGATATACATGATAAACACATTAAGTATGTATGAATATATTAACTGATTCGATTTTGTTTCAGGCTTTGCAATTTCTCCTCCATGGCATCTTTTTTGGGGATTTTTGGTAGAAGACTTAGTGGGTACCGGTTTACGTATTGGTTCTTAGTCTGTAAATAGAGATTGTACTTGTAGATAAATGGCATCTGAGTGGGTTAAAATATCGAATGACAATCGTAGAATAGTGGTTGACTCAAAGAGGAGACGGGCAACCCAGTGTGCAGCAAGTATAATTGAAGCAAGCCACAAGGTGTTGTCCCTCCGGCCCAAGCATGACTCATTATTTACCAAGCTTGGCAAGCGAAAGAGACTGGTTGGATGCAAAACCAAGTGCGAGGCACACTTGAGAAAATCTTTACTTGAGAACTATACTAATTTTAGGAGAAGTGGACTGCCAAAGCGTTTGCTGTATTATCAGAACGGTGAATGGAATGATTTTCCTCAGCATATTGTTGAGTTGGTCAAAGAAGATTTTCAAATGAAGAAAGCTGCAATTGAAGTGCAGTTCCATGGTTGCCATTTAATGTTAGATGTCTTGTACATGATTCAAGTAGATTTGAAGACTGGTTCAGAGAAACCTATAGCTTGGATTGATGAAGCAGGTGGCTGTTTTTTCCCTCAATTATACTCTACTAATGATGAATCTGAGCTAGAGAAAGATGATGACTTTCTATTTGTAGAGCCAAATGAGACCCGTGAAATCAAGTTGCACCTTCAAATTGAAGTAAATGGAGTTAATGGCTATAATATGGTGGAATGTGTGGAAGAATCAAATACTTCTGCTAAACGGATTAAAATTGAACAAAAACATGACAAAAATGATGATGAGCTTGATGTTAGTTCCAATTATAACAAAAAATCTGATGCACAAATGGAAGAGGTGGTTGGGGAAGTTCAACATGTTAGGGACGACTTAGCCCCTAAGTTTGAAGATGTTTGTGAATCTGTAGATTTTGTGAGAAGCATGTTCATTGCAGGCATGAAACCTTCATTAGATGTAAACATACTTGAAATTAACAGATGCACTAGTAATATGATGCAAGCTCGTTGGGAAATTTTCCAGAAGCAGGTTGAGGTTACCCAAAAATATCGTGGTAATCCAAATGTTCAGTATGCTTGGCTTGCTTCTACAAAAGATGCACTCTCTAGCATCATGACCTATGGGCTTGCACATCATGGACCCAAGATTAAGGCAACTTATGGTATTGGAGTTCACCTCACATCTTTGAATTGTGCCCACAAAAGGTTTGCGCATATCGTTTATTTCCCTTTTTCAGTTCTCATTTTGGTATAAACAATACAATATATATAGAGAGCGCTTCCTTTAAAGTACTATCATGTGAATATTTTGTACCTTGCAAGAGATGTTATATTTCATTTTCTCTCTCTTTTTTTGACTCATTCCAACTAGTAATGTACTTTTGGAGAAGGATTAACATTTTTCTTGTTTGCAGTGTGAGTTATTCTGATATTGATGAAAATGGAGTGGGACACATGGTGCTTTGCCGCGTCATATTGGGAAATGTGGAACTTGTGCATCCTAAATCTGATCAATTTCATCCAAGCAATGAAAATTTTGATAGTGGAGTTGATGATCTGCAGAATCCTAGTCATTATATTGTTTGGAACATGAATATGAGCACACACATCTATCCAAAATATGTTGTGAGTTTCAAGATGTCCTGCAGTGCTGAAGGTGATATTTGATGTCTTATTTGATTAGTCCAAAATTTGTTGCTCAAGCTTAGGAAAATTTTCATACACCTTCGTATGTGAGACCACTGGCTGAATTCTCAACCACATTTGGATTGGTGAATCCAACCTGGTCTTCTTGTAATTTTAGTTTTTTATACTACCTGGATTTTTGAGTCAGTGGGCCACGTGCTTGTGAGAGGTGTATGAATACTAACATTTCTTGACGTTGATTTTGTAATTTTAATTTGTCTAGTACATTTTTTTAAGTGTTAAAGATGAGATGTTCTGAATATTATTGCAGCAGCTTTGGTGGGGAAAAGAAGTGGAGATGTACCTGAGTTTACCATTTATCAGGGACATAAGGGTCAAGCGCAATTAGATTCATCTTCAGTTGAGTCAGTAAGTGTCACATACTATATGTATCTCCTTCATTGTGGGTCTCTCTGCGAATTTTGTCTAGTGGGCAGCAAATTTTTGATATCTAATCCTAGCCTTTTATGCCTTAGTATGTTAATTTAAGCAGCAACAAGTAGTGATCTCTCTCCTTCTCTCTCTCTCTCTCTCTCTCTCCCCCCCCTTCTTTTTTTTTTTTAAATTGTTGTGTGTGTGTGTGTGTGTGTGAATGATTCGCAATTTAGTAGTCTAAATGGTGCTAACCTTTGTTTGAAGTTTTTGGTTTCTGCTTGTCATTGTTAAGTATGTTTTCATTTTTTTGACCGTCACCATTTCTTATGTCTTAGGAGAAAAATTGCCGTCCGTGTCAAGATTTTGAGGAAAAATCTCATGGAAAGGCCCCAAGCAGTGGTTCAAGCACATCCAAGACGCCTAAATCCCCCTGGATGCCCTTCACAATGTTGTTTAATGCAATTTCTAGCAAAATTGCTCCTAAAGATATGAACTCTGTGAATATTCATTATGATCTATTCAGGGTACGTTATACCTTATCTTATATCCTGTCTTTTTTTTTTTTTTTTGATACTCTAATTTTTTTTCTTTTCTTTTAATTTCGTTTTGTTGTCCTTCTCTCTCTTATGGAAATATTCTTAGAGCAAGAAAATCAATCGTGATGATTTTATTAAGAAGTTGAGATTGATAGTTGGGGATCAATTGTTGAGGTCTACGATAACTGGTCTTCAGTGTAAGGTATGGTCAAGTTTTTTTAGTTGTCTGTGTGACCATTACTGCTTGATTGGGGCTACATTTGACTTGTTTTGGGGTTTGCTAAATATAGTCTTCGTGCCAAACTAACAGCAGCCATTAGAGATGACAATGTTTTACATTAGAAAAAAAAAGGAGAAAATTGATGACGGCTTATTGCTTCTTGTTAGATGCTTTAGCTTTCTTAATTTTTTAAATTAAGAGTACCTATTGCTAGTACATCTTGTTTTGTGGAGTTTTTTTTTTTTTTAAATTATTGTTTGGGGTTCCAATTTGTTGGTTTGCAGGTATGACACAGACTTTTCTAAATGTATGATGTACTATTTAATTGAACATCTATACAATTATACAAACCTATTTAGTAATTCAATTTTAGCCAGTAATCATGTATAAAACTTATGTTTACATGAAATAAGTCAATGATATCTTGTAAATATTATGTTATCCTATAAAATAAAATAATTATACTAAATATATATGAATACGAACCCGTCTTTGCATCCTTAAATATGAGGAGGGATGAATGTTAAATATATATGAATATTACCTTCCACTGTCAAGTAATTCCCCTCCCTCACCCCATCATATGATGGATACCCATCCCACTCTTTTATGATCAATAATACCTTGTTATTTTGTTTATAAAAATAATGCAGTAGACAAAATATATATGAACTTGCTATTTACCAAAAGAATAAAAAAATGCCAATCTATAAATTAAAAAAATAGTAAAAACAAGCATTCCAACACTAACATTTTAACTTTTCAACATATAAAGTGAGATTAGGGAGGATATTTTTTTTATTTCTAAATCTAATTGTAACTTTGCAGAGAATTTTATCCCATCTTAGTATTACACAGACTTTTCTAAATGTATGATGTACTATTTAATTGAACATCTGTACAATTATACAAACCTATTTAGTAATTCAATTTTAGCCAGTAATCATGTATAAAACTTATGTTTACATGAAATAAGTCAATGATATCTTGTAAATATTATGTTATCCTATAAAATAAAATAATTATACTAAATATATATGAATACGAACCCGTCTTTGCATCCTTAAATATGAGGAGGGATGAATGTTAAATATATATGAATATTACCTTCCACTGTCAAGTAATTCCCCTCCCTCACCCCATCATATGATGGATACCCATCCCACTCTTTTATGATCAATAATACCTTGTTATTTTGTTTATAAAAATAATGCAGTAGACAAAATATATATGAACTTGCTATTTACCAAAAGAATAAAAAAATGCCAATCTATAAATTAAAAAAATAGTAAAAACAAGCATTCCAACACTAACATTTTAACTTTTCAACATATAAAGTGAGATTAGGGAGGATATTTTTTTTATTTCTAAATCTAATTGTAACTTTGCAGAGAATTTTATCCCATCTTAGTCCCACCCCAAACCCTATTGGAACTTTTAGTTTTTTTCCCCCTACCCCAGCTCCGTTAGGGTAGGAGCGGATCACATTTCTTGGTTTACCCATTCCTATAGAGAACAGATGGATTTGATTATTATATATGCACCCATACCTATGTAACATAGTCCTTAACCATTCACATGTATAACATATGAAACTTTTGGATCGGGTTTCTTTGTTTACCCATCCCTAAAGAGAATAGATGGATTTGATTATTACATACACACCCATACCTGGAGACCATGATTATAATATACGCACCCATACCTGGAGTCTATTTAACACAGTCCTTAAGAGTCTGTTTAACACAGTCCTTAACCATACATATGTACATGAAACTTTTGGTTATCTACCTAATGCTTCAGTTTCTTATAGATAAATATATGCCCATATATATATATATGTATGCATATCATTGCATGATGTTGCAAAGGCTGGGGGTTATCGGGAGTAGAGTGTTGTTGTTAATGCTTCTTCCAATTGCTTTAGGACCTATTAGTTCGTTTTCTTTTTGAATTTGCCTAAAAGCATCCAGGTGAACAGCTCCTGCCATGGCTGCTGATGCTTATTGCTTTCATGCTGGTAATTGGTTGAATGTGATGCACCAAGTATCGGCTGGTTTGATCTTTGCACCCTCAGCATGGTACCTGGTCGATTGAATCTTGTATACTATGCGATGTGCTAAGCTGCAGTCTCCACATTGTTTAGAGCTCAAGAACACCTTGACAACCAGCTATCAATAGTACTGAATTGTGTGGGGACATGTTTAATGGAATCAACCTTGGATTTCTAAGCAAGCTATAATATCCATCTGTCCAAAACGTATCTGGACAACACCAACCATTTTTAAAATTCAGTGGATGTAGTAGTAAGAAGGTCCATGATGGTGGAAGTGTTGGCCGGCATGGAAGGATAACAAAATACAAATTGAGGAGAAAAAAGTTTACAAACCCCACCCGACTCCCCC
>QLOD02000016.1:7353619-7364066 GCA_003260245.2 Sideroxylon spinosum | reverse complement strand
GAGAGAGAGAGAGAGAGAGAGAGGGAACAGAATTGAGAAAGGGATTTCCGAATTTTATTCAAGTTAGTCCAAGGCACAAAAGACCCTGTGCTACATAAAGAATAAAGAACCCTAGATAGGGGAAGCAGCAGACTAGAAATTAAATATGGGAACAATGGGGATAATACCCCGTTATCCTCACAAGAATTGATTTTGATTGCTAAAAAACAAATTTACATCAAAGGTCACTAATAGAAACCCAAAAAAAAATCTACTTTCTGAATGCAGGAAGGTTCTCCTGCCAAAGAGAGAAAAACACCCCGGCTGAGAACCCCAAGAAGAATCACCGTCGTTCATGAGTGCAAATTGCCCCAATTCGAGGCCTGCACAAAGAATATAATTTTTGTCATCTAATCATGGTTAATTTTTTCCGCTGCTCCCCAAATCAAATTTTCACTTTGTATTGTTAGAGCCACCATTAGAGAAAATGTTAGCGGAGACAGATCCAGAAGATGCTCTCCAGAGGCAGCCCAACCAGATTTCTGGTTGAACCCCTAGAGATCTCTCAATCCAACCTGCTGTCAGGCCCAAGAACTGATGGGCCTCTGACCTTGAGGCGCTTTGGTCCAATCTCTATAGGCGGTGGTCCTCTCATCGTCCTTCCCAAGTCATGGTTAAACCTATCATCTCTGCAATGTTCCCTGTATTTACTTGCCGCTTCCTCAGTAGCACTTTTCTTAAACCTAATTGAGATGGGAACGGTGGTTCCTCTGGCTAGCCTGTCCTTCGAAGCACCTTCTGATGTTTCTTTATGGCTTAAATCATCTGTTGTCGAACACTCTGCTGATGTCAATTGCCCACATCTTCCCTCAGGTTGGAGTTTCTTTAGTCTCTTAAACCCCTGCAGAAATAAATAGAACTCGGATCAATACAACTGGTGACAGACCAGTATACACTTTGATACCACACAAAATAAGCAGAGAAACGCAAAATTATTGAGTCGAAGCATGTGAAGAAAGATGACATCGTACAAGCAAGAAGTTATAAACCTTAAAATTGGTGAAAAATCAATAATGATGAGAAACATGTTTTGAAGAAGAAGCTTTTTTGCTTCTTTAAAACCAACCAAACATACATTAGAAAAGCTCGGCTCCACGACAAAATAACAAATATTTATTTTAATATTATTGACTAAAACGATAACGCTTTGGTTTAGTGCCATTTCGGTATAGTTGAGCTATTGGTTTTGTTTATAAAATTTTTGAACGAAATAAAGTTGTTTTTGTTAGTAGAGCTACTCGTTTTCCAAACTCGAGCAAAAATTGCTCTCTGTTGAGCTCAACTCATTCAAAAGCTCGAGCCAAGCTCGAGTAAGCCAAAGCTCTGCTCAGCTCAATTCCAGCCGTCCCAGCAAGCTATGTTAGAAGGACTCGGGCACGGATGCATATCTAAGAATCAGACTTCATAAGTTCTCTTACCAAGGATATGGAGACATGGGAAACAATTTATATATTTAATTTAATTATTTTATAAGATAATATGATATTAACAACATTCCATCAGAGAATTTTTCATGCATAAAATATAAATTCTATGCATAAATATGCATTATAGCCCAAAAGTTGGGAGTTTAGTGTTAAAACTGTCATGTAAAATATTAATCAGCTGGAAGCAAAAATATAGCGCAGAAATGCACCTGATGCTCAAAATGTGGAGAAATGGCATCATTCACATTTCTTTGTTCCACCTTCATAGAAGAACGGCGTTTAACCCTGAATATCTCTGAATCAGAATCATCACTGCCCTGATCCAGAACAGGCCTAACGTCTGACCCTTGAAGATGACCTTGTGTACCAGAACATGCATTACTGGCAGAAGATTGTGAAGATTCATGCATACTACGACGTATGTCTTTAGAAAACTTTGTATATACAGGTTCTCCTAAATTTAGGTTAGCATGACCCTGTACCTGTTGGAAATAAATGGAAAAACAGATTATTATACAACAGTGCAACCCAAGATGTTTTGAAAAGGCAAGCCATGAAGGATAGACTGATGACAAAACTTACAGTGTTAGGTGTGGAAACATTTTCAGCTGGCTGTAGAAAAGAACAAAGTGTTGACGCTGCAGAAGAGATAGAAGTATCTGATGCTTCAGTTCTGAAATATTCAGTACCAGTACTGACAATATGCTGGCTGTGAGAACTGAACTGTGTCTGCTGGATCTCATCCTGAGTTTTGGCAATTTCTGGGTTCAAATCAAAATCTCCCTGGCAATAAGGAGTGTATCCATCCTGTTCAGCATTCGGGAAATTATTCAATAGGATAAACATGTCATCACCACTTCGACATTGTTTCTGAACCTCACAAAAGATATTCTCTTCCTGCTCAAACTTCTTGGCTGCAGCTTCCATATCACAAATATCTTCCCTTAAACATAGAGTACGATTGCCCCCACAAGGAGAGTCAAGCAACTTAATATCTGGATTATACAATCAAATTGGCAGAACTCAGCATAAATACAAAAGGGCATCATTTTGCAAATTTAGACTAAATAAGACAGCCAACATACCATGGCGAAGGCAAATGGGATGCAAGCAACAGTTACAATTAAGGTATGCTACGAAACAATCACGTTTGCATAGGCTGCATAAAATAGTTCCATGAGAAATTGGAGAAACACCAATGCATGCCCTTGTTTTCCTTAGACACCACCGAGCACGGTGCTGGAACCGCATCAAATTAACAAATGCAATCTTAATGCTACGGTGACAGATCAACTCTACAGATGAATAATCTGGATCTTCAAGTTCCAAACTAGCATGAAGCAGCATTGCTTCTTTGCAGAGGAGTTCCTCATGAGGAAGGAGAGGTATCCGGTTAAGAAGCGCATAACGCCGGCTAGCAATCGAACCCAAAGGGAACCAATCACCAATTGCAAAGTTTACTGCTTCACCACAATTGAAACCTGAAAGTTTAATAAAATAAGCAGAAGTTATGAGATGTTCACAAAGCAAATACAAGAGTAAAACATTAAGAAGAAGAATACAAGACAATAAAGGAATGAAAAGGTTTCGTTTAACTTCTCTTCAACCATCTTCTGGTTTATTCCCAGTCTAAAGAACATGTTTATGCAATAGAATAACATCTTACCATGACTAAATCCTGCATGATATGCCCTGGGAAAAGTTATTATATATTCCCCAGGCTTTTGCACAGCTTTGTAGACAGGACAACCATGCTCTAGTAAAATATTTGGGGGAAACAAAGTTGTTTTCCCCAGTAGCACATCAAATGCCCCATCCTCTCCATCAGTTGATAATATATCATGTGTATAAACATGCTCCCGTACCACTTTTTCGAAGTCTAAAGCTGCATGACCAGGAATGCCATACCAAGTTTTCGCTGCCCCACAGTGATGATAGTTGATACTGCAAGGATACAACATATCAGAATATATGTGCTCTCTCTAAAAGAAATATGTCTTAAGAAAAATTCAATCTAAGTAAGCAAATACCTATACAGGTAATGATCTTCCACATGCCAAGCAAACAAACTAAACAGCATCCCAATATAAAGCATCGGTTCAGTAACTCCCTGAAAAAACAAGCCAAAACTGATGAGAAACTGAAGCCAAGATGTAAATAGAGAATAAATTCAAAGGAAGGGGAAAATTATCTCAGTACCGGAATTGCACTTTCTAGAAGGCGTAATATGGACTTGGGCAGGCGAGAAAGTTTCTGAAATGAGAACAGTAAACAATATATGAGAAGAGGGTGACAGAACATGTAAGACCACATGCAAATCAACCATGTGAGAAAACTATAGCAGTGAAATGGTGGCAACAGAAGACATAATCTGTAGATTCTATACTGCTGTATAAGGAAACACCCATAATTAGTAAAGCCTGACTTTGAAGTCATTTCACAGTTTGAATTTCCAAAGGATTCCAAATGTAGTTGATTCATTTTGTCATAACAGTCATATCACTTAGGCAACGTTTGATTGGAGGGATAGCATGATGAGAAATAAGTAATACTACAAGATAATGACGTATGAGATTTGATACAACATATGATTAATTTTTTATGTAAAATTATCTTTTGATGTTTGATTAGTTGGAGATAAAGTGGGATAAGAGATATGATTTAACATGAGTGGGCCTCCGGACATTTCCAGTTCCCCCCTTCTTAGCCTGCAATCAAACACATGCTTAAAGGCTAATGTGTAATTTGATATATAAAATTAGTTATCCACCAATAAAAATTCTTTTCCCTCTCCACTTGTGATCCTAATGTGTTTATCCAACTCTTTCCTCTCTCACAATTTGATGGCTCACACGCAATGCGGAGAACCCTTTTGAGTTGTGAACATGTTGCAACCAAAGAGAAATGGGGAGGGGCTGTGTGAAGAGAGGAAAAAATATAAAATAAATTTGAAGAGAGATATCTCATTGTGGATACCTAGGATCTCCACCCGCAATCAAGAAGTAATTCAGGACTTGGGCATCAAAGATCCACAAACTGGCAAGGCAAGGATCCGAACGCTGCTATCCTTAGGCTGCAATCTGGGCCACTAGGTATCCGATCTCCAAAGACCCACGAGCCACATTTGGTGAGCTAATCGCCTACACTTAAAAGAGCATCTCCTGCATATCTAGATTGGGAACCACTCGTGAGGACTGAGAACTGGGGTCACAAGGAAAGCAATATTCTGTGGATCTATTAAGGATCCTCATTGGCACCTCGACCTTGTAAGGGAGAGAGACAAAAACCCAAACTATTACATTAATTATCCTCACCTAACACTGCCTAGCGGCGGCTCATTATTAGGCCTTGAATCCCCATACAAAGAACTCTCACTGTCCACCCAGACTGTCATCACGATCTCAATCTTTGTTGCCCACAGTTGCATGCATGTTCCCATATATTCAAGGATGCCATCACACGCAATGGTAGCTCGACATCCACCCTTTCCCACCAAAAGAGCACCTACCTAGTACCATACCACCACAAATACCCACCCGAGACCCTCATTTACTCAATCAATCCATCTATCCATCAGACATCTAATAGCATTAAGGTCCCCCACAACTCTCTCTCTCTTGCTTTGCTCTTCCCATTGCCTTCCTCAAGCAGTTATTCGAGCCATCTAATGATCATTTGCAACTTCCAGATTCAAAGGCCACCAATAAATGATCCAACCTTGCCCAAGGATCCTCCAGCATCTGCCTCATCCATACACACTCATATTTATAATAGAATACACTCGTATATACAATATTCTAAAAAAATTAAAACAATACAGAACCATGTCCATATTTTAGGTCCATTATTCAATTTTGGGACATCTCAAAATGTCCATTTTGAAAAGTCAAGACACTCAAGCTTAGTTTGGTAAAAGAGGACCATTCCATTACATTCTCTCATATAAAGTAACATTTCAAATAAGCATGCCAAAGAAGGTAAAGAAATATAAGTGTGAAATGACAATTCCATTCCAAACCCTTGTACCAAACTAGGCCCTAGGTCTTATTACTTTGCAATATTGTCCTTTTTTGAATGAATGTGAGTGTATCTAATAGTACGGAATAGTTATAAAAGGAAAAACAATAAAAGATCACAGTTGCACATATGAAGCATCTGCAAGGTCAAAAGGAAAGAGGGGGCGAACAAAGAGGATGAACAAATGTGTGCGGGGAGAGAGAAAGAGAGAGAGGTTGATGAAATTACAACGAAGAACGCACCACATAAGTAACATGATAAATAACTAAAGCCAAAAAAGAATGCTGTAAAAGCAGATTGGAAACCTTATTCACAATTGAAGGTGAGGCTAATCAAACATGGTAGGTAGAACAGCACATAATGAAAAATGGTGAAAGAGAAGGGGGGATGGAGTTTAGCGCAAAAAGAAAAAAGAGATATATTGCAAAGACGAAGAGGAAATCTTCCAATTTACTACAGAGAGGAGAAGGATGTTAAGTAAATTACACCTTTTGAAACTAACATCCTCACACTCAAATTCTCTAGTGTTAAATTTCAGAAAAAGAACTTGCTGCATATGATATCATGAAGGAAAAGAAACAAAAGTAAAAGCAAAAAGATCAACACCTTTAGATTCCATTTGCTTTGTCCAAGCTGGTCATTAGGAGAAGATGAAAAGGCACTACCATCAACATCACAAGCATATTCAACACTTTCTGTCTTCCCACAAGCTATTTCATGCCAAAATTCTTTCTCCATGTAGGTGGCAGGAAGACATCCAGCACTACAGTATCTACGAGCAAAAACCTTGTTCGCCATTTTCTCGAAATCACGAAATGTGTAATTTCTGAAAAATCGAGAGTCAATACTCTAACCATGGAAACAACCAGCAAAATATTTCAGGCATACATTTATTTGAAAACTAACCTCCCACTCATGAAAAAAGTGACCCTGTCATCGGTATCCCACTCAGCAAGACGGAGGGGTTGCACTCGAGTTGTAAACTTAAAACCTGCTTTCTCTTTCATCAACACCATACCAGCAGGAATGGATGCACTCAATGGAGACACAATCTTGCATATACCTTAAAATCAGAAACACAGGTTCAATACAAATAAAGGATACTATTCCCTTTATGCAAGAAAAATTAATAACATCAACATATATAAATTGCAACTCCATGCAAAACAAATCAATCCACCAAAAAGTTAAAAAAGAAAAAATAGTAATAACATATGACCAGAGAACACTGATTGGCTGTGATAAAGTGCATAAAAGTCATCTCACGTACTAATACTGCATTTAAAACATATTGAAGTAATATGCAAAACATGAACTTCACATTAACACATAAAAGGGTAACATTGGTTGGCTAAGAAGCATGGATACGTATATGGGATATAGAGATGGATACAAGGATTTAAAAAAAAAAATTAAAATAAAATAGGGGATATGAACATGGCGGGAATACGGCAAAAAAAAATGAATATAACATCCACAACTTAACTAATTCAATGTTCAAATATAACAAAATATGAGAGAGAAGCCTTTATGATTTTAGTGGTTTTGAATACTCAAATCTAGTCTTAGACCTTAATCACATGTTTAAAGGAAAAAAATGATAAAATATCTGGGCATGCCACGGGGGGTATCCAACATGTATTTCGGAGTGTCTATATAGTATATATGTGTACGACATGTGTTGAATACGGATACAGTACCTATCTTAAAGTGCTCGTGCGGATACAGTACCCATCTTAAAGTGCTCGTGCTTCATAGTTGAATGGTGTTCCATTTTCTGAAGCCATGTAAATTTTCTCTCCACAGTTATCCAATGGACGTAATTATATATACATTCAAATAGTTTGCACACCATTAACTGTAAGGCAATTTTGTATGATTATCAACATTACCATGTCCACTCCCACATTTTGCCCTTTTAAGTATTGTAGGGAAGCATCACACATGCATATACTTCTTGTTTAAACAAAACCTAGACTTCCAATCACCATACTCATCCTATGCATATAAGGTAAAGGCACAATCTAATCACCATCTCCAGGAAGAACCTAGACTTCTTTCTTTTATTCTTTTTCTATTAATAGGTAAACAGGTAACTTTTAAATGAGTGATATCAACTTGTACCTGTATAAATCCTCTATCAATATCCCATACTCATCCTACGCACACATGGATAAGTATGTGTTACTTTCTCTTTCTATCATTGACAACAACCAATTCCATAAAATATAAAAGGTACTCAAAAAAGGACAGTTAAGACAGGAAGTATTAAGGAAAAAAATAAATCATAGACAAGAAACAGAAGCAGCCTTCATTGATCATCTATCATCAACAACTTTATTGAGTGGAAATGCATCTGAATATCAACAAACAAAATAAATCAGAAGTACCTCACAAGCCAAAAAAAAAGGAGTTACATTTCCATAAATGGATATATTCACAATGATGAAAAAGGAAACAGAAACAATTGAATATAAAAAAATAAAAAAATAAAAAAAGATAAGGCTGCTACATACAGTATTGTCCAACAATATCTTTATAATTTCCCTTTTTTTCTCTCTTTATCACAGCTTCTTCTTTGTACAATAGAAAGAATTACCTTCCAGTCCAGAATTATGGCAATGCTAATTCTTATTTTTAAATTTTAAGCCCAACCATTTATATATATATATATATTATATTTTCTTCTCTGCCAGTAAAACTATCTTCTATTGTACAATTAGGGAAATGCTTAATCTAATTTTGCATTTTAAGCAAACCATTTTTTATGTGACGATAAACTAAAACTATTACAATGCAACCAAACATAACATCCTTAATGGGCAGAATCAAATAAACATTAAGGTAAGAGCATGGCATGCAATGTCATTCAACTCCTGCAACTTCAAAAAGGTAAAAAGAGAAATAACATTGTAAGGTGAAGCAGATATATGCATATAAAAACATTGAAAGGTACATTACCATATCTTGAAGCCTCCGGTGCTATCTTTTGCAAATAAACTAAAGGATCCTCAAACTCCTCTTTACTTGGATAGTAAACAGGGCATTCAGGAATTCTCTCAGTCCATTCAAGATCATTCAAGTCAAACTTAGTAACCTCACGCTTCAAAAAGGCATCTTTCCCATTTGAGACACCACTAGAACGAGAAAAAGGATCCGCATTACCATGTAATCTCGTACCGCATGATGCTGGAGCCCTTAAAGCATCTCCTCCACTTCTATTCATCATGTTAGTGACACATCCAGTATTGGTCAAAGTCTCAGATTTCATACGCTGAAGCCTTTTACGCTTCAGAGATTCTAATTTAGCCTCTCGGGACATACAAACCCTTCCTTCCACCTGACAAAATTGAACATAAAAAACAAGATCAGATAATTAGATGTAGATAAGGATAATGTTTGGTTAGCATGCTTAATCTAATAACTTCCAAAGAACAAATTAAGCCAGTATTAACCAGCAAAAAACATGAAAGCAACTTGACTACGAAACTGATGATTAAATATTTTTAATGCTTCTACGGCCAAGTTAGGCCCACTTATCTGCTAAGATGATTAAATTGATTAGCAAATATGGAAGGGGATCAAAACTTCTTTCTTCTCACAAAAAGTGGGTTCACCGACTTCAGAAATGGAATTGACAAGATTAATGCAACTTTTCAAGAAAAAGAAACTAAAGAGAACAAATTACAGAAATTAACAGCTTCTTACTGAAGTGTAAAAGCAATTACCTAAACGAAAATTCTCTGCATTATTTGCTACCATTTGGTAATAAACTTTATATTTCCATAGCTTACAACTATTTACCATTGACCATTACACTGTGAATCAATTTAAGGCTTGAGAATACCATTTGATTTGGAATTCCAATTATATATGTTATAAGGATTATCACTTCAAAATTTTTTCATTTTACCAAAAGGATAATGAAATTTAAATTACATTAAAAGAATGAAGAAGTTGATTGAAAGAGAATATATATATATATATATATGTATATGTATATGTATTTGCTCCCAGTTGTATGGTTTGAAAGGAAGCAAAGGTTGCCACTTATCGTTCTTTAGATATGCAATAAAAGAGAAGAAA
Source organism: Sideroxylon spinosum (assembly GCA_003260245.2). Lineage (NCBI taxonomy): Eukaryota > Viridiplantae > Streptophyta > Magnoliopsida > Ericales > Sapotaceae > Sideroxylon > Sideroxylon spinosum. The sequence goes on along the minus strand of QLOD02000016.1, from coordinate 7,354,497 downwards.
CAACACCAAAAGGTTATTATAAACATTACATCTTCATATATACGCCATATGCATACCCCCCCCCCAAGACAACCCCTCACCCCCACCTCCCCAAAAGAAAAAACAAACAAAGTGCCATGTTGGGATTATATTTTCAGCCATATTAAGGTGTATTTGTTTCTTTATTCTCTCTCTATCACTTGTTTTTGAAAAATAAAATGGCAGATTTGACTAGTGCACTGCTCTCTTCTTTTCTCTCCGTTTTCCTACTTCCTTCCCGTCTTGATAATCCTCCTACAAATTGAAACATAATGTCTGACTTATTCCGTATTCACTAATAAACTGGCAATCCTCATCCATGTTTAAGGGCTGGAAGAGAGAATAAAAATTCCTTGGAAGCTATAAAACAAAGCGAGCATGAATCAGCAATCATGTTAAGCACAAGACGAAATCTTTTTTTTTTTTTTTTTTTTTTTTTTCTCTTGAAAGGCAAAACTGAGGTTATCGTAGACAACTAAATCCCAAACTGATTTTAAGGGCAAAATCAACACGATAATAAGTAAACGCGCTGCCGAAGTATTACTCACACTGCCAGCCCTGCTTTTGACACATCAATTGCAAATCATGCATCAATCGGTGAACATAAGGTGTTTTTAAGCCGAAAATCGTCAACCCAAATATTCTCAACTAAAATCAAAACCACACGTAAATTTAGAAGTAAAAAAATGACCAAACAGTAATTAGACCCAGATGTAGGAATTTTAGTAGTAAAAATCAACATGACAAGTAAATGCACAGCGGAAGTATTTAGTCATATGATCAACTCTACTTTTGACACGTCAATGCGAGACAGGTATCAATTCGTTGATCACAGGGGGATTTTAAGCCCAAAAAAAAAA
>QLOD02000016.1:7290994-7313345 GCA_003260245.2 Sideroxylon spinosum | reverse complement strand
ATCATAAAAAAAATAGCTAAAAACCTAATCATTATATAAAATAGGTACAAACAACTAAATTAAGAATAATAGAAAATTAATAAGATTGACAAGTCATAAATTCACAAAAAATAAAAATAAATAAATAAACATAATTAGTTTTTTATTAATCAGTTTTCCCCCTTTTTTATGTTTTAAAATTAATGAATTATACATAAGTGACCGAAGAGATCTAAATATGATTAACTGAAAGATTAAAGGATTTCTAGAAGAGAAAATGAGAGATATTGCGATGAGAGAGTGAAACGAAGATGAGAGACAAGACAAGAGCAAAGACCGAAGAAATGAAGAAGAGAGTGAGAGTGAGAGTTACGAAATTTGTATTACTAATTGAGAAGGACAGAAGAACGACTGAGTGTTTTAGGTTAGTGTTTATGAAGGAAGAGAGGAAGAGCGGAGTTAGAGTTTATGTATGGGGATAGTGTGAGGTTTTTAGCCGACTCACTTATTAACTTTGAGCGGGTTGGGCTGGGCTTGGTTACGATGCCTGAACTCAAACTCAGCCCAAAAATAGATCGGGCCTAAAAATTGGCCCAACTCAACCTTATGGGCTAAATTCCCAAACCCAAGTCTTACAAATATTGGGTTGAGTTAAGCGGAGTTTTCGAGCCAACGAACCGGTGTCAACCCCTACTTTACTCTTCTACAAACGAGTCATTATTCCACAAGTGAGTTTACGGGCTAATAAGACCCGAGCCATCCAATTCGGTTTATGGGTCCTACAATTCAAACTTAATATTGTAGGTCGTGGCTAGTGATTTTGATATATTTTTAGATTGTATTTTGATTACTTATTATTGTTTGAATCTCTGAGCATATATTTTGTATTAGATATTATTTGACTTTGATTGGATTGTAAAGGATAATTGAGATATGGTTATTATTATTAGGAGCGCTTTAATTTGTCAAGCCATGGACCATGTCTTTATTTTTTATTATTATGCCTTGATGTACACTCTAGAAGTTATATGGCTCAGATAAGATTTATTGTGATTTATTTGTGAATACATGCAATTATTAGATTGTGCATCGGGTTATGAAATTTGGGGCGTGATAGTGGGGTCTTTTTATTTTATGTGCTGTGTGACTTGTGTTCTGATTTGATCTGGGAGTTGTTGATTTTAAGATTTTGGAGAGTTAATCCTAGTCCAATATAAAATGATTTTGGCTTTCTAAAGATGATGCTGTCGCAAGCAACCCCAAGTGGTAAAGGTTAAGGGCAGGGTAAAGGCTGAAGCCGAGCTAAAGGGTCAATAGTAAAAAATAAAATATCAATCCAAAAACTGATATAGAAGTCACACCCCATTGCGGGCGTTGAGGTGCTTAGGTGGGAGAAGGTATATTTGAGAGCAACAATTATACTACTTCTTGCTCTAGTACTAGGGCAATATTGCAACAGTTGACCACAAATAGTGACTATGTTAGCTGGAAGAATTAGGGAGAGTAGCTGCCATAAGATCAGCCGAAATTTCTAATGATATAAATTTTTATTTGATATTGTTGCATTGAAATTTCAATAATTACCAGAAAAAGAGATTTCATCTCTGTAAGAAGCATTCAAATATATTAGATAAAATATTATAAATAAGTATTGAGATTTTATAATTTAATAGCATGTTAATATTTTTTTTATGTTTAAAATGAGAATTTTATTATTCAACTGTGTTTGGAAAAAATAAAAAGGATATGGGTGTTTTAGAAAGAGAAAAAAATAAAAATAAATAAACGAAGATGATACAAATTAATAAAGAAGAGATAATTGAGTTTTGTATAACATGTGAGATAGATAATTTTGTCAATAATTAAAAAAATATATTAAAAATAAATTATAACTTTATCAATAATTTAAAAATATATTAAAAATAAACTCTGACATTAATAATTTTTACGTAACGTTATCTCCACTCAGACTAAAATTATCAATGTAACCAAATTACATTAATTATATTCTCTTAGAACAACATCTACTCTTGCCTAATTTTATTCTTTTAATAATAATTTGTTTTTTTTTTTTAATAAGCATATAAAAATCAGCAACCTGAGAGTTAAAATCGATACCTTGGAAAACCACCAAAATATAAATGATTTTCAAAATTTAAAGTTCCAAGAAAGTAGGAAAAGTTAAAAATAGAAGACGAAAAGTACGAAAAAATAAAATAAAATAAAATAAAATAAAATAAACCTCTGTTGCTAAGTAGAGAATCACAGCAAACAGGCCCTAGGTATTCACGAGCCGTCTCGGATTTAAACCGACTCCAGAGTTGTCTCTTCCAGTCTTCCAAATATCGCCACCTGCCTCCAAGCAAATTCTCCATACCCAAAGGAAAGGCATGGCTCTGCTTCTCACTTCTCCTCCATCTCTCCTCTCCAAAAACTCTAACCCAATTCTCCGCTTCCTCTCTCTCCGGACCCCGAAACCCCATTCTCTCCTCATCTCTCGCCTCCCCAAAACCACCGCAAATCCCAGAGTCTACTCCACTTTCTCCGGCGGCACCTCCTATTCTCTCTCCGTTAAAGCCCCCTCCGCCGCTGCCGGAGAATCCCCGACCGATGAACAACCGGACGGTGTGCGTTCGGGGATTGTGGACGAGTGGGGGGATAAGGCCGGGTCGGAGGGCGAGCCGCAGACGGTGCTGTCGGAGGCTGATCCGCCGAGGGATGAGGATGAGTGGGGAGGAGCTGGTGTCGGAGATGAGTACGTTGTATCGGGAAATGGTAGTGCTCCAGTGTTCGATGATGGGCTGATGGAGCTGAAGAGGGGTTTGGTGGATTCGGTTTACGGGACGGATTTGGGGATTCGGGCGTCGGCGGAGTTGAGGGCGGAGGTTTCGGAGTTGGTTAATCAGTTGGAGGCCGCGAATCCGACGCCGGCGCCGACGGAGGCTGGGGAGGTTCTTGATGGGAACTGGGTTTTGTTGTAAGTATTCTTACCTTCTTTTGAAATTCCACATTTGTGTATGTATTCCATCTTTGTGTGTTTGATAGCTTAATTGAAATGTTGATCCATGTTACTAGGCAGTAGAGAGAGTTTGAGAATTGATTGTAACAGTATTTAATCAGTTGGATCAGTTCAATGGCTATTGCTAAATCATTGAATCAATTAAGTCGTTTAGGAGGGCAATATAAGTACCTAATCAACCATATGATGGAATGCCAAGAAATATAAATCATCAGTTGTTTCACTTGAGAGAATTTTATTTGTTGAAAATTAGAGCGAATCAACCACCAGAAAGGGATTAGGAACTAGTAGTCCCAGCAGAACCAAATGTGTACATCGAATCATTAAATTTAGATGCAACTATGTGATGAAAGACCAATAGTAATGAAGCAAATTTGTTGAATAATGGGATTTTCCCAATATTTGAACCCGCTGATTTCAATTAGCAAGCATGATTCTAATTATTGTGTTCGGTGGAATCTTCTTTTTTATAAATCAATATAACAGCATTGAAGTAGTGTTGGGGGATTGATTTGTTGATGCACAGAATAAATGCTATGGTAAACATCATCATGTTCCAATCTCTTTCATTTTCCCCACTTAATAATTGACGAACACACACCCACAAGGGAATGAGTCAGTGATTTGGCTGCTTGTATAACTATGTCTGAATGTTTAAGCAGATGGTTGATGGAAGTGGCTTTTAAATATATTTATATGAATAAGTGGGTCCTTATTTATTGCTTTCTAATCCTCAGGTACACAGCGTTTTCTGAGCTGTTGCCTCTTTTGGCAGCAGGTTCTACTCCTCTATTGAAGGTTAAAAGGATTTCCCAAGCAATTAACACAAGCAGCCTTACCATAGAAAACTCCACCACATTGGCTGGGCCTTTTGCCACTTTCTCCTTCAGTGCCTCTGCTTCATTTGAAGTTAGGACTCCTTCAAGAATACAGGTGCTTCTTCTTACAAGAATTAAGTGATTGAATTTAATTTGAATTTTTCCTACTGGCTGCATCTCAGTTCTACCTCATCAGAATCTGTTAGGCCTAAATCATTATATATTTTTCTACATATGGCATTATATTTAGATAATGTCTGTAACATTTGAGAATGATTAGCCACTGTGCGTCTGTGTATATATATATAAATTACTATCTAATTTAACCTTTTATCCTTAGACCATTTAAATTTTACAAAAGAAAAAGGTAATAATTAATCGCATCATGTTTGCAATCCAAACATACACATATATAAACAAACTCAGTTCAGCTATCCAATAAAAAAGGTGGAAACTTCACCTTCACTTAGAATTTGTATGTTCATGTTATGATACATTTTGGCAGGTCAAATTTAAGGAAGGGACACTGCGGCCCCCCGAGATCAGGTCAACGATTGATCTCCCAGAAAACGTTGATATTTTTGGACAGAAAATCAATTTATTACCTGTGCAACAATCTCTTAACCCTCTCCAAAATGCTGTGGCAAGCCTAGCTCGTATCATTTCCGGCCTGCCTCCTCTTAAGGTTCCCGTTCCTGGTGAAAGGACATCATCTTGGCTTCTTATTACTTACCTTGACAAAGATCTGCGGATAGCAAGAGGCGATGGAGGCCTATTTGTGCTTGCCAAAGAAGGAAGTCCTCTTCTTGATCGGTGAATGCATATATTTTTTATCGAACATGCTACTCTGCTAGAGTAATTTGCCAAAATGGTGCGGTAATGGCATTTTTTGAGATTAAGAAATATCTGTTTTTAATTGAAGTGATAAAAAATCATAATAGTCCACATGTTTCTGGTAATTTTTTATGGAAATTTTTCCCATAGGATGACTCATTTTGTTTGTTTGCTATGGCCCATTTGTAGAAAATTTAATGCTGTGATTTGGGAATTTTTGAGTTTGTACATGACTATATAGTTATTGAGTGGGATACAAGATCCAAGTTGCTTTAGCTTCATTCCTGAATCTTTGTTCTTTTTAGTCACGATGATGTTGAATGGAGGAGGTTTTTTACTTGTTAACCGTGGAAATGAGTGTGTTTTTTGAACTGTTTTGATTTCAGCTTGAAAAAAGTTCGATGTGAGCTCGGTTTGTGATTAAAATGAGTTCGAATCAAGTTCGTTTTTTGAGTCATTTAGAATTGTGCTCGAGTTTAAGCTTAAAAAAGTTCGAATCGGAAATTCATAAACCGATTTGATAAAATAATATTATATATGTTTTATTGTATTTTTATATTTTTAGTAACCGACTTGATAAAATAATATTATATATGTTCTATTATATTTTTATATTTTTAATAATATATTATTTATTATATTTTAAAATATAACAATGTTGTGTTATTTGCTAACTAATTTTGAGCTAATTTTGTTTTGTTTTGTTCTATATCTAAGTCGAATTCAAAGTCGAATTCAGTTCGAGTTTATATAAAAGTTCGAGAGTTTTATAATTCAAGTTTAGCATAAATAGCTCATAAATTAGAGTTTGGCTTATCTCGTTGTCACTTCTAATACTTGTGAAGCAAAAAATACAAACATGGGTTTAGTCCAATTTTCATCTGCTTCGGGAAGAAGAAGTTGCGGGAAACCACGAATTTAAGAAAATGTTACTTTTTGCTAAACGGTGCAAGTCTATATACTATTTTATAATTATAAAATCACATCATTTTGATTACATTTTTGGGGAAAATAACGTTTTTCCTTGGTATAATTGTAAAACATTATTCTAATAAATTGTTATTTTATAGAAAATTTGAATGGTGGTTGGTTGAAATGTATTAAAAGAATTGAGGGGAAAAAAAAAAGAAAAAGAAAAAGAAATGACCAAAAGTTTTTGTTTTACCAAATTTTGTCGTTACAAAATACCTCTACGCGGTAGTCTTGATATATAAATATATATCTACTAGCAATAAGAGATGCCTACGGCATTCTATAGACAAAATTTGTACTAAATTTATGTAATAATTAAAATTTTGTGTCGGCGCAAAAAATGCATACGACACGTGGCATCTGTCCCCGAGCATCATACCTTCATTCTGTTGTGCTCGGTAGACATTTCCTCGAATAGAATGCACACAAAAGGGGGGATTGTCTGAATACTTATATTTAAATCATATTGACTAGTTTGTGATTATTTATTATGTAATGGGGTGCCACGTCCGAGAAGTGGCAGTCAGATCGGACATTTATACAGAGTTTAAAGGTATACAATCCTTCCGTTTGCTCCTACGCGCATTTAATACCACATGACATTCATTTAATAAAAAGGAGGCAGCATTTAATGCCGGCACACATTTATGGAAAGCAAATCCTCCCAAATGGAAAAACAATCATTAGATTTCTAATTAATGACAATTAATATATTACTATCTTCGGACTATAAATAGAGATCAATTTTTGTCCACGAAGTGCTGTCATTTTGAATTCTGATTACTAGGGCTTTTTCTGACTTAAGTATCGGAGGTACCGTGGTCGAGGATCCTTCTCGGCCTCTTCTCTTAACTTCCTTTCCTTTTCAGGCTTGGTCAATCGCGCTTCTGTGGACGTGATGAGCACATTCGATAGCGTTTTTTATTGCCGAACATTTGACGCCCACCGTGGGATCATTTCTTTTTCGATTCCCCGTATCCCGTTCACTTCGAAAACCAACCATTTTTCTAGCACGAAATGACTTTAGGCGGAAATACGACTCCCCACCATCACCTGGAAGAGGGGTAGATTAGACGCCCCCGAAACAATAGGGGAACTCCTTAATTATACGAACTCTAGGTCTGGAGTCCGGCAGAAAAAAGACGATAGAAAGCCCAGGAGCTGTTAAGCGCAGGAAGGAATTGTAGGTGAAGGCGAGTGCGAAGCAGGCGGAGTTGGAGGAAATCCTGCTTGAGCTAAGTAAGGAGAAAGGAAAGACAGAAGCCCATGCTTGAGCGGAGGGCGATTCTCTGGACACTCATTCTGATGAAAGCATGGATACCATTTATGACGAGATACAAGGTCAAGACGTTGAAGAGGAGAGAGTGGTTATAAATAACCCATGCTCCGGAGTTAAGCATGCAGATTTAAATAAAAGGAGGGATGCAAATGCTTCAGGGGACGAAGACATTCATCCATTTCAAACCCGGCGGATGAAGATCTTCCATACCCGAGATGGGACACCTATTAGGTCATTGCAGAAGGAAGCGGCGCGGCCAAGAAGAAACCATCACCAGAAGAGATACCTCGAGTCAAGTGATGATTCTTCAAGTGAAGATGTAACCATGGCGAGGCGAAGGAAGACCAACAAGGCCAGAAGAACGCTGGGGCTGGAGTATGGTGAGGAACATGCCTCAGACCAGAGCACGCGGATAATGGCAAGAAAGGCACTTGGAAGAATAACTGCCACCCCTTTCACTGAAGAAATATCCGAGGCGAAGCCCCCTAAGAAATTTCAGACGCCACGGTTCACCCTCTACGACAGCAAGGGTGACTCACTGGCCCACTATCGCCATTACGTCCAGGCAATGGCGCTTTAGAGCTCAAATGACGAGTTGATGTGCAGAGTTTTCCCTTTGAGTTTGGGGGATACGGCACTCCAGTGGTTTCATAAACTCCCCCCTAGAAGTATTTGTTGTTGGAGACAGCTCGCCGAGGAGTTCATCAGTAGATTCTTGGCTAACGCTAAACAGCCAAAAACCCCTGACGTGCTCTTAACATTGAAAAAGAATAGTGGCGAGTGTTTGAGAGATTACTCCCAAAGGTATATGGAGTCAAGTTGGGTTTACAAAGAGGCGACAAGTTATGGCTGTCATTGACAAAGAAACTGGCAGCAACTATGTCTGATCTTATGTGCAGGATCGAGAAATATACTAAGGTGAAAGATGAAATTAAGCCTCTTGAACACAAGGAGACCAAGGCACCAGTTTTTAAGAAAGAAAAAGACCAAGGAAGAAGGTCGGGCTTCATCAGGGAAGGCAAATCGGTGTTCGAAGCCGTTAACACGATATTTAAGGAGCCCATTTTCAAAATTCTCCCCCAGATCAAAGATAAGCCATACTTCCGCTGGCCGGGGAAGCTACTTGACTTCCCGGGAAAGGAAGATCACAAGGACTCCTATTCTTATCATCATGACCGGGGGCATCGCACGGGGGAGTGCCGTTCCCTACGATTCCACTTGGAAGATTTAGTAAAAGTGGGGCGCTTAAAAGAATTCAACGACAAAGCCAAAGATGGAAACGATGAAAAGTTTCCCCGAGCCCAACGAGAAAACCAAGAAAGGAGGGAAGAGAGGGCCGATGAAAGGCCTTATATGAATGGGACTCAGCCACCCCCGAGGAATAGGGAAAGAAGGGATGTACAAAGACCAACCGTCATCCATGTCATATATATGAAGCATTCCCCGCGAGCTACGGGAAATCTCGTTGGGAATATAAAAGATGTCTGCAGAGTGTCGGGTTCCCTGAGCAAACGCCAACGAGTAGAGCCTGTTCGGGGGATCACTTTTGACGTAAAGGAACACTCCGAGGTCCAGCAACCCCATAATGATGCGCTGGTGGTTACTTTAGGGATGTTCGACTCAGAGGTGAAAAGAATTTTGGTTGACCCTCGGAGTTCGACGGAAGTTATGTTCCTTGGTTTGTTCAAGAAACTCGGTTTGACAGAAGAGGATCTCGAGCCGGTTGTATGTCCCCTGATCGGGTTCAATTTCACGCCAGTTTGGCCTTTGGGAAAATTGGTCATCCCCGTCTAAACCGGCCCAGTTCAACATGATGTGGAATTTACCATGATTGATGCCCCATCTTCTTATAATGCTATTGTTGGGAGGTTATGGATACACGCCCTCAAAGCCGTACCGTCAACATACCATCAAGTTCTGAAGTTCCCCTACAAGGGGGAGGTGGTCGAGATCAGGGGCGATCAGGACACCTCCAGGAGATGTTTTACTGCGGCATTGGGATCTAGAACTCAACCTGAGCAGGTTCAACTCACTGAACTGCCCGAGGATACCACAAAAATCTATGATGTCGGTGGAGATCCAGAAAAGAAAGTCGTCAAGAACCTAGAGAAAGTCTGTGTTGATCTGACTGACTGAGAGAGGTTTTTCTTGATCGGCTCCGATTTAAAAGCCGAGGAAAAGTTGGAACTAACGGAGACACTGCTAAAAAATGTCGAAACATTCGCCTGGACGCCACAAGAAATGCTAGGTATTTTCCCAGAATTCATGAGCCATAAGCTTAACGTGGAGTCTGGGGCGAGACCGGTGGTCCAAAAAGCCCATAGGTCCGCGCTTCAACATGCTGAGGCTGTTCTGGAAGAAGTCGAAAGACTACTTGAGCCTGGAGCCATTAGGAAGTTTCTTACCCACAATCGCTCGCCAATACGGTAGTTGTGAAGAAAAAGAACGGAAAATGGAGGGTCTGTGCTGATTACACAGATTTAAACAAAGCATGTCCAAAGGATACGTTCCCGTTGCCTAAAATCGACCAACTAATTGATTCGACGGTCGGGAGTTCGTGGATGTCTTTTTTGGACGCGTACCGAGGCTACCACCAGATCCCTGTGTATGGACCCGATCAGGAAAAAACTTCTTTTATCACCCCCAGGGGGGTTTATTGTTATAGAGTCATGCCGTTTGGATTAAAGAATGCTGGGGCCACCTACCAAAAGATGATCACCAAGATGTTTAAAGATGACCTTGGTAAGATTATGGAGGTTTACATTGATGATATGATGGTCAAGAGCAAAGATTCGGACACTTATATTCAACATTTACAACATGTCTTTTCTATCTTAGATAGATTTGGCTTGAAACTCAATGCTGCTAAATGTGCTTTTGGGGTGGGCTCGGGGAAGTTTTTGGGACATTTGGTCACCAGAAGAGGAATTGAAGTCGACCCCGAGTAGATTCAGGTCATCCTATCTGTCTCTCCACCCCGTACGAAGAAGGAAGTGCAGAAGGGGGCCAATAAGATGATTTGGGATGAGGAAGCCAGCCGGGCACTGGAGAAATTGAAACAATTCCTGGTGACAGCTCTGATTTTATCAACTCCAGACCCAGGGGACGTTTTACAAATCTATCTGGCGATGTCTGACTCTGCCGTTAGTGCAGTCTTGTTGAAAGAAAAAGAAAGGAAGCAAAATCCGATCTATTACGTGAGCAAAACATTACAGGGGGCAGAATGCAGATACTTACCCCTGGAAAAACTTACTTTGGCGTTGGTAATGGCATCTAGGAAGTTGACACATTACTTCCATGCTCACACCATCCAAGTTATAACTGATCAACCACTCGGCTAGCTGCTAAAGAGAGCAGACATAACTGGGTGGATGGCCAAATGGGCAGTGTCTCTTGCCGTATTCGACGTAAGATTCGTACCAGGACCGATATCAAGGCCCAAGTTTTGGCAGATTTCGTAGCAGAATTCAGCCACCCTCCTTTCTGACAGTTGGCAAAAATCTGGCATCTCACGCTCAGACCTGAAGCGACAATAGTTTCTGAAACAGCTCCACCCTCTTGGTTGATTGAGGTAGATGGTTCAGCATCTAAAACGGGGGCTGGAGTTGGAGTAGTCTTGACCACCCCGAAGGGGGTGACTATTGAGTACGCAATAAGACTTAAATTCAATGCTACAAACAATGAGGCCGAATATGAGGCCCTTTTAGCTGGACTCAATATAGCCCAGAAGTTGTTTGCTCGCAATGTGTTAATCAAGACTGACTCCCAGCTAGTGGCAAATCATCTCAAAGGTGAATATGCGGCTAGGAACGAAAGAATGGCAGCTTACTTGGCTTTGTCAAAGGAGAAGTTGGGACATTTCAACATTATTGGGATTGAACAAGTGGGAAGGGATCGTAACAGCCATCCTGATGCTTTGGCAACTCTTGCTTTTTCCCCGAGGACGAGGTTTTCGAATACAGTCTTCCTTGAGGAGCTGGATAAGCCAAGCGTCTCCACCCCACGGGAAGTGACCTGCGTAGAAGCAAATCCCTCTTGGATGGACCCAATTATCATATATCTCAAAGATAATGTCCTTCCCGAAGACAAACTAGAGGCAAAAAAGCTGAAGATAAAAGCCACGAGGTTTTGGTTTTCTTCCAACCTCAAACTCTACAAGAGATCCTTCTCGGGTCCCTACTTACTTTGTGTCCATCCAGATAACGTATCGGATTTCCTGTTTGAAATCCACAAAGGTGTCTGCGGAGCACACACTGGGGGCAGATCTATGGCCCATCAAGCAATCTCTCAAGGTTACTGGTGGCCGAAGATGGGGTGGGATGCCCAGGCTTATGTTCGGAAGTGTAAGAAATGCTAACAGTTCACCCCGTTTCTGCATCGACCCACTCAGAAGCTTAGCCCACTTACCAGCCCTTGGCCGTTCGCCTAATGGGGACTGGATATAGTGGGTCCAATGCCTATGGCAGCCGGAAACAAAAAATGGTTGCTGGTCGGAATGGATTATTTCACAAAATGGGTTGAGGCTGAACCCCATGCTCATATCAGAGATTCGAACACAATACGCTTTCTGTGGAAGAACATCATCACGAGATACAGCATCCCCAGAACACTCATCTCTGACAAGGGTATGCAATTCGATAGCTCCCATTCAGGGAGTGTTGCTCAAGGTATGGAATCAAAAACATCTACTCAATGCTGGCTTACCCTCAGAGTAATGGTCAAGCTGAGGCTACCAAAAAAGTTATCTTGAATGGCATAAAAAAGAAACTAGAGTCAGCCAAGGGCAGATGGGTAGATGAATTACCGTCGGTACTCTGGACATACAGAACTACGCCGAGGAGATCAATTGGCGAATCCCCATTTTCTTTTTCCTATGGGATGGAAGCTGTGATTCCCCTTGAAGTAGGGATGCCGACCATATGCTCGTAGGCTTTTGACAGAGGTGAAAATAATTTGGCACTGGCCATTAGCCTTAACTTAATTGATGAGAAGAGGGAACTAGTTGCTCTAAGGATGGCCAACTACCAACAAAGTATGAGGAATGGGTATTAAAAAGGGGTCAAGAAGTGAGAATTCAAGGTTAGTGATTTCGTGCTAAGAAAATTGATGGGAACCAGGAGGAACCTAAACGAGGGGAAGCTCGGCATAAATTGGGAAGGGCCATTTCGAATAAAGGAGGTGCTTGGTAACGGTGCGTACCGGCTGGCAGACATGGAGGGGAAGCCCATAAAGAGGCTGTGGAACATAGCCCATCTAAGATTATTCTACTTGTAAGATTTTCGCTTTGTTTTATATAAGTATGTATCTGTGTTCACTTTGAATCATACAAGATTATTTTCAACAAGATTTCGAAGAAAGCACTGATAGATAAAAAGAATAGCCTCACAAGTTTACCAGTGTTGGCTCGTCCCATTGGACTCATCCAATGGTGGTAATAGAAAGAATAGCCTCGCTGGTTTACCAGTGTTGGCTCGTCCCATTGGACTCATTTAATGGTGGTAACAGAAAAAATAGCCTCGTTGGTTTACCAGTGTTGGCTTACCCCTTTGGACTCATTCAATGGTGGTAACAGAAAGAATAGTTTTATTTTGAACCCCTTTAGAAATATTTTGACTATTTAATCTTTGGTTGAGACATCTTAGGGTCATTTGAGCATCTCAATTATCTGGTACGTCTTAGGCGAACGTAAACCATTTGTTATACGATCTGATCATCCATTTACTGCATACAAGAGCTATCGAGGTCGAGAAGGGTTATGAGAAGCACTACGCATAAGAAAAACGAGGTTTTATGGCTGTCCTCACAAAATCTCGTTCATAAAAGCAAAGCTTCAATAGGAGCAAAACGGTCTGAATCTTTATTGAAAATGATTGTTCTCATTTCACAAGACTTGCTACTTAATTAGCCTCTCTACTGTTCGTAAAGGTGCTCGGCCATAATCAGAATTAACCAATTTCAGACAAGAGAAGTTAGCAAATCATAAGGATATTATCAAAATTCTTAAGAAGTTTGGCTTATGGAATAGAGAATTTCAGATGAAGGGTTAATCTTGAAAGTTTTTAATAGTGTTCTTGTGGTCGGGAAAGCAGTATGCGTGAAGGGAACAAACTCTATAAGTTAGTTTTACGAAAGTATTGTGATGTGAGTAATTTATTATGTCCTCAGCCACACTTCACATTACTAAATCTTCACCTACTTTAAGGATTTCAAATGCCAACACAATACATGAGTTTTTCTTGAGAAACAACCCTTCAAGTTCAACGTAAAGTCTATACCAAAGATTTAGAGCAAAACACAACTATGCATTTACTTGTGGTTCGTTCTGGGTACTTTTTATTAAGTGCTCTCAGATTACAAATAAGCAAAATCATACAATCACGGCCCATTTCGAAAGAAAAGAAAGAAGAGTAAAAGCACCGATAAACTTAAATACCAACAGCAGAAATAAAAGGACAGAACAAGCTGAGATAAATTAAAAAGGTAATCATTGAATATAAAACTATTGTTCGTTGGCGATTACATCAGCGATTACAAAAAAAAAACCGAAGGGGGGGAGTTAAACAGCACTATGTCTACTATTTGGACGAGTCTTCCTTGCTCGGCTCAGACTCTTTGACTTTGCCCTCCTCCAAAGGTGGTTCAATTGGCTCCTCGGGGATTGGAATCGGCTGCTCAGCAGGCTCTTCAATAGCTGGAATCCCTGGATCTTGATCAAAGCTGAACTTGGGAATCAATGAGTCAGGATTAGGAAATGGCACATCCTTGTACGTCTCAGAGGTGGAATCCACATTCATCCTTTGCATAGCAACCTCCCAACCGTCCACGAAGTACTCATTCATCGCATCCTCCATCTGACCCATAAAGTCATTAAACCGAGCTTCGAGATCCAGAGCAGCCTTAGTTTTAACCTCCTCCATGTTTTTCTTGAGCTCAGCCAGGACAATGGTCTCATTTCTGAGATCATCCTTCAGCCGAAGGTTGTCTTTCATTGTGTCATTGTATTTGTGCTCGAGCTCGGTGACGCTCTTTTTCAGGGATTCCTTATCGGCACTAGCCTCCCCGAGCAGCCTAATCTTTTCTAAAACTTCTTCGTCCTTGGTAGCCAGACGAGTCAGAGCAGCATTCATCTTCTTTTCGCTGGCTTCATCTTTTTCCGCAGCAGCTGTAGAGTCTAGTTGAGCCGAATCCAGCTTCTTCTTCGACTCGGCCCTCTCCTTCTCCAGTTCATTAACTTTTAATTTAAGTGAGCGGAGAAGGGAGTCATCTTTCCTAACCTTCTCGTTAAGATCATGGCTTCGAGCCATTAGTTCCATTGAGTTTAAAGTTGTCTGAGGAAAAGGAAAAACAAAAAGGGTGAAAAAAAAAAAAAAGAGATAATATAGCTAGTGTTTTTGAACATAAAAATAGTAGGCATGCTTGAAACTTAACTACTTAAGTTTAAGACGGGTCACTTACTGAAAGGAGGGACATCATGAGTGTATCTTGAAGGTCTTCCATCTTATTCTTCCTCGTGTTGTGGACGTCACGGGGATGGATGATCGCCTTCAAGAAGACCTCGGGAAAATTCATAGCTGAGTTCAGAGTAGTGAACGGCCTGCCCTCAGGGAACTCCAGTGTTAGAATCAGGACTCTTGGAGTCCAGATGACGAAATCGAAAGTATCTTCCGTCCGCTGCTTTTTCTTTCCACGGGAGTCCCCTGCCTCTACTTCTGTGCCCTTTTTTAGGGCAATTGGAGGCTCTCTGATGGAGACCCCTTTCCTTTCGTGTTCGGCTCTCCTCTCCTCCTCCCTCCTCCTTTCTTTTTCGGCATGTCTTTGTTTGGCCAGCTCCTCGGCAGCCCTCTTGATGTCTCGTCTAGGTGCCATCCTTGGATTAACGGCCTAGAAAGGCAAGGCTTCAAGGGTAAGAGTATCCGCTTCTTCTTCTGAAACCGTTGTAGCGAGCGGAAGGTAAGGGTGGCGATCGTAGTAATACTTGATCTTCTCCTCATCAGACCAAGTAAACCACTGGTGGAGTTTATCCGAGGCCACTCCGATACTGTAGCCCTGGGGAGGAGAGACGAACGACCGATAGACCGGCTGGAAGTTGAACAAAATCGGTGCCGACCTCGCGAACGGGTATGTGCCTGGCTCACCGAGGAACTTGAGAACTTCTTCAATATGGTCTGTGTCGAGTCCGGTAGCCCTGCTCCAGGATTTCTTTTCTCGCAGGTCTGGTTCAAAAATAATCGGTAATTAATTCATAACGCGTGAGTAAGCCATCAAACATTGTACACAGGTTTTAAAAAAAAATGACTATCGCCAACCTGACCCCGATGACGCCGAAATCAATGGGGGGAAGTCGTCTTCCCCGAGCCTACATGTCCATTCCCCGGACATGACCTACCAGTCGTCCTCAAAGCCCTTGATGTTATCGGGTAACATGTGCACTAGGGCCTTCTCTGGTCGGGACTTCAAGCACCATTTATCTTCTCATTTCCTAACCTTCTGAAGGTTAAAATAGTAAAGCAGATCGTAGACGGATAAGTGAAATCCGTACCTACGATTCATTTCCTCTACCCCATTCACTATCCTATAAAAGTTCTGCGTGACGAACCTAGGGGAAAGGTTAATCGTGTGAAAAACAAGACGTAGGAAGCGAGAGATTGGAAACCTGAGGCCTCCCTTGGTGATGGTTATAATGGGGAAGAGACCGATTTCGTGTTCACCCTCTTCCTCAAACCTAATATTGACATTATTAGGGATATTGAATCTTTCCTTGAAACTCTCCAAACCTCCTTCAGCCTCAATCTGGTCCGTTAACCTACCCATTTTCGTCCTAACCGAATGAAGTTAAAGGAAAGAAAAGAGTCAAGACAGGATACTCACCGAACGAAAATACAAAGGGGAGGGGGTACAAGGCAGGAAGAAGTTCGGAAGCACGAAATCGCGAGAAAAGTGAGAAGTAAGACAAAAATGGCGAGAAAGGATGAATTCTATTCGAATCAACAGGTGAAGGGTCGAAGTTGGAGTCGAGCGGAAAAGGGAGTATTAATTGCCGCTGCCTAAAATGACATAAATTCGTCGGGCCGCAGTCCATCTTTTGGGTTTTTGGACACAAGAAACCCAGCCCACTCGCTCAAAACCCACCAGATACTCTACGCGCTGTATATATGGTGAGTATGACCAATCGGGAGGCCACGCGGTCGATTCCAACTAAAAAAGACAAGAATACAAGAGGGTTCGAAGTAAATACTTCAGGCAGTGGCATTTGTTTCTTCTACTCTGCTCGGGAAAATGAATTTCCTGACCAGCGTGGGGGCATAATGTTGGTGCAAAAAATACATACGACACGTGGCATCTATCCCCGAGCATCATACCTTCATTCTATTGTGCTCAGGAGACATTTTCCCGAATAGAATGCACACAAAAGGGGGGATTCTCTGAATACTTATATTTAAATCATGTTGACTCGTTTGTGATTAGTTATTATGTAATGGGGTGCCACGTCTGATAAGTGAAAGTCAGATGGAACATTTGTACAGAGTTTAAAGGTCACATCGCATACAATCCTTCTGTTTGCTCCCACGAGCATTTAATACCACATGACATTCATTTAATAAAAAGGAGGCAACATTTAATGCCGGCACACATTTATGGAAAGCAAATCCTCCCAAATGGAAAAGCAATCATCAGATTTCTAATTATTGACAATTAATATATTACTATCTTCAGACTACAAATAGAGAGAAAACAACATTTCCAAGGTATGCTTAATTTTTATCTACGAAGTGCTGTCATTTTGAATTCTGATTACTAGGGCTTTTTCTGACTTAAGCATTGGAGGGACCTAGTCGAGGATCCTCCTCGGCCTCTTCTCTTAACTTCCTTTCCTTTTCAGGCTTGGTCAATCGTGCTTCCGTGGGACGTGACGAGCACCTTCGGTAGCATTTTTTATTGCTGAATATTTTGGACAAAAATTTAAATAAAAAAATCATAATTTATAGATTTTAATTTGTGGTTGAGTGAATATTGATTGTGTTTTATTAAGCTGATTGATTGCGGAAGGAACTGATTGGATCAAATTAACCAACAAATCGTGTCGGAATGGGGCAGTTAGCCTTTTGAATTCCTCCTTGGTAGATGATACGTTTACAACATAATTTTCCAACAATTTTTTACAACATCCAAACGATTCCGTTTTGAACCATCATATAAAATGCAAGAAAAACATAGTTGAGGGGGTAAAAGTTTTGGAGGGGATCTTTTCCTCTACCCAATCGGCTCCTAAAAGGACAAAGGCAATGCCCAATTAAAACCCTTCTCAGCACCCACCTCGTGGCTTGCAAGCCAATTCTCAACCAATTAGTGCATGCGCAGAGGAACATTGGGGTTAAAATTGGTAGTAACTTAGGGTAAAATTGTGGCTTAAAAATTTTTTAATAGTAACATTTTATAGTATTTTAGTATTATTATATACAGGCTTAAAATTCTTTTAACAGTAATAATTTATAATATTTTAGTATTATTATATATAACTTGGTGTAAATCCAACCCATAACCCAAATATATCTTAAAAATTAAAAACAAACTAATAGTCCTAAAATCCCCCAAAAAGCCAAAGTAAAAATTAAAATTATATACATACATGAGCAAAATCCTAATAATTTTTTTACTTTTTCAATTCTATATTCTTTGCACTTCTCTCTCTTTCTCTCTATCTTTATATATCTATCTATACTATTGTAGGACAAACATCAAGATTTGGTGAAGACATTTTTGCTATGAAACTTTTTTTTGGAGCTTTTTTATTTTATTTTTTTCTTTTTAATGACCCATAACCACCAATAACTACTCATAATTTGAATTTTTTTTTATCATTAATGACCTTTAACTACCAGTAACCATTGACATTTGAAAGTAGTGTATAAGTAGTTTTTAAACTTTTATAAGTTATTTTAGTAATTTTACCTTTTTATTTTTTTATTTTTCTTAAATACCCTTTAACTTATTTTATTTTTTTCCTATTAACAACCCTTAACCACCAATAACTACTCATAATTTGAAATTCTTTTTTTTTTTCACCATAAATAACACTTAACCACCGATAATTATTCATAATTTGAAAGTGGTGTACAAGTAATTGTTAAACTTTTATAAGTTATTTAAGTAATTTTATCTTTTTATTTTTTTATTTTCCTTAAATACCCTTTAACTATCAACTGTTCACATAATGCTTTTTATTTTATCTAAATATCCCTTTTATTAATAGTTACTCATTATTTATTGTTTCAGAAATTTTTTTAAATGAAATAACAAATTATTTAATGATACACACATTGTTTTTAAATAAAAATTTGATAAAAATTCATATGCACTATGTGTACGTGGATATTTTTTTAGTTTTTTTAAAATAAAATAACAAATTAATTAATGATGTACATAGTTTTAAACTAAAATTTAATAAAAATTCACGTGTATAATGTGTGCATGGTGTAAATTAAATAAAATAAGATAAAAATAAAAATTCACATATATTGTTGTAATAGTTGATAAAATAAAAATAAAAATTCACATAAGTTGTTTTAATATGTTGATTAAAAATTGATAGAAAAAATAAGTGAATATTCATAGTTTGTAAAACTAAAATATTTTTATTGATTATTAAGAGAAATAAATTCACACACATCACATGAGCAGTGGGGCTAGTATGCATATATATTTTCAATTGCAAATGAATTTGTGTGAGGGTCTGAATATATTTTTAATTTGTATTCTCTCAATAAGCTTATTGCTAACTTTTATATGTTTATATTATATTAAATTATATATATGTGTGTGTGTGTGTGTGTGTGTGTGTGTGTGTTCGTGGTTGTAGTCTTACTGCATATGCTTGTAACAATTCTTCGCCAAAGCCTCCTCCTTCGATAAATGATGTCGCCAGAGTCTATTAATTCGGTAGTGTCTCCAAACACTAAGTGTGGAAAAGAACAAAAAGAACAGAGTAGAGACAGTGAATGCGAGCAAGAGTTATGGAGTAGTCCTTCAAGCAATATGTGTGAGGAAATAAATGCTACTTAGGATGGGAAAGATGTGACAGAAATTTGTAAAGATAGAGTTGAAAAACCAAAGGAAGGAATGACATTCGACGTATTGAAGGATGCTTATCTATATTACTGTAGATATGCCAAAGAAAAAGGGTTTGCTGTGTCTAAAAGAAGAAACAGAAAGGGAAGAGATGGAAAGTTGACAGATATAACTCTTTCATGCAGTCGTGCTGGAGAAGTGACGATGAAAACAAGCAACTCAGTTAAACCACAGCCACAATCAAGAATTAATTGTCCAGCTCACATTAGGGTTGTTATGAACCGGAATGGAAAGTGTCAGTTAAATCAGGTTATTTTGGAGCATAATCATGAACAAAGCCCTAGAAAGGTAAGATATTTCAAGAGTAATAGAGTACTTGATGAACACACAAAAAGAAGGCTTGAATTGAATGATAAAGCTGGGATCAAAATGCACAAGACTTATGACTTACTTTAGATTGAGGCAGAGGGACACGATAAGCTTCCATATCTTACGAAGGATTGCCGGGATTATTTAGACAAACAACGATGATTATGACTTACAGAGGGAGATGCTGAAGCAATGCATCGGTATTTCATGAAAATGAAAGCTGACAATTCTGACTTCTTTTTTTGTAATGGCTTTGGATGATAAGAGTCAATTAAAGAATGTATTTTGGGCTGATGCAAAGAGTAGGGCAGCTTGTAAGGAGTTCGGTGATGTTGTGACCTTTGACACAACGTACTTGGTAAACAAATATGACATGCCGTTTGCTCCACTTGTAGGTGTCAGTCATCATGGTCAATCTACTTTATTGGGATGCGGCCTAATTTCTAAAGAAGACACAGAGTCTTTTTCATGGTTATTTCAGACTTGGGTGACATGTATGTGGGGTTGTGGTCCAAAAGCAATTATTGATGACCAATGTATGGTCATGAAGAATGCTATAGAAAGTGTATTCCCTAACACCTGACATCGGTGGTGTATATGGCATATTATGAAAAAGGTGCCTGAAAAATTTAGTTGTTACAACGCCTATCAGAAAATGAGGTGGTCCATGCGTGCATCAGTTTATGATTCACTGATAATAAAATAATTTGAGGATACTTAGGCAAGATTCATCAAGAAGTACGACCTTCAAAGTAACACATGGTTAGAGAGATTGTATTTGGAGAGAAAACGATGGGTGCCTGCTTATCTGAAAGATGTATTTTGGGCAGTGATGTCATCCACACCAAGAAGTGAAGGTATGAATGCCTATTTTGATGGTTACATTCATTCAAAAATGACTTTGAAGCAATTTGTAGAACACTACGAAAAGGCATTGGCGAATAAGGTGGAAAGCGAAAACCTAGAAGATGTGAAAAGTTGGAACACTTACATCCCGTGTATAAGAAAAGGTGAGTTGGAGAAGCAATTTCACAGTGTTTACACGCATGCAAAGGTTAAGGAGTTTTAGGAACAATTTGTTGGGAAGCTTGACTATTTATGTTTGAAGATAAAAGAAGGTGATATTGTGTCTGAGTATAAAGTAAAAGAATCGATTACATTTGGAGAAGGAGAAGAAGAATATACAAAAGAAGTGTCATTTATTGTCGATTTTAACGCTAAAACCAATGAAGCACATTGTAATTTTCGATTGTTTGAGTTTAGAGGAATGGTGTGTATACATCAATTGATGGTGAGGCATCAAATGGGAATTCAAAGAGTGCCTGACAAGTACGTGTTGAGAAGATGGTGCAAGAATGTAAAAAGAGTCCATACTAGGATTTGTTACTATAAGTCATCAATGTCAATTGAAGCGCGTTGGCATGACAACATATACAATCTATTTAATGAGGTTACTGATTTAGTGGAAGAATCTCAAGAGAATCGTGATATCGTGATGACAAGGCTTCAAGAGTTAAAACAAGAGTTGATGGAAACTTCAATTATGGTTCAAAGTAATGTTATTTCACTTAGTGATGGAAGGGGTACTCAAGGGAAGGATTCTTTGGAACTTGGAGATAAGGTTATACCTTCCAAACAAAGCATGAACATACTTGACCTAGAAGGTAGAGAATGAACAGGGAGACCATTGAAAAAAAGAAGGATCAGTGTTGTAGAAAAAGCTATTGAGAAGAAAAGATAAACAAAAAAGAAAAAATTGTCCAACCTAAGATTTAAGGTATAAGTTCTTAATGTTTTGTTATTTATTAGTTTATATAGATATGTAGATTTGTTCGATAAATGTTGAAATAGTTGTATTATTTGTAAATTTTAGGAGGTTGAGAAGATCACAGTTAGCCATCATATGGGGGCATAACAAAATGTTGTAAATTTAAATGTAAGAAATTTTGGACTATTTTTTTTTTTTTATATGCCAAGTCCTGTGGTTATTTTAAGAACTTAAACTGCTGTTGGTTTCTGTTGAAATTTATTTGAACATGAGCTGAACTGTTGAAAATGTAATTTTTTTTTGAAAACCATGAATTTATAATTTATTTTTAATTTTAGGAGGTTAGGGAGATTGCGGTTGGCCATCATATCGGGACACAAGAGAGTGTTGCAAATTTAAATGTAAGAAATTTCATTTTTTAATTGTAAAATTTCTTATTTCATATAATTGTCATTGAGAATCATTTTTTATCATTGGGTAAAATCACCCAAGCTACACAGGGCACTTAATATGGCTAAACATGATGCCTCATAATATGCCATCAAATATGGCATAAGGCAGAATCTTCCCATTTTCTCTAGCTTTATGTCCAACCCGAGGAAGCTTGAACCAATTTATGCCTTCTTTTCCAAGTTCACAAAACTTTTTAAATGCTCAAATTTGGATAGAGCAACCAAATAATGGGGATAGTCAAGTTTGAGGAGGAGGATAATCAAGTATTTTAGCAAATCAAGGTCAAAATTGGAGAAGACCACAGCCAAGTTAAGTTTGGAGAGGAGAAAAATCAAGTTTTACAAAAATGATGAACAAGACAGAAAATGATGAAGAATAGTTGAGAGATGATTAGATGATATATTATTAGAGGAAACATGGTTAGGTTAAGGTGCTTTTGCTAATGTAATTTTTTTTTTTTTTTTGGCATTCTATATATTTAATAACCTATTGGCACTTTTCGTTTTAACTAGATTGGCATGCCAAATGGACCTTTGTTTGTTGAAAAATTTTGGCAATGTCTCCCCTATTTTCAGTCCTAGCCTGACGTCTCACATCTCATTCAATACAATGAGAACAATAATAGAAATCACATCAAGTTACATGTAAGCCCACGCTTGACATTTCTCATTCTAAATCACCATTTACAAGTCACGTCTGTTATAAACTGAATAAGATTGGAGGAAAACCACCTCACCCAATTAGGTTCATGAGTGTTGAATTTATACACATCAAACAAGTGACCTTACATATTC
>QLOD02000016.1:7253615-7265698 GCA_003260245.2 Sideroxylon spinosum | reverse complement strand
GTCAAAAGGTCACGAAGCTTTGCGCCTGTAGTTTAGCCATTGGCCCATTACTCGTTAGTCTATCTCTGCAAGATAATACAATCTCACGTATTCACGCGGCATACTATGGGACCGTGAAAATTTATTAATTAATTGAAATATTACTTAATTGATAAAATAATAATTTATTAAGTTACACATTAATTAATAAAAAAATAATTTATCAAGGTATTCTTCATTTTTTTCAAAACATTAAACTTTATGATTTTACAAATATTACCCAATCATTAAATTATGAATTATTATTATTTTACGCCTTTATTTAACCAAAACATGTTCAAGAATGTAATTAATCTTACTAACTAGAAGTCATAAATCCAACCATTTTTGTCACAAATTAAAATTATAAAACAAGGAAAGACCTACCATTATTATTTATTTTAACCAGAATAATTTTTAGAAAATTCCTTACTAGTTAATTGACAAGTATGCTAAACCAGCATGGACGATTGCGATTTTATTCCAAAAATATATTCGACAACTTAATAGAGAATGAAAGGTGGAAAAGTTCTCTTACTTGTTGATAATTGTCCTGCTCATTCAAAAACTATTTAAGGTAGAGAATGGACGGTAGAAAAGTTCTCTTGCTTGTTGATAATTGTCCTGCTCATTCAAAAACTATTTAAGGTTTGATAAAAGTTGAATTGTTTTTTTTACCACACAACACAACATTAAAGATTTAGTCTTGCGATAGGGAATCATATAAGTTTTCAAGATACATTATCGTCTTCAGTTTTATTATAAACTTTTGGAGGGTTATGAAATTGAGATCCCAAATCCAAAGAAAATAAATGTTTTAGATGCAATTAATCTTGCAATCTAGGCTTGGACAACAGATGTTCAAGTAAATCCACTTGCAAATTGTTTTTGATATTGTAAAATTAGGTCTATTGATAATGTGACTTCAGAAAATTTAGATCAACACTCAAATGATGGAAGCTTTCAACAATTGCATGTTCTAATTCAAGATTTGAAGTATCGTGATGTAATGAATATTGAGTATCTTTTGAACTACGTAGGAGAAAATGAGGTAAGTTTAAAGTTATTGAGTGAAAAGAAAATTATTGACAATATTATGAGAAATGAGAAAGAAAATGAAATTAAAGATAATAATTTTGTACTTGAATCTGTCTCCTGCAAAGATATAGTTTAAGTCACAATCACATTGCATAGTTTTCCTTTGCAATATAAGAACACTAAACCAAAATTTCTTAATTCGCTAAAAATATTAGAGATGAGATCTAAGGAAACATCAATTTCAAGAGAAAACAAGTAATGTTGAGTCATGTATAAATACAATTTAGATGTATAAGGAAATTAGGATTAATTTATACATCAAGTTAGCATATTTATTTTTTTTTTAAATTGTATTATCTTATAAATTTAGTGAATATTAATTTATCATATTGGTCCCAAGTCGGGACCAGTCAAAAATATTATCTAACCGAGGTTATACTGTATATGAATGATCCCACATTCTTTATTTGTATCTTATCCATATATAATATACTTGTATTAGATATTTAATAATTTAACAAGAATATTTAAATACTATATATATTTTTTTATACATAATTGAATATCTATATAGATGTATTTTAGTAATTTAATTTTAACACACAATTGATTACTCCTTTTTAATGTAGTTTATGACTTCACAAGTATCGTTCTCAGAAAATAGGGTTTTGTACACGAAAATACCTATCTTAACCTAAAAGCTATATTGAAGACAATAAAACAAAATCAAAATGTAATTATTTATTCAAGACAATCAATCATTATCAGTAAAACATATATTTTATATATGGAATAATTCGATGATATTTTATAAATATCAATTATTTATTAAATAGAATTTACATTAAATATAGAACTTTTTTGTATCATCATATCATTAAATCAGAGAATTAATGAATTTGATTATTAGGCATGTATGGTTGACAACCTCGAGTTACACATACTTGTTAACACGTAAATAGAATCAGTTTACTTCAATTTCACCCATTTCCAACTTTGTATACATGAGTGTGTTTGGGGGAAAGAAAAGAAAAAAAAATAAAAAAAAACTTTTTATTATTTTATTGTAGTTCCATCATGTGTTATTTTTATTAACCCAAATCAAATTTTTTCTTACTAGATGAGGTCATTATATGTTATTTTTAATAAAAATTATTTATTTAATAAAGATTTATAAAAATTCATAAAAATTGGAGAGAGAGAGAGAGAGAGAAAATTAAAAAAAGTAGGATAAATTTGAAAATAGTTAGTAAAAGTTGAAAATGTATTCTATAAATTTGAGTGAAAAAAAGTTAAAGATAACTAATAAAAATTAATAAATGATAAGGAATTAATAAAAAAAAATTGTAATTGCAAATGGGACCTATACAACTGTCAACACTTACCAATTACGAGATTCGTTCAAATTCTTTCACAAATTGGGCACGTAAAATCGAACGGAAACAAAGAGAAAAAAAAAAAAAAAAACCCAAAATGCAACCGAATCAAACCTCTGCTAAAACAGGGAAAAACTTGGTTGCAATCGAAGAAAGAGAAGGACGGGTTTCGAAGGAGTACTAATTGGACAACCTTTTTGGCCGGTCAGGTGATGACGGACAATCCTTGCCGTCCCGGCCAAGAACCCGGAAGGATTCGGCCGGTGCCCTGTCGGTCTCCACCGTAGCTTCAGCCTCCGAAATGCCTTGTCACACGTGATTCCTTCCTTCCTTCTTTCGCGGTAAAACACTGTGCGATTAAAACCGATTAATTTTTCTTTTTCGTTTTTTTTTTTTTTTTTTTTTTTTGTTGGAAGATAGAAATGTAATCAAGAGAATATTCTAAATGTTTGGAGTTATATAAAATTGTATAAAAGTTAATGTCTCGTGATTTATGCAATGAGTAAAAAGATTAAATTGTACAGTCTCGTAATTCGTATTTATAAAGAGTTTATAGAGTTTTATATTATAATATAGAACTTCAAACAAAGTCATTATGGCACACAAACTAATTCTAATAATATCTAAAAACTTTTAAAGCTTATCGATTTTTTATTTTACTATACGTATTACAAACTTACATTTTATCTTATTTTTATTTTACTTTTTATTACTCAAAATACAACTTATATTAATTTCTTTGAAGTTGGGTTGCATGTTTTTTTAATTAAGAAAATAAAGTCATATATCATAGACTTTGCAACCAACTTTTTAGTTTATTTTATTTTAACATATATGTATACATATTTATTTAATTTTATGAAAGAGGGGGGGAACTAGGAAGCCCCCCGAATCCTATCTTCATGTGGTTAAAGCAGAGCCTCACGTGAAGGGTGTGGCTCATTCCACTTTTGGGCTTATCGGAAAATCACATTGGATAGACAAAAATAGATAATTGGGCTCGGTTTGTGAGAATCCTGCTAATTTAGTGCTTCCCCCACAACAGAAACGGGCCCCACACGCTTTCATTTACGTCAGTTCCCATGTGGTCTTCGTCATGGATTGTGCATGCCATTAAGGGGTTGTTTGGCGTGATGAGAAATAAAGAAAAAAAAGTTTTGATTATTTTTTTTTACGTTTGATGCTCATTGTCTAAACTGCGTTTTCTGGCGAGGAATAGTGATAAACTGTCCGAACGATTTTCTTGAACCGTTCGGATGAATGAGACCAATAACCTCAGTTCGTAACTTCAAGCGATGTCGAAATGATATCGTTTCGAGCCCCTTACCTATTACAGCGGTCGCCTCTGCCTACAAGATTCTCAAGGACGTTCTCTCGTCAGTCATTCAGCGAGAGATGAGGAAGAACTCTTCTTACTAGTTACAAAGCTCTACCTAAAAATATCGTGGAAAACAACCAACAACACAAGATAGCCGCTACCTTCTTCGATGAAGAACCATCACACGAAAGACGCAATCGGCCATTCACAGTTAGAGGTATATTACTCCAACCTTTGCCCATTTATGCTTTGCTTGGTCGATTTTCTTACGTGGGTGGATTGTGTGTTGTCTACGGATCGTTTTTTTTTTTTTTTTTTGAACCATTCGAGTTATGCTTTCCATGTGATCATCGATCTAGTTCTTTCTCCTCCATATAATGGTTTGGATTTGTTGCTGTTCATCGGTTTTCTTCCAAACCGATTGTCGATCCCCAAATCGACAAAATCCACCCGGATGATGTCCGCCTACTCGCTCGAACAGTTCTGTACAGAACCTAAATCGTCCTAACGATTTAGACCGCATGATGCTTAGGCCAGAGCCAAAAGCATCTGAATGGGTAACAGAATTCCGTTAGGACGACTCTGGGCATAATGAGATTTTTCTGAACAATGTTCTACGTCCCGTTCGGATGGCGTGTGGTGAAATTTCCTTCTTCTTTCCGCTTCGTACATAGCTTACGACCCAAGGACCGATTATGTTGCATTTTGTTTATTGATCTGAAAAAAATTTAACTTGGATGTTTATCGGGATATAAAATTAAAATTTCTTTATGTAGTCATAAATGGTTTGATCATGCCCTCATATTTGCAAGTAAAAAAAACCTAAACCATATTTTGTAGTGTCCTTTTAGATTACAGTTTGTGTTAATCCTTTTTTTTTTTTTTCTGTTGACGAATATGATTTTGTTCCGTAATTGGCGATCCAATTACAATTGTTTAGCCTTCGACGTAGCTATGATGTCAATCTTTCTAACACACTATAGCATCCACATTGAAGTTATGCTTCTTCCGTTGAATGTAACTATTATTTTGGATTAATCTACACTCTACACTTTTATTTTTTCTTTCAAGAATTTTTAGTTTGTAGTAAAAATTGACTTCCACTTGCCAGCTTCAACTTATATGACGCACAACTTGTGAAACACTTGCATGTATCGCACTCACTTGTTAACGTGTAAATATTTTTTAATTTCCTAGTTTTGGTATGGACTTGCCAGACTCCTCATTTCCACCCTCAGACGACTTCCAAAATATTGATAACGATTTTGCGCCGGGGTCCTAAAGGCGGAGGCGCAGTGAAAAAAATAAGGCCACACGGGATTTTCAGAAAATAAGAGCCCTACTCACCCTTACAATGTCCCTCATAGACAACGGATACCGAAGGGGTAACACATTATCCCCAACCGATTACAATCATCTTTTAACGGAATTCAACCGCACAATGGCACAATCCTTAACTATTATCCAACTTAAGAGTAAGATTCAACAGTTGGGTAAAGAGTGGCGAATAGGGATGGACTTGAAAAAACCCTACTCCAGAGTAATCGGAATGGGATGGAATTATGAGCGCAATACCTGGGATGCCCCCGACTGGTGGTGGGTAAAGTAGCTATAGGTATGTAAAATGAAACATATTCCACTCTATATGGCTTGTTATTTTATTAGCGAGTCTTTTTGAACGTGTGCTATTAGTATTGTGCTTATTAGTCTACATTTTTCTGTTGTTGCCTTACAATTAGAATAACCCTCAATATGCTGGCTTTCGAACCAAAAAACCACCCCAAGGTTCAGTAGGGATGAGTTCAGGCTGAGTCCGGAGACAGAAGGACGAGCAAGAAGACATAGATGACAGACATAGTGGGTCCAAACGCTGCCTAAGCCATGTTGCTATGATGATTAATGCCATTGCTAACATGGCGGACGCTATGTGCGGGAGGAGGAACGAGATGCAACCGGTTTGGGGCTCTTGGGAGACTTCAATGGAAGCATGTGTTGGAAAGTAGATGGCGATGGACTCAATTGACAACCACTCTGAACTCCACTTATTTGCTGTTGACTTATTCTTTACCGCAATCAATCAGGAAGCTTTCATGTCCCAACCTGATGATGATATGAAGCTGCGGTGGTTGTTGTATCAACAACGCAAACATGTACGAACGTAAAGCGCACCATCTGTTGCCCCATTTCACCTTTACCACCCGCTACCAACCCCCGATGAACCATTATGGGGTTTCTTCCCCGAGTAGTAGCATAAAATACACCATGAGTCCATTGTCTACTGTTGTACCATTAATGTTGCAATACTTACTTTACATTATATTGCTGAGAATGCTTTCAACTTTTTATCGGCAATTACCTTCCATAAATGAGTGTTTTAAGAATAACTTACGACGATGCTGTTTGGTGATCGCTGAGCAATATTACCTGCATTTCTTCTACTTTACTTTTTGTAGCATACTTTATTTTCATTTTCATGTTCTCGTAACATCCCACACTTCTCATATAGCAGTAGCAGCATTTCACCTTTCTAGGTTAGTCCATATATATGAAAATGATATAATTGTGATTATTCGTTAATCATATATTTCGCTTGTGTAACATGTTCGGGCTTCAATGAAGACCATCTTCCAAGGATGGAGAAGGATGGGGATAACATTCCGGAAATAAGTGATGCCATTGTTGGACGTGTAGCACATGCCGACATATTCACCGATGCCTGTGCGACGTCAACTGCTGCCCTTGCCTACCAGTATTACTCATCCATCCTATGCAGACAACCATGTCACACGTCTACCCTACCTGGTCAATGATGGGTTTATGAACTTCTACAAGGCCAACCCAACATTTGTATGAGGCATGTCATGTAAGTAAGAATGTCTTCATGAAGTTATTCGAGGAACTTACCACCAAGTTTGGGCTACCTCGAGCGTCACTTGTTTCCTTAGCAACCGAGGAAACTATTGCCATTTTCTTGATGATATTGGCCAACAACATGTCAAACAAGCAACTGCAAGAGCATTTCCAACACTCTGGTGAGACAATTTCCCATCATTTCCGCATGGTGTTATCAGCAGTAAAACGTCTAGCGCAGGACTACCTTATGCCTGACCTTCAACAAGCCATGCCGCATCCGCGCATTGTTAACAATTTCCATTATCGACCTTTTGTGGTATGAAATTACGTCCGTATGCATCCATACAACGATGGGTTACTAACATATAGTCTTACGTTTCTATGAATATTATGGCCTTAGGACTTTCTTGGAGTGTTGGATGGGACTCATGTACCATGTATCCTCCCCCCCTAGAAACAATTAACCTTTTGCTGTAAAAAGGAGGGCTTCACTCAAAATATTATCATTGTATGTGATTTTGACCAGCATTTCGTATTTGTGTCATGTGGTTAGGAAGAAAGAATGTATGGTAGTCGTATTTTAAAAAAATTACTGTCTACTCCGAATGAAGCTTTTCCCCACCCTATGACAGGTACATACGCAGCTATGGAACCGACCCTCGTTTAGACGTTCGTATATTCATCTATTTACTGTACAAAAATCTTAGTTTTCAAACTTAAATCCATATCGGCAAAATGTTTATAGGGAAATACTACCTCGTTGAAGCTGGCTACTCAAATAAGAACGGGTTCCTAGCATCGTACAAAGGTGATCGGATACATATGCAATAGTTCAGAGGTGATCGTGGCGCTCGAAATTCCTGTGAACGCTTCAATTAGGTGCATTTGGCATTACGAAGTGTCATCAAACGAACTTTTAGTGTTTAGCAAAGCAGGTAGGCTGTATTACGCCTTATGCCGCCTTACGACTACAGGATGCCAGTAGATATTGTCGTTTATACAATGGGCCTACACAATTTCATACTCAAACACGCAGGTGTAGATGATTTGGCATCAAAGCCAGGACTGGGAACACGAGATGGGGTAGTGTCGTCCGCAGTAACCGAAGCGTCACATGACACAGTTGTAAATGACGATGATGCGTGGGGGGTTAGAGATTACAGATATGGAAAAGGATCGTGAATGGATGCACTACACGATAGAATATGTCGAATGGCTTCGCTCGTCGCTGAAGTCCTCCGAGTCACTAATAGTCCATCCACATTGTTGTTTACATTGTGTATAATAATAAATTTTTGTGCAATATAATCTTATTGGTTTTGAAAATGTAAATGAACATAATGACAGTTATGTATTGGGCAAATTTGTAAATATTTATAAGACTTGAGGAAAACACTAAAAGAACATAATTATATTCCATTACATTTAAATGGAAAAAGAACGAACATAAATTATACATAACAATAACATTAATCACTTCGCAATAGTTTGCATTGTCAAGCACAAAAGCGATACGACGGACAAACAAAAGAGAACCAGAATAAGCAGAAATAACAGTACTCTATGCTTAGGAGGGTGGCAAGGTTTTCTAGCATGACGTTGTCAGCGGGATCGAAAATGACTATCTACTGCGGGGGTGGTAGTTGTCCCATTATCCTGGAGGGAAGCTTGACCATTGGGAGGTCATCTAGGTGGCCTATTGCTGTAAGTTCTAGTACATCTGATGGATCTCAAACTGCGTAGCATCTAGACAGTGGTGCTGGAATTCTCTCCAACTCGCCACTATTGCATGCTTCTGCTCTATGGACTACCTGTGCCATTCCCGCCACTCAACGTTTGCCTGTCACTCTTGCTCGAAACTAATCGTCAGGGCATCCAATCTCTCAAAAAGATCGATGGAGGAGCTACCAGTCACCGTGTCCCTACCAAAGAACATGTTGCCAGTCAATTTTTTCCTTTTCTTCTGCGATTTTGATTTATTTAGGGTTGTCTCATCTATAGCTTTATCTTGAAAGACCCGCTTCTCATTACTTCCAATTCTGATTCAATCTTGGATGGCGCAATTTGTAATGAACAATGTAGATAGAAGAGCAGCTGGGTTTGTGCTGGTTGGCGCGATGGGAATTGAGAACCTCTCTAATTAATCTCCTAGCACATATTTGCTTCCCAGTCATTATGGTGCAAAGAAACGAAGCTTGCTCTACCGTAAGGTCCATTATGCACTTCTGTAGGATGAGACTACTAGCTGAGACGATGTTAAGAATGTGGTATTCATCCTTTAGATCACCTTGAAAGTACACAGATCTGGTCCAGGTTTTGCTATTTTTACTCAGCAAGGGGACCAGGTCGGCGATAACTAGTCATCACCGTAGTGGTACTCTGGATTAGTAACAACAGGTAGTGGAGGATGGTGCTGAAGTGATCGGGGCCAATCATGTAATCCCAACTCCTAATCTTCGAGTAAATCCATGGGCCGTCTAGCTAAAACTCAATGTATTTTAAGTTGGAGTAGAACTCGTGAATGAGTTCTTCGTAGGCAAAACCATGCTGGGACAACAAAATACACCAACCCCGTCATTGCAGTTTATGAATAGTGTTTAGTTGTTGTATCGTCTAGTCCTCGAAAATGAGTGCCACTCCACGACCACCGCCTTTGTGATATAGTTGTCTGTGTATTTCGCTTGTGCCTCTGGCCTTGTAAATTTGTAGTTATCCCAGCCTGTTTTTCTTACTAGATGAACCCTTTTTTGCAAGCTATTTGAAACATTTTGTGATGCCGGAAGCCATCTTTCAAGAAAAAGAAGAAAATTTTACTAACAGAAGATACGAATATAATTACAAGTAATTACAAAAATAGTAGTCAAATATAAGAATTTAAGCATACGATTGACATAAGAGTTAAATATGAAATAGGAGACCTAAATTTCATGCGATTGACCAATTTCCCTTGTCGTCAGAATTTTTTTAGGTATTCGTCTGAACGGTATTTCATCATCCATCAGGATGGAATCGGGCAGACAGAAAACTGTTGAAACAGTTTGTTACAATCTGTCCAAACGAGTATAAAAAAGATACAAAAAATAGACGAAGTGGGTGTCGTTTGGCGGCTCATGAATCATTGTTCACATGACAAAAAAATGTTTGCCCATTCGAGTAACGGAATTCTAGTTATGTAAACGATACAGGCTAATGAATGATAAAATTTTCTATGATTCCTAGTTTGGTCCACAGTCATCATTTTCTCTCCCATCAAACATGGCCAGATTTTTTCACTACTTTATTGGAATGGAAGCGAAGACTATGTTGGTGAATCTTCCTAAAAAAGCAAAACCAAATGAAAAAAAATTAATTACGACAAAAAAACACGAAGTGAGTATGCATGCCTAAAAATCAGTCAAAACGAGTCCGATAAGGAATCCATCCAAATGAATCTGCCCAGAAATGAAATCAGATAGAAGGAGGGTACGTGTAATGGACGCTCTTGTAGTCACTCACGTTCAATGGACTGGTGGGGAAGGCCAGGAGAATGGAAGCCACCGGGGGAGAGAGAGAAGGGTCAGAGATGGTTAGGAAGAGAAATGGTATATATGTTCCCGAACAATCCGTCCAGACGGTTTGGGTTCTGCATGATAGGGACATGTGGCATTTTCCCATTGGCCGGTACCGTAGGCATTCACGAGGGCCTCATTTTTTTCCGCGTCTGCTCTGAAGTCATCCAAACGATCTTCCTTTGACCGTCAAGATGGATTAAACTTAGTCAAACTGCCACTTCCCGAAGGGGCAGTTGGATGATTGCCCCCTTATGAAACGCCATAAAATCATCCGAATGAATAATGATTCTCATCAAAACTTTTTTTGAAATTCGTCTGAATGGTGTTTCATCATTCGTCGGGACGGAATCAGATAGACGGAAAACCGTTAGAATAGTTTGGTACAATCTGTTCGGACGAGTTTAAAAAAGATACAAAAAATAGACGAAGTGTGTGTCGTTTGGTAGCTCAGGTGTCATTGTTCACATCCCAAAAAAATTTTTGCTCATTCGATTAAAGGAATTCTGGTTATATAATTTTTTTTAAAAGATATTCAATTTTTTTTTTTTAAATTTGAGAGGGTGAAAGGGTAATAGAGAATTTCTGATATTTTCAGAGATTTTCAGAGATTTTCGGCAAATCTTTGTGCGCCAAACACCCCCCCAAGTCATTACTAAACCTATTTATTTTTTTACTTATCATTACCGTTTTAAAGTTACTTAATTTTTTAATTGAAATTCCAAACCCGTTCTATCTCAAATTCACGAAACCCGTTTTAAATCCATAAAATCCATTTATATTCAATTGGTCAAATTACTCATTAAATACTTAATTTAAAATAAAAATAAAAAATTAGTAAGTGATAAAAATGTTAAATATATTAAATTGAATAAATTAAATGGGCAAAGGACCTCCAAATGTTTTTTAAGGGAAAAGAAATATACTAAAAATAATAAAATTAATTGTACATAATACACAGAAGCATTCCCTTAGAACAGCACAATAGAAATCACATTTTATAAATGACTTTCAAACTAAGTATAGAATTTTCCATTAATGACCTTGACTTAAGAACTTTAAAAAAAAATTATAGGGATAAAATTGTAAATATATAAATATATATTTTATTTTATTTTATTTTATTTAAAGGGTATCCTACATGCATTGGGTATATTATAAGTATAAATAAGTATCCATTATCAGGTACCTGACAGGTAATCCCATACCCATCCCAAATTTGTACAGGTATTATATTTCAATTCTAAATCCGTTCCAATCCATTAAGGTATTTCCCAACAGATTTTTATCGGATTTGATAGGATTGGGTACCCTCGTGTACCTGTTTCATAGACATTTTTACATGCCATTGAAATTGTATAAATAAATAAATAAATAAATTCTTTTATAATTTTTATCTCCATAATAGAACGTGTCACTTTTGATAAAGAAATTAGCGGATCAGGTTGATACAACTAATCAAAATTTAATTTATGATTAATTTTTATTTGTTGAATTTACATATATTGGACTTGTGAACTAATTATTCGGAATCAATAATTATTTAATAGATCCAATTTATATGTGTCCAATAAATAAAGATTAAACATTTATAATAGTGTAATTTATATTTGTATAAAGCATTTAATTTAGAATACATTAACACTGAATTAATTTTTATTTTAACTAATTCAATTATTAATACATGGAGAAATTATTATGTTTTATTAGAATATATGATGTGTCCTACTTATAAAAATCAATAATAGTAAAAACTGCGAGTCATAAATGTTTTATGT
The DNA here is from genome assembly GCA_003260245.2 of Sideroxylon spinosum. Classification (NCBI taxonomy): domain Eukaryota; kingdom Viridiplantae; phylum Streptophyta; class Magnoliopsida; order Ericales; family Sapotaceae; genus Sideroxylon; species Sideroxylon spinosum. Next base: position 7,253,769 of record QLOD02000016.1, on the reverse strand, counting down.
GGTAATTATATATCCACAAGACACATGTTTCGGAACATAAAATATTTGCCCAAATAAATAATGCTGCTGGTAATAAAATAGTTATGGATTACCATTTTACATACATTGTGTTTGGATATCAAAATCAAAATTTAATTTTTTTAAATTTTCACAA
>QLOD02000016.1:7120307-7133900 GCA_003260245.2 Sideroxylon spinosum | reverse complement strand
TTTTTTCTTATTTATTTAACATTCCTTATATAATTTCTTTTTTTTCCATTTATTTTCGTGTTTGTATCTATTTCTTTTTCTTTAATTAAATAATTTTCTTTTTTATATTTTTATTTTTTATTTAACATTATCTAAAAATAAAAATAATATAAAAAATAGTACATATGATGCTTACACAAAATAAAAAATAAAATAAATAAATGAGTGGTTAGAATTGAAGATAAGAAGAAAATCTGGATTAAAACTATCTAAAAAAACCAATGAATATTTGGCACATAAACCAACGATCATTAAATATAAAGAATATTAAATAAAATATAAAAAAGATAAATATAATATATAAAAGATATAAAGAATATTAAATAAATATAATAAATAGAGAAAATTGTCACATGAGCCAGTGAGTATTTGGCACATAAACCAATTATCATTAAATATAAAGATAAATATTAAACAAAGCAGAAAAAGATAAATATAATAAATAAAGATATAAAGAATATTAAATAAATATAATAAAAGGAGACGACGGAGTAAAATATGATGAATAAAAAATATAAAGAATATTAAATAAATAAAGTCAAAAAAGATATTAAAAACAATTAAATAAATGAATTTAATTAATAAGATAAAAATAATAAATTAATTAACCAATAATTATATATATATGATTTTGTAAGGGGGTAATATTGTAATTTGAAAATGACGTGCGGTTGTTAGGGGAGAGGAGAAAAGAAATTTTTATTCAATTTGATTTGGTTCTAAACTAGCCTAATTTTTTTATATTAGATAATAATGTTTCTAACATAAAATACATATTTTTGTAATTACCAATATATTTATCATTTTTTAATATGAAAAAATTACATATATTTCTGTTGTTTGAAAAAAATTGTCAACTTTGATATCTTTTTATTAATTTGGCGTCTGTTTTTGTTAAAATATTACTGTGTGAATAAATTTATCCGAAATTTATTATATTCACGACCCCCAAATGACAAATTATTACCAAACATATCAATTCCTAATGTCCCAGCAACTCATCTTCTTTATAAGAAGTCTGGTTTTTCTAAATCAAAACCGTCCCCGTCCCCATCACTCTCAAACTCAGGATCTGCATCATCAAACGTAGAGTTGCATGATATTGTTAGTCTTTGGGAGAGTTTGCTTGGGGTGTGCTTCAAAAGGGTAGTTTTTTTTTTTTTCATATAATAAAAAAGCAATAAATAATTGGTATTCTTTAATTTAATGACCAATTTTTGCTAAAATTTCGGATATGGAGTTGCATGATTTATATAATACACGCCCAGAATAACATATATTTTCTAGGATAAATTATACTCACACTCTTTCAGCTATGACCCAGTATTATTTAATCCCTTTTATTTAAAATTTGTAACACTTACACTCCCTCAACTTTTAAAACTATTGACAAGATTAATATTGTTAGATAAAAAGACATTTTCAGCCTCACTTAATTAGCAAAAATCAAGTAAATCAGGAGTGTTATTGTAATGTTTAAATGATGTTTAGCTTATCTGGACTTAGTTAAATATTCAGATGAGGTATATGTAAATTATCAAAAGATAATAATAATAATGGAATTTGTAAAATTATCTATATATGTTCATTTTTTTATAAAATAATAAAATAAATAATTGTTGTAAAATATTGATTACTTTTTTTCTCATCTTTATAATTTAACAAAAAAATGAATTAAGTTTATTTTTTTCTAGTTTATCTTTATCCAAGATTTTTTTTTTCTCAAATAAATTTAAAATTCAAAAACACAATATAAAACAAAAATTAATAAAGAAATTCACGAATTTTGAACTTAAAAAACAATAGAGTAAATTAAGAGAAATGGATATAAGGGAGCATGGAGTATTTATTGGTTTAAAATAGGGATGACAACGGACTGGAGTTCTTCCCCATCTCTTCTTTAATAAGTATTCCTCTTATTTTACTCATGGGTTGTTCTATGACTGGTATTTTATTGGGAGGTCATCTCTCTTAAAGAATGATAATGGGACGGGTAAAGAGACAATCTCACCCTAATTAAATGAAAGTAGGGTAAAAAATTAAATCCTCAAAAAATTTGGAACTGAAATGAGGGTAGCTAAAATTGTGTTGATTCGTTCTGATTAGGTTTTAAATTACAAAATTATTTTACTAATCTCATCTTGCATGTTAAAAAATTAAAATATTTTGCATTGAAATATCAGTTAAAAATTTAAAATATATACACTAACAAGTAATATCTTGATTTTTTTGGTGATTAAGGTGCTGTTTGGAGCATTAATCAAATTCAAAAAATTTTTAAAAACCTCAAAAATTTTAATCTTTTCAAACTCTAAAAAATTTCAACTTTTTAAAAAAAAAGTCAAAATCAATTGAATTGGACATTTGCCAGATTTTTTAAAAGTTGTAATGACATTTTTACCAAAAAGTTTTACAAAACTCTAAAAATTTTTAAGATTCTCCATTAAAATTTTGCTACGTATCATTTTATATAAAATTTAAAAAATTTATATCAAATTAAAAATAAATATCCAACCATCATTTCAAAATAACTTTTTACATTCCAAGCTTCAAAAAATTTCACTTTTGGTTTTTTTAGCATTCCAAACGGCCCCTAGTTGAGACTTAAAATATCTTTTTATCATCTTGACTAACGGTGTTAATCTTGTCAATCCTTTTCATAGTTTAGGGATATAAGTGTTACAATTTTTAGATGACGAGTTAAATGATAATGAGTTATAGATGAAGGGGTATAAGTGTAGTTTGTCTTATTTTTTTACTTAACGGCTTTAATCATTGATAGATTATTTATTTATTTTTTAATCACATGTTTTCTTTTGGCCCAACTACAAAAGTATTCATATGTTTATTTATTAATTTTTTAAAGCAGATGATTGTTGAAGGGTTTACAGTAAGAATTTCTTCTATTAATGGCCTCAGGTAATAAAGTTTACTTTCCTCCATTATCTTTTATTAATGGAAACAAAAATTGAAAATTATATCCTATTTCAAGTATTATGTTAATTTTTATAAAGATAAAATTTAAAATTAAGAATTATTTAACTCGTTGGCGTTATAAATAATTTGAATGATTTATGAACAAACTTGGGCTTAATTGGAATTTAAATAAAAAATTAAATTCGTTTAATAAATAAGTCAAGTTTAAATAACGCCTATCTAATAATTCAAAGTCGTTTAATATATATTCTTAATTAAATTTTTATGTATATGATAATAAAATGTGCATTTCATTCTAAAAATTACATTATATTTTATTGAATTTTTAAGCAACCGATTTCTACATTAATAATTATATTATTAACTATTATATTTTACAATAAATTAACGGAACTCAAACAATATCTAAAACGAGTTAACCTCGAACAATATGGATCATGTTTAGGTGTAATTTTTTTTATAACTTTAGATATAGTGCTATTTTAAAATTCATTTTTTGAAATTATGAAAATATTTTAGCTGGGATTCTTTTTTTTTTTTTTAAAATAAGTCTTCATTTTCTTTTACTCAAATTCAAAATTAGTTGGAAAAAAAAAAAAAACACCCTAAAAGGCTAAAAGAGCTCACAAAAGAACCAATTCCAAACATGGCAGCCGTTATCCCAACCTAGGGCTAGGGTTTAATCTACTTGGATTTTGAAATCTGGTTGTCCCTCGCCCTGTAATTTACTCAGGGTTGCTTCCTCTGCGGCTCCAACGCATTGATTGAGAAATGGCAAAGAACAACAAGAAGAAGAGCAACCCGAAGAGCAATAGCGATTCCAACTCCGGTTCAGCTTCTGGTTCGTCCAGCATTTTCAAAACCCTGTTTGGAGATATCCCAGAACAGAGCTCTCTTTCCATCTTCTCCGACGAAAATCCGTTTCGGAGAAAACCCAGTGATCGCTCCCAAACGCCCCATCAGCAACAACCGCAAGTAGGGTCAGCTGAAGACGTAGGAAACACTGGAATCCCTAATTTTGTTGAGGTGAAGAAGAGGAAGAGGGACAAAGAGAAGAAACGTAGTTTGGATTCCGATTCGATCGACGAACCTTCGGAGACCGCACTGCAACTCAAGAAATCAAAGAGGGATGAGCCGAAAAGCTCTGATCTTGGTGTCGAATCGGAGGAGAGAGGTGAAGGAGAAGATAAATTGGGCGTTGATTCCATGGATGCATTGAAGCGAGGCAAAGGGAAAAGGGGCAAAGGAAAAGACCCCAATTTAGGCATGGAATTACAGGAAATACCAAAGAAGGGGGAAGAGGATATTCAGAATATGGTTGTGGAGTTGAAAGAAACAGAGGTTAGTGATGCAAAGGGAACTGAGAAGAAGAAGAAAAAGAAGAAGAGGAGGAGGGAGGAGGAGCTCGAGGCAGAATACGAGGCGCGGCGACTTGGATTTGTCACCATCAATGATGAAGGTGGAGAGGGAGCATTGGGAGGAGGGAAACTTGTGGGCAAGAAGAGGAAAAATGTTGATGATCCAGTTGCTATGGGTGTTTCCAAGGAAGGATTCGACGATGAGGCTAAGCTTTTGAGGACTGTTTTTGTTGGGAATTTACCGTTGAAGGTTAAGAAAAAATCTTTGCTAAAGGATTTTAGCCAGTTTGGAGAAGTTGAGTCTGTGAGGATTCGGTCTGTTCCTCTACTGGATGTAAGTGTTTCCCAGATTCCTCTTTGGGTTATCAGATTAACAGTTTCCTGTTTGTGATATGTATGTTTACCATTTCTGTTTTTTTTTTTTTTTTTTACATTGGCAGTCCAAAAAACCGAGGAAGGGTGCAATAATTCAGAAGAAAATCAATGATTCCGTTGATAGGTATGGTATTTAATGGTATTTTCTCGTTGTTTCCTTTATTCTTTTGCATTTCACTGTGCCTAAAGTTTAGTGATGGTGTTGTGTTTGGATCAAAGATTTTTTAAGGAAAAAAGAAAGGATTAGGGATTCAAAATTCCTTCTTTTGTTTGGTTTGTGATGGAACAGAGAAGGGAAAAGACATGGTGTTTGAGAAATTAAATTAGAATACTAATTCGTTGATGAACGCCTTTTATTTTGTTATATTTTGTTAATCCATTTAAATATAAGCATGTAGTTGGGATTTTGTGTTTTCTTCTCTCCTATATTTCCTTTTTCTTTTTCCTCACCAAATCCTCACAAACAACCGTTACTAGAAGTTTACCTAGAATTATGTAGAAAACGCATACATTGAAAGCAATGTTGGAAGATTATAGGAATAGTTAAAATTACATCAATGCCCCTGTAATGAAATAAGTTATAAAACTGTTTTAAGACTGTTAAACGATTTTTGTGGAAAGGAAAAAAAAAAAGTTAAAACTTACCTTCAAAAAGGGAGACGGCAATTCGGTGTTCTCCCTTAATAATATATTTTAGATTTTCACACATCTTTGGGGATAATGTTGCAGTTTACTGGTATTGGAGATATGTTACATGTACTGCTATAAATTTGTGAAGTTCTGTAGGGTAAATGGTTAATTGCCTGAGGTTTCGTCTTCTTTTTTCAGTTTTCTACTCTAATATAATGATAAATTATCTGGGTCTTGCAGTGTTCATGCGTATATTGTTTTCAAAACAGAGGAATCTGCCCAAGCTTCTTTGGCCCATAATATGGCTGTGGTATGTTGTTCTTTGACTGATTATAGCATGATTTTTGGTGATTTGGATATTCTGTGATCGAATTTCAAACTGCATGTAATGGGTGGGTTGTGATCTAGGTTGGAGGAAATCACATCCGTGTTGACCGGGCATGTCCACCACGCAAAAAACTTAAGGGAGAGAATTCTCCGCTCTATGATAGCAAGAGGACTGTTTTTGTGGGTAACCTGCCATTTGATGTGAAGGTGATGTGCTTTTTCTTTTTCTTTACATAATTGCAGGTTGCAGACTGCCAATTGCTTCTTATGCTGCCTATGTTGATCTGGATGCTTGATCTATCTTTTATGCAGGATGAAGAAATTTATCAGCTTTTTTCTGGTATAAAGGATCTAGGATCTAGCATTGAGGCCATTCGGGTTATTAGAGATCCTGGTACTAGTGCTGGGAAGGGCATTGCTTATATCTTGTTTAAAACGAGGGTATGATTAGTTTTACAGGGCATATTTATTTAGTTTTACAGGGCATATTTATTCCTTCCTCTGTGTGTTTAAGATGATTGAAGTTTATCTTGTGCTTTCACTTATTATATATAGTTTACTGCAACACTTAATACTAGAGATCTGCAGTCCGAATGGAGTGTGTACCTTTTCTGCCTGTATTTGTTTTCCTTATTGAATGATTAACAAAATTAACATGTTAAGGCTTTATGAAATTTGAAGTTAAAGGGAGCAACAGCCTGCATCATGAAACAAATGGCAAAATACACACGTGCACATATTTTAATTCAAGGTTACTTTGAAAGGAGTTTTTAGTTATCCTTTCGTTGAAAATTTTAGTATGGATAGCAATGGTTTTAAGTCAACATTCTTAGCTTCAGTCCTTTTTAGGCCAATGTTTGCCTAAAAAAACATGATATACTTGCATTTTCTGTTTCCTCCATTAGATATGCATTCCATGTTCATTCTCACATGCTTGTTGCCTGTTGGTATGGTTTTTCTCCCATGAAATTTTTCATTTCGTCTCTAGTACAAGGGTTCAATTCTAAGCTTTGTTTACTGTAGTTACTAGGATATTATATTATTTTGGTGTTTGGAGCCACGAAAGGTCATGTAGAAATCAAAGGAAGAACTGAAAATTAAATAATCAAGTGGGAGATTCTTTGGGATTAGATTACAATTTGCTATTCTACAAGTAAAACCAAATTGCTTTACATGTGGAGGCAGTATGGAATTTGTGGGAAGAATTTTAATATTTTTTTTTGGTAAGTAAGATAATTTGGATAAAGGGATAATAAATTACATAGTCCAATTTGTGGGAAGTTCATACCAATGGGGCATGCTTTTTTATTTATTTATTTTAATTGTTGTGCCTAATGTTTATTCCATTTGAAATCACAAGGCATCAAATGTTCGTATTAAAAAGAACAAGGTATCAAATGCAATTAACAAATATAAATGAAATTACAAGGCATCAAATGTTTACAAATAATATTTACCATACTTTCTTACTAGTGAGCCTTTCTTTTGTTTTGATCTGCATTTTGAAAACTTGATTTTAGTGTTCCAGTACTGAGTTTTTTTTATTCTGCTGCTGCTTGTTATCATAGGGAATCTAATAATTTTGCACGTATTAATACCTTATTTATAGTTTTTGTATGTTGCATTGCATCTGTGATAGACTCACTGATTGAGCATTGGGGTGAGGTCTCTAACGTAATGGGTTTTCTGAATCACCTTGTTTTGGGTTAAAGATTTTATGTTTTCATATTTTTGAATTTGGGTTTGCAGGCACACATGTTATGTATGTGTAAAATCTTTTTAAACTCTTCTTCCTCTTTAATTATTTTTTTCTTTCGTAGTCTATCCTTTCCATGATGGATCTAAATAAGGACATGCTCCTAAACATATTTTTTTGGTGTCGTATAATTCATATAACGAAGGTCAAAGGTATTAATGTGATTTAAAATTGAGACAATGCTTCAAAAGAAGAATGACTGCGGGACAGAAGGAAGGTTCCCACGTGCAGGAAAGCTTTTTCACTGTTCATTGAGTACCAACCTGGTGTTATCTATATATACATATATATGGTTTAGATGTGCTAGTTCTTGAAGTAATTGCCTCATGTGGCAGTCTGAGTACGTGAATGGATCACCCTGTTATGATGATTTTCAACTTTTATATTGTAGTTATCAACTTTTATGATCATTGATATATCTTGCACGAATCCTATGCTATTATATGTCTTTGTTCCTTGTTGTGAGAGTGGTTGCTGTGGTTACTCCATGGACAAAAGGCTGCTTGAGAATGTCCAAGTCTAATGACACAAATACTTAACAAAAATTTCTATATGATGCTAATTGTAAATCTCACGTGAGCCCATGCTGAATGGCCAACTAAAAGCCTTATATTATTGACATGCAGGGTGCTGCTAACTTGGTTGTTAAAAAACGCAGCTTGAAGCTCCGAGATCGCGAGCTAAGGCTCACTCATGCCAGATCAAACCTCACACCATCTAAGAGGAAAAACCAATCACCCAGAGATAGAGATGGTTCTCCAAACAAGAAGTTCGCTGTGGATCCCAGGACTCCGGACAGTTATAACAATAGAGTGAAAACAATGGACCCTAGCTCTTACCAGGGTGTTCGGGCTAGTAAATCTGGTGTCCAGAAGAAAGTCCATCCAAGATTCGCAGAGCCGGTGAAGCTAAAATATGGCGCTCATAAAGGAGATAAGCCAAAGGAGCGGACTACAAAGAGAGCAGCAGTGGCTGCAAGAAAGGCGGCGAATGCACTGAATGGCGGAGGCTCTTCGAAGCAAACTGGGAAAAAACGCAAGCTGGAGAACCGGACTCCGCAGAGTACCCGATCAAACAAGAAAACCAAGAAATTTAGGTGAGAACCAAGAAATTTAGGTGAGATTTGCTTGCACCAAATACCTCGGAAAAAATGAAAAAGGATATGATTTGGGTAAGCTTTATGAAAGTGTATGTTGGGCGGGTTAATCTGCATTAGTTGGTCATTTTGTTGTATTATTTTTTATTTCTTAATACAATGCGACAGTGATTTCGTATAAGCAAACTGTGCTGCAGCTGCAGCTGCAGCTATTTATTCTTTTATTTTTTTATTTTTTATAGCATTTTTCTTTGACAATATATCTTTTGTGCTATGTAGCATCTACGAGACACAGGTGGTTCAGGATTAAAATCTAGGGGGTAATGGGTTTGGCCTTATAACACACGATCCCTCTGATTAAAGTCGGCACATAATCTTCATTTGATTTGGATTAAAGTATAAAATGAGAATCTATTAAGTAAATTTGTGCCTTAAGAGCTAAAATTGATTAGAGCACAATTTTTTTTTTTGTAAAAATGAGACATTTTATGAGATAGAATCATGTTTTTTTTTTTTATACAAAATTTATAGACAAATTTGTCTTTATTTTACTGAGCCTTTTTTTTGTTTTTTTTTTTGGGGGGGGGGTACAAGAAGACATGAGCGTCCTTGTGGGATACAAATATAGTTAAAATTTATACAAAATTTTGTCAATTTTGTATTTTAATTCAAATCAAAAGGATGTTATGTATTGATTGGAGTTATTTGTTTTGGGCCAAACTCAAGTGGATAAAGCCTAATTACTCTCAAAATTGCGTACTCGTCTGCCTTGGATTTTGGAGGCTTCAGGAATCAGGATGAAGAGTAGAAATCTATCTGAAATAAGTGATTCCAAAAGTTAGGGGAATGATTTTAGGGAATGACAATTGGCCATTGGAATGTTATGCACTCAGCTTTTAGAACCTTGCTGAAGAAACGTCTTATTTTTTAAGAGGGTCTTCAAAATTTTCGACCAAGTGACCGGTCAATGTGCAGTATATATCTGAATGTTTATCCAAAAAATTGTGCCGCCGCCATGATATGTTGATAGTACTTTTGTAGTAAAAGCATATTATAATGAGTTCTATTTAAAATGATTGGCAATGATTGGCCTACAAGAGATTACGCAGGAGTGAATCGTTTGAATATATTAGTAAAATGATGTTAGAAATATATATTATTTTTTGAACAAGCTTGCGAGTCAAGCAGCTCGAGACTTGAGTTTTCCTTAAAATTTCGTTAAGTCAAAATTAGGTTCAAGTTTCGTTTGAATAGGATTACAAATGGGCTGAGTCGATATCGAACAAGGAGCTTGTAGCTTGACCCAATTGCTCTTTGAACAAGGCAAATTACATTTCCATTTTTAAGCATGTACAATATTCTCTAATTTTGGGTATATTGTACTTTTCATTTAATTGCACTTTGATATTTTTATTTTTAATTATAATAAGTACGGTTTCATTTGGTTTATTTTTCTGTTTTCTATTTTTATTTTCTGTTTTGACCTCATTTTTTATTTTGCATATTTAAAAATAAGGAAAACAACTCAAACGCATTTGGTCACTTATGTTTTCAAAATTTATTTTAGAAAACAAAAAATGACTTTACAGAAAAAATGAAAAATAACAAAAAGTTGTTTCTAGTGTTTTCAATTCAAAACCAAAAAAAAAAAACATTTTTATTTCTTTATTTTGAGACTTTTAATAACTAAAACGAAAACAGAAAATAGAAAAACAAACTAAATCTTAGCTAATATTTTACACTTATACACTTATGTTCAAGTTTCAACATAATTCTTCTCTTAAAATCATTAATGAAAAATCTCATGGCATTTTCTATTATATTTATTTGATCATTCCTGATGGAGAGTCAAATTGAAATTTGACCACATGAATAAAGATTAATTATTGTAATTGAAAGTAAAGAGACAAAAATGAGATTTTATATGATTTTAGTGGTAAACATTACAAGAACGATATATTTTTCTCTAATTTTATTTGATAATAATAAGTCAAAACATTATTAATTATTGTACTAGATAATAAACTAATTATAAAATAATTAGATGACTAAAATAATTAATTACACCCATTTAATAATCAATTTAATTTATCATATTAGATTAATTCGATAAGTTATTGATAAATTAGATAATTAAATAACTTATTGTATTGGATAAATTAGATAATTAATTTATTGTTTCATATAATTGTCACTTTCTGAAGTTCACAACCTGAGTATGTGAACAAAGGGCACATATTATATCATTTCATAGTTTTTCCTGTTCCACATCAGAGCCGTACATACTAAGGAGCTATGAAAATAAAAATAAATAAAATTTATACTTTAAATTAAGTAAATACCTTAGTTAAAACCAATTAGGCAACAAAACTCAGTTAAAACCAATTAGGCAACAAAACTCCAACAACTTAACACAAACAAGCTCCTAACACTAGATAAAATAATTAATAATCACCTCACAAGTAGTCACTAAAACATTTATCTGAAGAAAATTCTAATGTAATTAAACAGAAAATAAATAAACGAATTCTAATTCTCCTGCTGAGCAGATCTAGCGCGTGACTTAAATTCATTATCTGTATCACAAACTGTGAGGGGATGAGCATTAATAACACGTATACTCAGAACCTTAATAATAATATAAAGGCAATAATACCATAGCATGCTACTAAGTGAAACATCTGTACACAAAAGACAATCTCAAATAAGAAATTAAATTTATTTATTAATTTCCATTCCTTACAATTTAATCATGTATTAACACCATATTACACGTCAAAGAGAAACAAATTTGATTTTAAGTTACTGCTACTTAGTTATCCTGTTAAAACAGGACCCAACCAATATACATCATTCTTCGATGTCTGCTTGGTTGTCCCGTAGTTATAGGACCCAACCAATATACACCATCCTTCGGTATCTGTTTCCTAGGCCGAAACCTTAGGAATATAATATACTACCCTTAGAAAACTGATTGTTCGTAAGTTACTAACCTACAAGACTCGATTACCATCCCTGGCAGGTTTCGGGACTTTCAGTCCTTGAATACGTATACTCGATATTTTTAATATTCCTCAACCCAAACAAATTATAACAATAATTTTTTTATGGCACCACATCCTTAACTCCTTCAATATTTTCACAGTTTCAAAATAATAACAAATAAATAAATAAATAAAACTTTAAAGAGTTCCACAGATTAAGAAAAATAGATACATACTCTTTATATATAATTTCCCATTTGAAGGTCATCAGTTTTGGGCACATGTATAATTTATAAATAAACACTTAATGACTCATTAATTGATATAAAAGAAGGAAAAGTAAACTACACAAAATTCTGGCAGTGAATGGCAACGTCGTTTAATGAAGTTTAGTACAATTTAATCATATAATTAATATATATATATATATATATAAATTGTGTTCACAACTTTAAACAATTCTAAATGCCTCCAGCAAAATCAATTCAAGCATTTAATGAAATCAATCATCAATTTTGACTTGATATTCACTTAGCATATATATATATATAAGTAAACCTATTGACACATCATGCAACCAATGATCTGAGATTTTGTACTTGTAATTCAATATATATATATATGTGTGTATATATATATATATATATATAATATTTAAACGATTCCACCCCTTATCTGATTTGCTACAAGGTCTATATATATACACACATTTTGACTTTGATTGACTCGGCCTAATCTACTTTTGGCCCTGTTGAATCCATCCTAAACTCTTTGAGGCTATTGAACTCTACCTGAAACACCTATCTGGTACTGCTGTGCCCCACCTTGAGTACTCCTCTGAAACTGAGTTTGCATTGATTGTGACCCTGCTGGTTTGTTACTCTATATTGACTGAGCCGATAGTGGAGTCTCATGGCACTACCATTACCTTGTCTCTGCAGGCAATGCCTTTGTACATGGTCCGGTCAGCCATAATTATAGCAAATCTTTCCCTTGGCTTTATTTTTAGATACTACTAGCTACCTTAGAAAGTACAATTAAGCTAGCGATGCCCAGGTTGTTTGCAGTTATGGCGAATAATAGGATTTGTACAAGAACTCTTGTTGCTGTTAACCGACTTGGTGCTATACTTCCCTACTGAAATTGCTAAGTTTGTGGCCCATATAAATTTTCTCTCTATCTTTTCGTAGGTCTATTCTCTTGTTGTGGAGTCTTACCTTGTCTAACTTCATTTTGTGCCCTAGTATCTGCCAAATTCTTCTTCATCGCCATTGCTCGATCAACCAGCACCTCATATTCATTAAGCCCTAGTGGCACTGTTCGATCCCTAATTGCAGGTCTCAGCCTTTTCTCAAAGTGTCTACACTCAGTACGTCTAGTGGATACCAAGTCCTTACCATATTTGGCCAATGATGTAAACTTACGTCCATATTCTAGTAAAGATATCGATCCTTGAGTCGGATTCAAAAACTCATCAAGCTTGGCATCTCTTACAGAATGTAGGAAGAAGTAGTCTCTGTAATGCTCCTTAGAAGCATCCAAAGTAAGTTTAAATGCCCCATGAGACTGCTTTACAGTACTCCATTAATCCGCTGCAATTCCTTTCAACTGAAAAGTAGTAAGCAGGATTTTGATATTAGCTTTATTTATTTGCGTTACTTCAAATATTTTCTCATTCTCGTGCAAGAATTTCTTGACCTCTTCAGCGTCTGCTGCATTAGAGTAAGTGTGAGGCTTCATCATCTTGAATTTCTCATATAAAGCTTTAGGCTGGCTTATCTACATTTTCCCAGCAAACATTACAATCGCTTGTTGCATTCACATCTATGGGTCTACCATTCCTAGCTGCTGCACACTTGATGCTTTAAATTGCACTTCTGCTATGTGAGGCGCCCTTATTGGAATCTCTGCTCCAACTCTAGCATGAAACCCTTGTTCTTATAACACACCGGCAGCAAGAAGAGCATCATCAATTGGAGCTTCTTGGCCATGCCTAGCCTGAATCCCTTAACCTTGGCCCCTACTATGTCCATGTCTCTGACCCCTGCCTCTATATCCGCCTCTACCTCTACCTCTACCTCTACCTCTACC
>QLOD02000016.1:7077111-7100461 GCA_003260245.2 Sideroxylon spinosum | reverse complement strand
GCTAAAATTACATTTATTGTTATAAATTATATATATTCATCAAAAAATTAATATACGATGAAATGGAGAAGAGCATAGTATATATATAATATAAATATTATGACATTTTTCTATTACAGTTGCTAATTTATAATTTTTCTAAAAGTACTTTTGTTTATGTTTTAAATCTTTAATCGGTTACATTAATTTTCAATTTTTTATGTTATATTTCAATACATACATTGGATGGTTTTTATTTCCAAGTATCACATTTTTTTTTTCTTTTACTTAATTGTCAATGTTCGAGAAGCATTGATTCTTCACTTTTTTTTTAAATAAGTGTTATAAATCAATAAACAAATTAATATGAGAGAGACACTCCACATTTAGGAGGCATAATAATAACAATAATAAGATGGTATAAAAAGTAACATAAGATGAAAATTGATTAAGAAAATTAAAAAGAATGGATAAAAATTAATTGTTTTTAATATTTTTTGATAAATCAAATATTTTGTAAACATAAAAAGGGCTCATTGAATTTTTATTTCCTATAATATCAAAATTAAAATATTACTAAGTTTAACTTGTCGTAATGAAAAAACAGAGGTTGATATTTTCAAACGATATCAATTTAATAATTAGGAGAGAGATTTGTTGGATAAAAATTTAGGTGATGTTTGGTATAATAAAAAATAAAATAAATAATAAGGTTCGGAATATGTATAGTGAGATAAAAATAAATTATTTTTAAAGATTTAAAAATTTTTTTAATATTTTATTATATACCTACCAAGTCATACTAAAAAGTATACTTAAACTTCGCACCTCTCCAAATCCTGTCATCGTTGCTACCGAAATCATTCCTATTAAAACCTCCTCGCAATTGGCCCCTTCTCACTGCGTTAAAAATCATTCTATTTTTGACCGACCTTCTTAGAAATGATTGGATTAATTCCACTTTCTACTATCATTATACTTCTGTTCAAAAGTTTACTCTGGATTTTATATTTTTAATTATAAAAAGAATAAATATTTATACTTTTTATTTGTTACAACGTGACTCCTTTTACTAAATTTTAGTTTGAGAGTTTTTTCATTAATCGTTGAGGAAGTGAATTACATTTTTCTTGTCAATGATCTAGTCGAAAGGACTTATATTTCTATTCATTACGCACAAACACATAATTACAAGCATGCATTTTATAAACACAAAATATCAAAAGTTTAATTAATTATCAATTATTAAGCAAGTATTTTTATTATTATTATTATTAATTTTTTTTTTGTAAAAACATGGAAGAAAACACATTTATATAATAAGGGAGTTTAAGAATTTAAAGTTTAAGATATTACTAATCGTTTGATTTGTTTAATTGTCAGAATTATTTTTTTTTCAATCCTCTTTGAGTGTTTTTTTAGTCACTTTATATGAAAATATATTCTCTCATTCTTCTTATATTTTTTAAATATATTTTTGTAAAAAATTTTAAATTAATATTTTTAAAAATGTGCTAATATTTATGATAAATAATAAAATCATATATGTTTATTAAATATTGTATAATTATTTTAGTCTCTTTTAGTTACTAATTTTTATTTTTACCAATTCTTATTTTTTTTCTTCCGCTTGTCTTGTATGTAAGACTTGTGCTTATGTTATTATTATACTTTTAAATTTTATTTGAATAATTATATTTGTTATCATCCAATGATGTTTTGAACTTAGAATATTAATAGAGGTTATTGCATGAAATCACTTTTTCATAGCTTAGGAATAGTGATGACAACGGGACAAATCGAAGGAGGATATGACAATGTTCGAATCTAAACTTCGAACCCTCTATCTACCTCCGAATCTGTCTCGAATTTCAAATGGATAGTTTTTTAAACCTTCATCTCCACTCCAAATGGAGAATGGATATATCTGTACGTATCTAAAAATTCAAACCCTCCGTCCACTTTATTGTCTCTAACTTGATACATAATTTGATTGCATATGTAATATATTACTATCAAATCGATCATCTCTAAAATCAAAATAATATATAAATATTATTACAATTATAATTCACTGAAATAATATATAAACATATCCAAAATCAATATTTCACCAAAATAATATTTCACCAACTAATAAATAATAAAGATATATAATTTTAAAATACCAACATTGTCTCAACTCAAAGTGAAAAATACAAAATACAATAGTGTATAACATAATTTTTAGTCTTAACTTTTTAATCCTCCAAAAAATATCCATACGAGGATAGGCAAATCGGGTCAGATCGGAATAGATTCGGATCGAATATCATATTTAAGGTAGATCGGGACAGAAGTAGTTTTATCCTCATATCTGCTCCGATATCCAAATTTTCTTAAAATAAAAATCCAAATTTAATCCGAACTCCAAAAAAAATCCAAATTCTACATCTATCTGGCTCAAATAACGGATCATTCGAATGGAGCGACTAAGATAGTCATTCCTACTTAGGAGTATAATTATATATTTTTAATTGAAGGAATAAAGTAAAAGTCACTTTTAATCGAGGAAGTCTCTACGTAATTCATCCATTAAATATCTAAAGGTATTTGGGGGTTTATACGTCATTTATTTTATTATATTGCATATTGGTTTTTTAAAATTAATTTTTTTTAATCTACCCTTGTTAAAATACAAAAAAAATTTATCTTGATTCGCCTGATTCGCCCTCACTCAAATTTATGCATCCACCGGCCACGGCATTCCCCATAATACACATTTATGCCCAATAATATTTTGAGTATACTTTTTGGTTTGTACATTAGGATAAATTCGATTTTTAACAAGCTTGTTTAAAAGGTTTGGAGACCCAAAGCGAAAAGTAAGTCGTGAATTTTTATGTAAAAATTTACAATAAGAAGAGGAAAATGATATATGATAAAAAAAATTGTTGTAAAAAAAATTAGTTAAATACTATTTTTTCACTTTTTAATAAGTAAAATTAATTATTAAATTAATTTACACATGTTTTAATAATAAATCAATTTTAATAGTTGATTGAAAGTTATTATAAATGCAATTAAAAATATATTTTGTAACTGAATACTGTTGTTTAAGATTTGAAAATAAACTGTTGAAAACTAAGGTAGTATTTAGTTTATTTTCTTATTTTCTATTTTCTGTTTTTGTTTTATGTGTTAAAAGTCTCAAAATAAGGAAATAAAAATATTCTTTTTTTCTTATATTGACATTTTCCTTATTTTGGATTGAAAACGTTCAAAATAAATTTTTATTATTTTTTATTTCATGTGTAAGTTCTGTTTTCTAAAATAAATTTTGAAAATATAAGTAACCAAATGCATTTAAACTGTTTTCCTTGTTTTTAAAAGTGTAAAATGAAAAATGAACTCAAAATAGAAAATAAAAAACAAAAAAAAAATAGAAAAAAAAAACCCAAATGAAGCCTAATTAATTTGATTTGTGCATTGCAAGTTGCAATACAATTATATTAGTAGAGAAAAATAGTGGGTAAAACAATGGAAGGAGTTAAATAAAAACACTCACGACAATTAAAAGAAAGAGGAAAAAATCATAATTATTGTGTGTTAGAACATGTATAATTATATAAAAATCACACTAATTTTTGAAAGAAAGTGTATTTTTTTTCAAAAAAAAAAAAAAAATATATATATATATTTATTTTTTTGAAATAAAATATACAATAAATAAAAATAATGTTTCATTATATATATGTACATTGGACCGAGCTTTGATCACTTTTAGACTTGAAATAATTTCTTATAATCCAATAAGATTCAATTCTCATGAGTAAATTGGTGATAAAAGTGGTATCTTATGCACATTTGATACCGTCAAATTTTATAAGTAAAATTTCTTATAATTTAACAGGATGTATATGTGTCAATTCCCATGCAAACCAGCGGGTGAATTATGAAAAATAGTTAATTAAACAAATTTGGTATCTTCAAGAATATTTCCTAGAATGAAATCACTTTTAGAATCTTCCTTAATTTGTGACCTTCTAGGTTTCAAAAAAATAATAATAAATAAATAAAATCATTATTCAGAATCTTCACTTTCAATTCGTGAGGTAACGTCAATGAGTTATCAATTCACGTAAACAAATTTATCCAAATACCAATCAAAACAATTAGGTAATCACGATTCCCCCCTTTCCACGTCATCAATGACTTTATTAATTTGGAAAAGATAAAAATTAATGTTTTGCAATATGTTTGGTACCATGGAATTTGGAAGGAAAGAAAAGTGGAAGGAAAGAATGAGAAAAGTAAAGAGGAGGAGAAGGCAAGTGCTGATTGAATAAAAAAGCAAAAAAATGAAATAAAAGAAAAAAAAAAATATATATATATATATATATGTTTATGTATATATAACAATTTATTATGTATTTCATTTTTAATTTATTATTGCATTTTTTCCCCTCTCTCTTTTTTCTCTCCTCTTCATTCCTTCCTTCTTTCTGCTCAAATTTAAGGTGACAAAATTTGGTGAATCTCACCCCATTTTTTCACTCCTCTTACATGCCTCTTTTCTTTCTTCTCTCCCTTTTTCTCCTCAATCAAATAATAAAAATAGGGTTTTTATCCTTTTTTTATTTTTTTATTCCCGACTCTCTCTCTTTCACCCTTCCTATTTGCATTCAACCAAATGCAATATTAAGCATTGAAAAATGAATTCCCATTCCCACTTCTGTTTACGTTTTTGTTCTAATTGTCAATCAAACATAGTTTAAGGAAATATTAATTGCATGCTAATTTTTGAACTTGTTAAAATAATATGTAATTTTTAAAACACTTAGTATAAGGGGCTGATGTAATGATTGTCTTAGTTAAATTAAAAGTTATTTTAGTATTATTATTAACAAAATATATAAATTTGAATTTTTCTACCAAAATATCATTTGGCTCTAATTCTTGAGTTCAAATATTTGACATGATAAGTACTTTTGCATACTTATAATAATTAGGCTTAGTTTGAGAATGAAAAACATTATTTTTTTTTTGGAAAGAGAAAAAATTCACTTTTTAGTAACTTTTTTTTTTAATTTGATATTTTTTACCTTTCAAAATTTAAAATATAAGAGAATAAATTTAATTATTTTAGAAAAAAATTTGTAACTAAAGATTACTATTTTTTTTCTTTTTCCCCAACGTATTTACCATCATCCGTAGTAAGTGCCCCCCTTTTTGATAAATTTAAACGGTGTTTGGTTGGTTAAAAAATTAAAAAATTTTAATTAATACTATTTTTTTAATTTTTTATAATTAAATTTATTCACAAGTCATTTTACACTAATTTTTATTTTTATTTTTTAAATAAACCAAACACTGTACTAAACATAAACATATTTATGAATATTCTTTCATGAAAGGTGACGTAGTAACAATGTATTTGAAGTTATATAAATTAACATAAATTTTTAAAAGTTATAATTTCGTAATTCGTGTTGTAAGTATAAAATTTAAATTTATAAAGATTTATGAGATAATTTAGACTAACAAAAAGTGTTAAAAATTATTAAAATTAAAAAAACTTATCAACTTTTTCTAATAAATTTTGGCCATATATCATTTTTATATAAACTTTTTATATTTTTTTATTATGTAAACACTCCTATAAAGGTTTGTAGAGATTTGAATAAATTCGAATCACCTCAATTATATATATTTGGAGTTATATAAAATTATATAAATTCATAAAACTAATGTCTTATATTTTGTGTAATGAATAAAAAATTTAAAATTTATAATTTCGTAATTTATATTTGTAAAGTTTTGTATTTATTTATTGTTTTATCCTCAAACGCCAGAAAAGAAAAGAAAAGACAAGAAATTCATGTCAACGGTTCTTAAAAATCCACGTGTCCATTTAGTTGAGGCATACAGTCACATCACCAAGTGAGACCAACAAAGTTGCAGCCCAATTGGGTTATGCGCATATTTTGCATGATAGCACCCTTTAGAGTACGGCGAAAACGAACAAACAAACAGTATCAAACGTGGTTTAAAATTTTTTTTGATGTTTAATATTGCGTCATCAAATCATTTTTTTTTAAGATGAATAGTAAATTTTTTTAAATTTTATATTAATTTTTTGAAGAGAAAAAACATTAAAATAGTTTTTTGGTTCCGTCGAAACGATTTTGCGTTAAAACTTTTAGATTTTTGCATTAATCATTTGGACAAAATGGAGTAATGGGCAAACCGTCGGGATAACATACAAAAAAATATATAAAAAGTAATCAAAGTCGGTGTTATTGATAGTTTAGGAATTCGTATTGACATCTTTAAAAAATTTTTTTGTCTATTCAATTAACGCAATTCTAGTAATATTATTTTTTTTAAAAGATGTTTCATTATTTTTTAAAATTTGGGAATGGAAGAAAATATAAAAATGTAATAGAGAATTTTTGAGTTTTTCGACAAATTTTTTTACGCCAAACAGACTCTTAATTTCTAAAAATCGCAACACTTTAAATTTTTTAAAATAATGTGTTTGGAGTTAGATAAAATATTAAAAATTTTAAAAAATTTTAAAAAAATTATTTATTTTTTATCTTATTTTTTTAAATATATAATTTATCTTAATTTATCTGATTTTTTTATCATCTAAACATATTTCTACTTTCATCTTACCGTGCGAGTTACAAAAATCATAACTTTTTTAAGAAATTATAATTTTTTACCATTTTAAACACCCGCATTAATTTCCCACGTTTCAATTCCAATCCTTTTCAAGACCAAATAAAACCCTGTATCCAAACAACCCCTCAGCGCAAAATACCGCGGTCAAAGGGTACCCTAAAACTAAAAGCACTTATCAAAGTTGTCGGGTGTGTCTCTTTAGCTCATCTCAGCCGTCCATTTCCAAGGCACTAAAATCCGACCCTTTATTGCTACGCGTCCGTTGGTGCGGCGGGAATCCGCATAATTTCGCGACAATATGCCACGTGGACTTTCTGAGCTAACTTCGTGTAACCGCAGTTACTTTAGCAAACCCTAACCCTAACTCTACTCGGAGCTATATATATATATATATATGTATCTAGAGCTTCTTTCTTTCGCATGCATTTCTGTCTCCCTCTTCTCCCTCTCTTCCTGTCTCGCTCTATCTTTCTCTGCTCGTATACGTATACATTTTGTACGTATGTGCGTATTTCTCTATATCCGAGTTTCGATTCTATCGACGTTGCAGAGAAGAAGGGATATGAAGCCCTGATTCTCCGAATTTCTGAGGGTTACGAGTTTTCAATGTGGTTTGTTTGAAGGTTTATGAGCTTTGGTGGACCGTATTGCAGGGAGAGAGGTTTGAAGAGATCAATGGCGGAACCGGCGAGAAGATTCGGAGTCGGTTACGCGCTCTTGCCGAAGAAGCGGCACAGCTTCATGCAGGTTTCTCTGGTGAATCTTGCGAGGGAGCGCGGTATCGATCTAATTCGGATCGACACGGAGAAGCGCTTGGTGGATCAAGGGCCGTTCGATTGCGTGTTGCATAAGCTGTACGGCGAGGATTGGAGGAATCAGTTGGAGGAGTACTCGGCGAAGAACCCTAATGTGTTGATAATCGACTCGCCCGAGGCGATTGAGCGGCTGCACAACCGGATTTCGATGCTCGAGGTGGTGACGGAGTTGGAGATTGAGATTGAGACTGAATCCTTCGGGATTCCGAAGCAGATTGTGATTTATGACTCGGATACGCTCCTCGATTCGAATGCATGGGGAGAGGTGCTCAAGTTTCCAGTGGTTGCGAAGCCGTTGGTGGCCGACGGGAGTGCCAAGTCGCACAAAATGTCGCTGGTGTTCAACCGAGACGGGTTGAGCAAGTTGAAAGCGCCTATTGTGTTGCAAGAATTTGTGAATCACGGTGGGGTGATCTTTAAAGTGTATGTGGTTGGGGATTATGTGAAATGCGTGAAGAGAAAGTCTTTGCCAGATGTGTCAGAGGAGAAATTGATGAGTTTGGAGGGTTCTTTGCCCTTCTCGCAGATTTCAAATCTAAATAACCGTGAAAGAAATGACGATAAGGATTACAAGATGATGAATTTGGAAGATGCTGATAAGCCGCCGCAGAGATTAATTACTAATATTGCTCGAGGACTGCGGCGAGCAACAAAATTGCATCTCTTTAACTTTGATGTCATTCGGGACACTAGGATTGGGAATAGGTACCTTGTAATTGACATAAACTACTTCCCTGGGTATGCAAAGATGCCATCATATGAGACTGTTATGACGGACTTTTTCTGGGATGTATTAACCAAGAAAGAGTTAGGTCTTGATAATCTGCAAGTCATCAGTTGTGAGAAAGAAGCGAGGAAGTTAGTTGGCAATACTGGCGAGGGAAATGATAGCCCCCTTTCACCTCTTAGTAGGGAAGAAACGGAGAGCCCCATCCAAGTCTGATGGGTACCGAATACACATCAGACTTGTGACCATGCTATAGCTTGGTAGTTGTTCGGTCTGAAGTCTTCCTCTGTCTGCAGGTCAAAGGACGCGCCCACACACACATCTTTTAAATAGCAGTTAGTACAGTGGTGGATAAGTAGGTTCTTTACTGGCTTAAAAAAAAAAATAAAAAAATAAGTAGGTTCTTTACCCTCCAAAGACATGACCATGGTGTTCTTTGTTGGTAGTGTACATTCTGTCATTGCTTTGGAGATAGGTTTTTCTCAAATACTCTGGAAGTTTTTAGGAAGGTTAAGTTGTCCTTAGAGGCACGTGTAATTCCTGGCTTATAAACTGTTCTGATGTCTGCTTTTGGCAACTTTAATCGATGAATTTTGCAATTTTCTCAATGAAACGTGTAATTCCTGGCTTATTAACTGTCCTGATGTCTGCCTTTGGCAACTTTAATAATTGAATTTTGCAATTTTATCTATGATAGTTTCATTTTGTTTTCTTTTTTCATTTCAATGTTTGTTGGACTTGTTCCTTTTGCTAGTGTTGTGCTGTGAAATTGTTTTTATTGTGCCATAAAGGCCAGGGCAGCTGTTACCAGCTTATAACCTCTTGTCCTATTTAATTCACATGTTTGATTGCTGGGAAGTGATTACTTGGTCATTTCTAGTGGAAAATATTATTTGTATAATTTGTTGTTAAGATTCCATTTCTGCGTTGGCCCCTTTTCAGGATTAATTGCCCAGAATGGGAAGAAATTACCGCTTTTTGTTTGTTTTGGTGAGGTTCCAAGTACATGATATTTTCTATTATGTTTTGTCAATCTAGCTTGCATTTACTAATACTGAATGGAGTTATTGTTGGCTAAAAAATTTTGAAGTATGTGGCATTTTCATTTTAATGATTATATCTTCTTTTGCTTAATTTGATCAGTCTTACCTAGCTTATTCTTGGTTGCTTGGTTAAGTGCCTACTTCCTTTTACGATGTTTTGTCCTTTTCTTTTATCAATTTCTGTGACGTTACTGTGTTACCGGCAGACAATTGGAAGTTGTTCTGTTAAAGCACTGAAAACTTTTCTTGTTCGTTTCCTCATCAAAAGTTTAGCTGATATTTGTTCCTTTATGGGACACCTTTTTGTTGGAGAGTAATGGAAATTACATAACGTGACTCCGTCTTTTGCCTGGATTTGGCTTGCTTGCTTCTGGGAAACTAAATGGCAATCAGCCAACCAGAAAGGAAAAATCTTTGTCCCACTTAGACCAATATCAGAAAGCCGCAATGTTCATATAGGGTTTCCGAAAATAGAAAGCCGCAATGTTCTTTATGGGTTTTTTTTGGCTACTTGTGATTGTCCTCATACTTCTTTTGATATTCTTATGTCTTATGAATGGAAATGAAGTCTGCTGGCCGATTGCCTTGAGACATGCCTGAGTTTATGAAGCTCGTAACTATTATCATCCTGCAATGATTACTGGCACAATATAAAGTAAGCGATGCCTTGCATCTGTGCCTTGTTGCATGTCACGGTTCATGGATAGTGGTCTGAGTGAGGATGACAATTATCACAAAGAAGAAAAAGTGAGAAAAAAAATTATTCCTTTCTTTCCTAGGAACGTAGGTGAGATATTGTGCGCACCTCGACTTGAGTCCTGAAATTATTGATTGAAAATGCGTCTAGTAGCCCCGAGGAGACTTGAATTGTTGACCATTGGCTCTCTTATTATTATGGTGTATATACAAAAACGTTTGTGAACCTATTTGTCTTGTGTGCTTAAATTTGTGTGGGATTTGTCACATCAGAGTCAAATGTATGTGTCAAATTTTGATATATGGACACATAAATGTGCATCATCACTCGTGTATGTATGCCTTCAACTTTAGATTAGAATTGAAGGCATTGATTCAACCTTCTAGGTTTGTTTTATGGTTTCAAATGTAAACTAATTTAAGCCCTTAAAAGTGAACAGGAAAGTAGACAACACGTTGTATAATCAAGTATATTTCCCCCTTCTATTGGGTTGATAAGCATTTTGAGGCTACTGCAACTGAATAACTATTGTTGTTTACCACAAACATAAAAATTTCCTGTCAAGTTTCCCTTGAACTCTGTGTAAGCTAGTGAAGTGAGGACATGTATATGGGGACGCATCACTTTTTTCTTTTCCTCAAAATAGAACGTTTGCTTGAAGCAATTTGTGTAGACATATGCATTTTATACCTAGCTCCAGGGTGATATATTTGACACCAATTTAAAGGGAAAGCTTGATCACTGTCATACCTGTTGGAGGCTGGGGCCTAGAGTTTTTATTTATCTCATTCTTTATTTCTTTCTTAGGAAAGGCAGTTGAGATATTTCTACATAAATTGTTTCTTTCCCTATACTGGGATTTGCAAAAAACCATTGACATTTAGTTGATATATGTGTGTATATATATTTTCCTTTTTATCTCTTGAAAGCTTGTAATTTGGGTTCTGGAAATGATATTATCCAATATTCGTTTCCAACATCATTCATACATTTGTAGCATAACTTATCCAGATGCCACATATAGTTTGTATTTCAAGTGCACTTTCTATATCGTCCCATAACAGCAGTTGTGTAATATATTCATTGAAGCCATTCAAAAAATGATAGCAAAGTAAAGGCAGCAATATACTGAAATTTTGCCCTCTGCCTCTCTCTCTCTCTATCCCTCCTGTCAAGATTTGGATTTTTCCAGGAGCATTTCACTTCCGCTTCATCGTGGCAGTTCTTGTTGCCACACTAGCTTATCTCCCTTTCTGCAGGTCCTCTAATGATGTTGGACAAGCTTAAGTAAACAATATCTTAGAAGCTATTACTAACTAATTGATGTTGGAAAAACAGTATGTGAATAGTAATTCTATTTTTGATTTATGCTACAATGGGTCTAGCTTAATAAATATTGATTGATCAGGTTTTTCATTTGTGGAATAAAGGGTTGGATATGTTTTAAAATTAGCAAAGTCTTAGGGCTGGTTAGTTGTTGAAGTCTAAGGAAACATTGCTGAAATTTTGGATTGCTACTGTTTGGATCCATTTGGTTGCCCAGAAAATGGTGCAGGAAAGTGCAACTTGAGACGTAGTTGTGCAGGCACCAAAG
Organism: Sideroxylon spinosum; assembly: GCA_003260245.2. Classification (NCBI taxonomy): domain Eukaryota; kingdom Viridiplantae; phylum Streptophyta; class Magnoliopsida; order Ericales; family Sapotaceae; genus Sideroxylon; species Sideroxylon spinosum. The sequence continues at coordinate 7,088,937 of QLOD02000016.1, read as the reverse complement.
TTTTCTACAGTATGGATTTTTCTGGAGTATGCAATGCAGGCTGATGCCACTGAGCTCAGGTTCTTTTAAATATTAGCTAGTGCAGTGATGAACAAGTTAGTCATTTTCCTCAATTCTTTGCTTTTGACAGCGTCGCATGATTTTTTATTGTTGCTTTGAATATTCATATTAGTTTGCACTGTGGAGACAGGTACCTCTCAATTTCTCTGAAGCTTTTATGGTGGCTATGTTGTGCCTCTTGGGCATTTGTATTTCCTTAAGAATTCTCCAATAAACCTTTAACCATTTTAAATAATATTGACATTTTCCTTGTTTATGTCTTTTTTTTTTTTTTTTTAAATTTATTGCACCATTTGGGTTAATTGAATTTGATGTTCAGTTTCCTTGAATGAGCTAACCTATTAAGAAGTGTTCTTAGCATTATTAGGATGGTGACATGTGGATTCTAAGAATTTAGCACCTTTTGAGTTGAGTTACGTTAATACACATAATTGATTTTCTAGGAAGTGATTGGCATACGGGCATGCTCAATGGAGCATCCTATACACCGTGAATATGATGACATGGTCCACTTGTTGAGGTAAGAAATGAAGTTTGCTGTGAAATTTTCATTTTCTGCATATTCTTTTTCGGACAGTAAAATTCTTATATCCAAATTGGGAAATTAAATTATTGCTTTTATTTTATTTTGGTGAGCTTTGTTTATTATATAGATTTGCTTTATAATATGCCATATGTTTGAAGTGTTCTGATGCCATATTTCTTGATCAGAACTTTGGTTTGCTTGTGTGGACAGCATCAGGAAATTTCAAGCTGGGGTGCACAGATTGATGCATGCTATTGGAGTTAAAGAAAATAGTTGGAAGGAAATACATTGGAAATACCAAACACTTTTTATGTAGGTCCATGCATTCATGGTGTTTGATATTTATTCCTTTGTGTTGGTAGCATATTCTGTAGGAACTTGTTGGAGAATCAGCATGGAGAAAGCATTTGACCTATCTTGCTGATTTTGTCCTTTACAAGTTTGTGCATCGACAATTTCGAAGAGATAATTTGTTTCTTTATATATCTGAAACCTTGCATGGACTTCATTTTTGGAAACTTGGTGCAGAATCATGCATTTGAACTGTTTAGATGCAGGATTAGAGTGTCAATGACTTGGTTGACTCTCAGTGATTGCTAATAGATTTTTTCAATGTTGTCTTGTCTTTACAGATGGCTCAAAAATTTTATAAGCTCAGGTTTCCATGTTTTACACAGGTTTTGCACAGTTTCGAAGCTGCTCCAGAGCCTGTGGGTAAGCTTGTTTCCGTTGGGCCTGTTTCAATTGTACCATATTGGTCTCTGACTCTCTGCTTTGTTTTGTGCAGCATTCTGTTATTTATGTCTTGAAGCAGATTCTTGATTGGATGTCAACAAGGAAGAGGTAACGAGAAAGGGCTTGAGTTCTCTTTACATGAATGTTGGGAACTCATTTTGTCGTCTTCTTTTTCTTAGGAGTTCTCAAGGCAGACACAACACCCAGTTTGGATTCTCACGTAAAAAAAATATACCTCCCAGTAATTGCTCGTGGGTTTTTTTTGATGTTGCCTTGTCCTTCAGATGGCTCACACTTTTGTAAGCTTAGGTTTCCTTAGTTAAGCCTGGTTTGCACAGCTTCTAAGCTGATCCAGAGCCTAGTGGTATGTTTGTTTGCATTAGGCTTCTTTCTGGCTGTGCAGTATAGGTCTCTGACTTTCTGCTTTGTTTTGTGGTGTTATTTATGTACTGATGCAGACTTTTGATTGGAAGTTGACAAGAAGTTGAGTTATCTTTACACAAATGCATGGAACCCATTTTATTTTGTCCTTCTCTTCGGGAATTCTCAAGGCAAATACGCCACTCATACTTGTGTGCTAAAACAATATGGTGGGATTCACTATTTCCCTATCCATATGACAAATTAAAAATATTAATTTCACATTTAATTGTTGTTAGTGTTTATACTTCAAATAGGATATAGAAAAACAATCTTGTAAAACAATTTTCTTTTGTGGTTGCATGCATATTAAGGAATGTGCAGAGGTAGGATGTTGATTGAGATAGGTCGAAGTGAGGAATTCTATTTTTGTTAACTATGTAGGCCATCACTTAACTCCGTCTATGTTAGGGTATCCTTGATATAGCCGGTCCCAAGCCCGGGTAAAGGAGGAGGATTGTGCGTTAGGTAGCCGACAGCCAGCACAATATTTAGTTGGATTTTTTTTATGGATTTGAGACCTAATGAAATTTCGTGGGGGCGTCCCCTACTTAGATTTGATTGGCGTCGTCAAATCCATATAGCCGACCCCACCTAGTGGGAAAAGGCTTGGTTTGGTTTGGTTTGGTTTATGTAGGCCATCACTTCCCTGCCTTCATTAGGGATAGATATTAGAGAATGGAAGGGGAACTTGTGAGTTCAAATCCTGAGGGTTAGTTCAATTGATAAGGTTTTAGGCTTGCTTCCCAGAGGTCATTAGTTTAAATTTTCTCAAGACCACTGGAAGACTAACTCAGCTGTTAACTTCAGGGTTCCAGAAATTAGTCGAATTGCACGCAAATTGGTACTGATATCTTGAGTTATCTTTAAAAAAAAAAAAAAAGTCCAAGTTACCTCATGCAAGAAAGGAAATAAAGCAAGAAAGGAAATAAAGAAAAAAATGCAAAGAAAGAAGTTCGTAGTAATTATAAAATCTAAAATATGATCCCCTTGTCTTAGTTCTCTCAATCTAGGTATAATTTTTATCCCATTAAGGGGGTGTTTGGTGTAACAAAAAATGAGATAATTTGTGGACTTATAATTCGTATAGTGAGATAAAAAGTGAATAGTTTTTAGGGATTTTCAAAGTTTTTCAGTGGTTGTTGGTGCTCCAAACGCACCCTACAATTTCGTTAAAATTTAGTTTTCGAACCGTACCGATCAAATTCAAAAAGTTTGGTTCAATTATTTATGTAGTAACGGTCGGTTCAGTTATTTCTTGTAAAAATAATGGTTATTAGTTTTGATTATAGTTTTGAAATTCTAAAACCAAATTTACCCCTTAAATGGCTGTAATTCTCACATGGGCATTCACTCTTATCAAATTATTATCTATTGAACTTCATAAGCTTGACTCCTTCCTATATTTACCTTCCTCTATAAATCATTTTTTTTTGATAAATAAAGGCCTGTTTGTTGCACAATAAAACGTCGAAAAACTCTGAAAATCTCTAAAAATAATTCATTTTTTATCTCACTGCACAAATTAAGAATCCCACAAATTATCTCATTTTATCTTACTTTTTGTTACATCAAACGTTCCCTGAATAATAAATAATTTTATAAAAGAAAGAAAATTAAGGCAATGCAACATGAAAGGACTTACTTGAGTGATTACAGGTTCCACTCAACTGTGTTGGGTGTCTTTCTTCTTCTTCATTTCTCGGTCATTGTGGGATTGTAGGTTTACTTATGAGTTGTTTGTAGGTTTACTTATGAGTTGTGTGCATTAGCTAATTTAGCTTTGATGATGGTATCTTTGGGATCCATTGGGGTGCCATTGAAGATATAGTCATTTATAGTTTTTCATACCATCAAGCATAGTTGAGCCGTAAGGCCCAATTCATTGTTATGAAGAGGAATAACACCCTTGTCAAGCATTGCTATTTCAAATCAGTTGGCCATTGAAACTATCTATGAAGGATATATTTTATATATCAGTCCACTTCCAAACCGAACAGGTTGAGTCCTATCTTATATGAACATGGTGTTCTTAATTGATCGTTCCTCCCACAAGGAACACAGATTGGGTTATGGGCACCCCAAAAATAAATTCTCTCTAGTTACCAATGCTTGCAGATAACCTTCCAAATGAAATGTTTATCTTTTGGAGTAGGCTTCTTCCATAATTCAAAACTATTTGTCAACCATTTGGTTAGAATAGATAGCTCAGATTTACTAGCACATTAATTTGTTGGTATTGAAAGATAGTGTGATGTAATCATTGGTCGGGCAAGACAAGGGTCCATACTACTCCCATTTCACTTCCAAGTCCAAGTCAAGCTTGAGCAGCACTTGGGTTCATTTTCTATGAGAAATTATGAAACCCTCTCAATTGCCCCTATTAGGGGATTCTTGGTCTATTTAGCTTTTGAAACCTTTGTCTAAACCTAAGTGAACTTGGAAGGGAGAAGAGAGTGGCTATCAAAATGGCTAGTAGAAGGTGACATCCCAATGAAGTTTGTTTACGGGAAACCAAAATGGAGACCATGAAAGATTTGGTGGTGAGGGGTCTATGGGGGGTGTGGGTCTTGGGTGAAATAGGAATCAGAAGAAATTGAGCTCAGTAGGGGGAATCCTTTTGCTATGGTTTTTGTCTCTTGATGATAGTCTTCCTTTACCTATTGTTCTATCTCTATCTTTTGTAGTTTGCCGTTCTCCTCCTTCTAGTTGTCAGTCTATTCCAAACATTAGGTGAATAAGCCTCAACCTACAGCTCTAGGCACTCATAGTTTTGCCTTGCATCTCCAAATGCTACCAGTGAGTTTGACCTTCTTACTATACTTGCATGTCTCGTCTAATCTCTCAATTCGTATCGTATGCATCTTTGTCTCCCTTATATTATTTTTTTGTTTCATTTTTGCTTACTATATTTGTACCTTAACTTTTTGTCTGAAACTTTGATCTCTATGCACAGTGTACTACTATGTAGAATGAGATGTTTGCATTCCAAGCCAATGATACTTGGGGAATTGATGTTTCTTCCTCCTAAAAAGATTGTTGTTGGTTGTCGCTAGGTTCTACATTGAAAGTTTAGCCTGATGGTTCTGTTGATAGGCTAAAGGCTCGTTTAGCAAAAAGATACCTACAAATTTATGTTTATGTATTTTTTTGAAACTCCCTCACCTATTGCGAAGATTGCCTCTATTCGTCTTATTATATTTCTTGTAGCTCTTTATCATTGGCTTATTACCAACTTGATTTGTAAAATGCATTTCTTCATGATGACATAGCTGAAGAAGTTTATATGGAGTAATCACTTGGAGTCATTGCTCGAGAGAGTCTTAGTTCGTAAATTGAAGAAAGCACTATATGGCATGAAAGAGTCCTGTCATGGGCTTATAATTTCATGCTTCAACCTATGTGACAATTTGACCCTTTAATCCCCTGTTGATGTGCTAATTCAGCCTGCCTCTTACTAGGAAGCTAAAGACTCCCAAAGGAAACAAACTAGAAAGACACACAAGGGAGAGTATTATAACACTCCACTAATTCAATTGAATACTTAAGACTTGGATCATTGGATCATTAAAAATGAACCCTACACATCACTATTTATAGTCTTCTACTTTCTCAATGGAAGGTGAAGATTATTCCAAGTGGATGGTGGAGATTTGATCTTTAGAATCCTCCACCAAATTGTCTACATGTTTATTGATTTAGGCTTCCAATGGAACCCTCCTTTATATTCTAGAACATTTTGTAATTCTTTACAATATACTTGTAGAATATTGAAGACATTTCCTAGAAACTCCACTAGGTTCTTTAGAATATTCTAGAGAAACCTAGAGCACTCTTGTGGCTTCTAAAAAATTCCGTACAATACTAGAAAGTCTTAGAACAATCTAGAGCACTTCGGACTATTCTAGGGCATCTCGGAACATTATAGAAAAATCCAGAATGCCCAAATTAATGTTCTCAAATGTCTAGTATGATCTAAAGTGGGAGTATGTGATAGTCCCTAGAGAGCATGGTTTGATAAATTTAGCAGTGTAGTCCTTAAATTTGGAATGATATATTTGATCACTCAGTATTCTACCGTCATTCATCTCAGGGTAGGATATGGTTGCTAGTATATATAAATGAAATTGTGATTACAAGAGATGACACCCAAGGCATCACTAATTAGAAACTATATCTCCAGTTAAAATTGAACACTAAAGATCTGGATCCTCTAAAGTACTTCGTGGCTCTTGAAGTTGCTCAGTCTCGTATGGGTGTTTCTTTCTCCCAAAGGAATTATGTTCTTGATTTGTTGTTTGAAACATGTATGTTGGATGCAAATCTGTAGATTCTCTAATGGATCCGAATACCAAGTTGATTCTAGATAAGGGGAAGCCAATTGAAAATCCAAGTCAATAGTGACTAGTGGTTGGAATGTTAAATTATTTGACAATCATTAGACTAGATATATCTTTCGCTATAAATGTGATCAGTCAGTTTTCAGAATTGACTTGTACTAACCATTGGTATGCAATTATTCGAATTTTGAGGTATTTGAAGGTGCACCCGACAAAGTTTATCATAGTAAGATAAAGATGACATTCTATTTTAGGGATGCACAAGGTGCAGATTGGGTTGGATCACCACAAGCTTGACGATCTACTATTGGGTATTATATCTTTGTTGGAGGAATTTTAATCTCTTGGATGAGCAAGTAACAAACAATAGTGGTACAATCATGTGTAGAATCTAAGTATAGGGTCATGGCTCACACCTTGTGTGAGTTAATTTGGATGTAACATATGTTGAAGGAATTTAGAGTTTAGTATTCACAATCTTGGAGTTGATATGTGACAATTAAGCTGCTGTTTATATTGCTATCAATTTGTATTTCATGAGAGAACCGGATACATTTAGGTTGATTGTCAATTCGTTAGGGAAAAAATATTATAAAACATGATCAAAATTACTCATGTCAAGTTTGAAGATTAACTTGGCAATTTCTTTACTAAAGCTTTGGAAGGACCTTGAGTTATGGATATTTGTAACAAGTTTGGACCGTATGATATATATACACTTTAATTCGAGGGGGAATTGTTAGAATCCTTTTCTAAGTTATATAGGATTGTATAGGATCGATTAGAATCATTTTCTAGTTTGTATATGATTGTGTATTTTTTTAGTTCCTGTTGTATGTTGACACTCGACGATATAAATGAAGTAGACACTTTTGGTGTCAAACATCTACCTTGTCATCTAACAATTATATATAAAAGACTCTTGTTTCTTTGTCCTGAATTAGAATTTCTGATGTCTTAGCTCGTAATCCTTAATTTCATCGTCTAGTACAAAATTTTGTAGAATATTGAGAATTTTGTTTCTTGTTTATCTGCTTTGGGGATCTTATTGATAAAAAAGTGCTTTTCATTTGCAATGGAAGCTAAATGGCACAATCTGGCCCAGATAAAAAAACATCCTTTTCGTGTGTAGCATGTTGTTGGAAGTTTGGGAAAGCAAAGTTCTTGTTTAGGTAACATCTTTTTGTTTATTTTTTCTTGATCTGTGATGTGATGCATAGAAGGCTGAACTGTGATTTTCTTAATGATTCTAAAGTCAACATTAATGGTTTTTTTTCAGAAAGCTGAGTTGCGTGTTTCTGCAATCCCCAGTCATTATCTACTTCCCATCTGCATTGGGTTCACTGCCAACCCTGATTTGCTTGCTACCCACTAAATCTAGAATTATCCTCTCTCCAGAAGCTCCTTCTAGACCGCAATTTCGATACTTAGGTATAGGTATTCCCCCAATTTTTTTTTTTAACTTCACTACCAAGAAGCATGTATATGACACGTGATAGGGAAACAATACAAGCATGTCATTATGTTAATTTTTGAAAAATGTCAGGATACTCAGCGATAAGAAAATGCTAATGGTATTAGGAGTAAACAACTATTGGTACTAGGAGTTACTCTTATACCATTTCATTTAATCTTAACATCTCTATGAATAGGAGTGTTGCTTTCTTTCCTGATGATGATAACACCTCTCCTACCAAGAGTGACTTGGGTGCTTTCTTTAGGATTTGAACGAACTCCTTAATCCATTGTAATGAAACATATCCTCATGGGAAGATTAAAATTGATTATAGGATGCTCAGTCTGTTTGCATCATCAGCCACCATAGACTTACTACTCACCATTCTGACGTTACTATACGTTGTGGGCCAATTATTCATGCTATAGCCACTGGTAAGCCCTTGGATCTTGCCGAGCTCATCTCCTTGCTCATGATCGCTGAATGAAATCAACATAATGTCAGTGAGTCTTTGCCTTATGGTGTGTTTTTGACCAACCTCATTCTTGCTCGCCACATCAAAGTTCCTAACGTTGGTGCTTTCTTGCTGACCTTGTGAAGTCTTAGATGAGGCTGAGGGCTCAAAATGCAATGCAGGACAGGAAAGGACAGGGATCCCATCCTTTTTTTTTATATAAAAAAAGCATGAAGTTCTGAATGCCGTCTTATTATACATGGGTCTGCAAGAATTCTACTTGATTTAATTAAAGTTCTATCCATAACCTGCTTCTTGCTGCAGGCAATAAATTAACACATCGAAAGTTTGTGATGATTGGTATCGTGTTTTATTTTCTAAGGAAAATACATTTTCTACTAGAATTGTTGGATAGAAAGTAATGGGTTATTATTTTAAAGTAATAAGGCTTCAAAGTTGTCACATCATTCTAGTAATTTTTATTGACAAATTTTTGGTAATATAGACAGTTTTTTTTTTAATAGTTATTATTCGTGTCTGTTGACGTGAGAACGCCACATGAATCTCTTCAATGGGATCCAAAGCAAGATTTCTTTGATGGAGTAGGGGTGGAAACTGGGTTGAATCGAGTCGAGTTTAATTTAAGTTAATTATATTGAGTTCGAGATCGGTTTGAACTTTTATATAAGGAATTTAAATTTAGCTTGTTAAAAAAGAATTTAAGTTTGAGATTGGTTCGTAAATAATTTGATTAAAATAAAACGATATTGTTGTAGTTTAAAATATAATAAATAAATATTATAAAAATATTATTAAAAAGTATAAAATTATTTATATTATCTTATTGAGTTAGTTCGTGAGTTTTCAAGTCAAGTGTTGTTAGATTTAAGCTCAATTTTGGATTTAAACAGGTTACAAATTTCTTGATTGGATCTCATTTTCATTTTGAGTAGATTTTGAATAACTCAGATTTATTTTCACTTAAGGTTCTTTTATTTGTGTTCCTTGAATCAAAGAGGGAAAAAAAAAAAGGGGCTAAAGATTTTAGAGCTTCAAAATTTCAATCTTTGATTTAAAAATTGTAAAACAACGGTTGTAGTAGTTTTAAGGTTTAGTGATTTTTTTTATTTCTTATTTTTTATTTTTGGTTGGGGTCTTTATAACTTAGTTGAAGGCTAATGGCTTTGAAGTAAATTGGTGAACGGCTAGAAAGAGCTTCTTTACATTACTTGACGCTTTTTCAAATGAATTTTTTTTTTTCACAAAATTTGGTCATAAAATTTTATTTGAAATAATCTTTTTGAAAAAAGTCATTTCAAATAGCGTTTTTAAAAAATATATATTAGTAGTCTAAGTAAATATTGATATAGTTGGAGTGAAAAAATTCTTATTTGAAAAGGCATTTTTGCTTATTCTAAAAATATTATTTTAAATGGTGTTTTTTTATTGTTCGTTTGATGATGATGATGACAACGACGATGATAATAAATTATTATTATTTGATGTTTAACAGTTTTCTTTTTTCAGCTTAATGTTTTTAATTGTCATTTTCTTCCTCTAAGGAAAAAAAAATATATTTAATAGTACGATTTTATTTACAATTAATTTTATCTTAAACAATATTTATTTTTATTGAAATATTTGTATTATAAAAATAATTTATAATAAAATATAATTTATATTAATTTAATTAATTATTATACTAATATATATTGAATTGAATAAAATAAAATGTAAGAGATTATTTGTAAAGGATAAATAGATTCATCCTTAATTTAACTATCCCAATTTTAATTATTGGTTATGGTTGTAGTTTGGTTTATTGATAACGTGATAGAAGCAAATTTTATTTACCAATATTAGCACACGGGTCAGCTGTAATTGTGATGGGAGCCGAAGAGCTGTCAACCATGTTTATCGTTCTTGTTGTACACTCAGCTCAGGCTTCTAATCTAATGTAAAACAAAGAGCCCAAATACTTTTACAATTTTTTTAATTAAAAATATATAAATGTGATTAAACTAGACCAACAGTCCCCGTCCGCATCGTAGGTGACATCATTTTTTTTTTTTTTATGTTAACCACATCTTTTTAAACCCAATACACGCGAATGAGGGTGCGTTCGGTGTAATAAAAAATAATAAAAAATATGATTTAAGTCATTTTTTTGGTATTTGGTACGTCTAACCCAAACCACAAATTTTGAAGAGGAACAGTGTCGAATCTGTCCCAACGGCCAAAACTGTCGGGACGGTCGGTCTGAAAATTCTGTTAAGATATGGCTGAATCCGTCGGAATGGTTTTGAAGTTCCGTCAGGACGGTTTAGGCAAATGGTCAATCCGTCGAAACAGAATTCAAATAGCGTCAGAACGGTTTTCGGCAATGACCAAATCGTCGGAACGATTTGATACTTTCAGTCGGAACGGTATGTAGAAACTAAAAAAAAAATAGGCAAAGTGGATATCATTTTGTAGCGCACGACTTCATGTTGACATCCCCAAGAAAATTTTTCCCATTCGATTAACGGAATTGTAGTTATGTTACTTTTTTTGGTAAATATGACACTTTTTTTTGAAATTTAGAGAAAAAGAAAATATAAAAGTGTAACAGAGAATTTCAGAGATTTTTAGAGATTTTCAGAGTTTTTCAACAATTTTTGATGCATCAAACGCATCTTGAGTTAGATTTTCGACAACAATGTGCACAGGTTTGCACAAATAATTTTAAGTTTTAATATAAAAATTATTTTATGTTTAAACTTTTATAATCCATTTCTATAAATATTAACTTATGACTTCATGAGTAATTTTTTTATATTACCTTTATAAATAATAGTTACACACTGAGCCAAAAAGATGAAAATAAAACAAACGAAATAAATTATAATGTATTATAAAAATTATAGAATTATAATCCTAGCTTCTAGTTTAATTGTGCAACATGAACTTATATTTGGCATGTGATAACTTGTGGAAAATTTTTGAAACTTTTTAAAAGTTATTTATTTTTTTTTTATTTTACTATATGGTTTATGAACCCACAATTCATGTCATTTTATCTTATTTTTTATCACTTTAAATACACGCATAGATTTTAATTTTTATGTCAATTAATTAAATTTTTTATCTTAAATATTTCTAATATATTTTTTTGGAATAATAAATTTGTTGCTATTGTTTTAATTTAAAATATTAAAAAAATGCACGTATTATAGTTTTAATACGTAATAAGGGTACACACGTAACCACAACCCTTGTATTTTACATGTTACATGATATTGGTTTTTTCTGGGTTGGGTAACGTTAAGGCCTCCATCCACCTTTCTTTGTCGCCCATTATAGACATTTGGCTGATTCTGGAGAGAGACTTTCTAGGCTTGTTAAGCCTATTCTCAATCGACTTGCATGTTACCCAATTTGCAACTCTACTCGAGGCCATTTTATATATATAGGACGTGTTGCCTGATACATGGTGTTCTATCTATATAAAGAAATATATATATATATATATATTGGGTATACCCGTATTACATGATATGAAGTTTAACGTGTCCTCTCATTTCTCAACCCCTCCCTTTCTCTTATGTCCGGTGTTTGTCCATAAAAAACAAATGTGTTGTCAATATCATTTCTTTCATATTATATAGATATATAAACCTTGTATATGACAATTAATATGCGAAAACTCTCGTGGGCACATTTTCTCTCTTTTCGAAATTAGTAAGCAGACAGGAGAATGAAAAGTTAAGGCCCCATTTGGTAACGTTTTTGTTTTCTATTTTTCTGTTTATGTTTTCAAAATTCTGTAAACTGACAACAAAAACATGTTTGTTAA
>QLOD02000016.1:7041665-7064446 GCA_003260245.2 Sideroxylon spinosum | reverse complement strand
TAGTAATTATATTTATTCAATTTTTAAATAAATAATATAATTAAATTAATATGAAATATATTTTTAATTCTATTAAAATTTTAGAAATTAATAAAATTAAATATTTTATGAAAATAAAAAAATTAATAATTATAAATAAAACTGTATTTCCAAACACAGTTTTAGTTTTCATTCTAGAAAAAATAAACAACAATAGAAAACACAAAATAGAAAACGACAACAGAAAAACAAAAACAGAAAAACGACAGCGTTGTCAAACGACCCTAAATGTTCAGGGTTGGAAACAAACCAAGTAGTAGTTTCATTGCTAATAACTTGAATAACATTTAGACATTGTAAGAAATGATAGAATATTTAGTGGGCATAACTTATCCCTATATCGATTTGTGGTAGTCAACTCCTAACAACAGATATTATTTATTTACATTTTGGTAAATTTTTTGAATTTGAATTTACTAATAAGTTTGTTTACGGTCTTCATAATTGTCAAAATACTATTAAGCAGTTGATTATCACGTAAGCTGATGACATTATAAACTTTGATTATTTAACATTTTCTCAAAACGAAACACTGTAAATTGAGATGAGTTTTGTTAACTAAATTCTAATTGAATTTTGTATTCATCAAAATATGTTGGCAATGTTTTTACTGGATATTGATTAAATAATTGACGACTTAATGCTCAAAATTTTTTTTGGCAAAATATGGTTAATAAAAACTCAATCTCAAATTAAGTTTTCATAATAGGTAAAAATGCAATATTAGATTGCATTTTTAATTAGGGTTATCTAAATGCTCAATCTAAAATTGAATATTCACCGCTGCGTAATTTTTTTTTCCCAACCTTTTAAACCTCACGCTCTCTTCCAGCCAGTTACAAGAATTGTGTCACCCCCTCAGCCGATTGAAACACCCACTTAACCACAGTTAGTATTGGAGGCTTAAGAACCCGAGCATACTAAAAACAAATCGAGTTGTGGGATATATTAGTTTATTTTCTTCCTTTTTTATTTTCATTTTAATTTGTACAAATGTGATATTTATTTTGTTATGTGAATTAAATAGTAACTATTTTTTTTCATGTTACAAATTGTAAATTTTTATGTAGTTCAATGTGAGTATATTTGTTGTTGTTGCATTCGCATTTGTTTGTTTTTAAATTGTTCATGTTGGTGGATGTCTTTCTTAGGTTGTATTTACTTTTTGAACAAGTCACAAGTATTTTATACACGGATTTTTAGTGAAATGTTTAACAATTTGTAGGAGAATAGGTTAGGTAAAAAACTTAATCTTAAATTGAGTATTTAACTTAGTGTAATAATAAATGTTCAATCTGAACTCTAACTAAACATGCGATTTGAAATTATGTTTTTACTATTTACGAAAACTCAATCTCATATTGAGTTTTCATTAACCATGCTTTGTCGAATTGTTTTTCTTTTGAATGTTTTGTTGTCAATTATTTAAGTAATTTCATGTAAAACCAAAAAAAGTCAAATATGATAGCATTTAGTAAAGAAAAAAATCACAAGATAATGTTGGAGTCTTAATGTATGCAGCAATCACGAGTTGGGTTCTTGTTGATCTCAATTTTTTCATCGAAATTTACCTTAACCAAATTCATACTCCATAAAGGGCACAAACTTTTACACATAAAGTCGATAATTAATACCCTTTGCATAGTCAATTGCTTGAATTAGACGAAACATATCATACCTAATGGTTAACAATGAAACCAATAATCAGACTTTGGGGGGCAAAACAATTACAAAACACCAACGTTAGATATACTAAACTATCACTATCACCTTTTGTTTTTTTCTCTCCTCCACACATCATTGGTGGATGAACTATATGACTCAAGAGAGGGAAATATGTATCCAACCCCCAAGCAAGTTCGAAATAGGGGTGACGTGTGTGTATATATATATATACCAGACCGTGTATATATATATATCTGACTTTGACCTGATATAAGAAAGGTTCTCGTTTCTGAACACGGCCATAAATTAATTGGAGGGGGTCTTTTTCATGATCTATTTCTGTACCTAAGATCCTCTAAATAACTAACTTGTTTTCAATTTACAAGTTGCTATATATTTTTTTAATTACCTTGTTTCTGTTAACCTTATCCACTAATGTGTTGATCTGTGCCTCTCTCAGTGGATGAAGAAAGGGTTAGAAATTCTTGAGCAAACGTGTTTGTGTATTAATTACCGAATATTAGTTGTTAGTTTCTTTAGACTGAACACGATTGTTAAGGGTAGGACCGTAATAAATCAAATAGTTTACCATTTATCTGAGTTTGGCTCGAAATTACATCAATAGACTTGAACTCGATTTGTATGGTTAACAAGTTTAATCTGAGCTTGAAAAAATAATATATATGTATTTTTTTTTTATAATATTATGAATCAAAATAATGGCACCGTTTGGTGTTAAAAAAAAATATATAATTTTACAAATCTTTATAAACACGAATTACGACACTGTAAAATTTAAAATTTTTACTTATTGCATAAAATACGAGATATTAATTTTTACTAATTTATACAAGTTTATATAACTCTAAACATATCTTATCATTTTGGTAAAGCAAAATAATTTTTTTTAAGTTAAAGTTATAAAATTTTGAGTCAAAAAGACATTATTTTGATTTGTCAAGTTTCAGTTTTACTTTGTATTCAAGTGAAGTTTAAATAAACTAAAACTCGCTCAATTCAAACCCAAATTAAGGATTTAAGTAAGAAGAAGTATTGGATTAAAATGTAAATGAGTAAAGGCTCTGATAATTAGGAAAAAAAAATACGAAACGATATAGTGCAATGAACATTTCTGCAGGAAAAAAGGTTTACAAAGAAATTTTAGTAGCTTGATCACAATCTACCTCAATGAAAGGTGAAAAAATAAAATAAGAAATAAATTAAGTAAGCTATTACCCAGAAATAGAAACAAACAATGATGAAATGAAAAATTTCCCTTGTGAAGTTTACAACCTGATACTTATTTGGGTGCAAAAGCAAATATTTATAATCTTTCCTATCTAAAGTCCTCTGTGTATGTATATAGATGTATTTATTATATGTATACAGGCACATAGATATGTAACAAAATGATCCAACGCTGACGATGGAGTACTGCCTGCTGCCTAACCCAGTATATCTTTCCAGGTCCCATTGGCTTCATCATCCAGTAACTTCTCCCAATCCTCAAAGCTGGTGAAGGTTGGTGAATCAATGGAAGGGCACGTTGATGTAGGGTTGATCTTGCTTTCCATATGGTTGCCAATAGAAGTATTAGAACGCTCCAGCGAGGATGAAACTAATGCAGGAAGTGAAATTTCCATCTGAGTATGAAAGTTACTGCTTGGGCTGCTTTTATAATCAACAGTACGAATTTCTGGTTGAAACCCACTTTCAAAGGGTGAAATTGAGTTGGGTAAAGATGGGAAGTTATCGAATATTTGAGGAATATTTGTTTCACCCAAGCTGGGGAAACCAAATGGTGTTTGTGGTGGATTAGAAGTTACACTGGGGAGGTTCTGGTAAATATTATTATTATAATTAGGGGGTCCCAAGAGACTAAATTCAGGTGTGTTTGGGAATGGGGTTGCATTTATGACTTGCATTATGCTTTGGAGGAATTGGATTTGGGCTATTTGTTGATGAGTAACATCCAACCGTGGTTCAAAGGAATTGTGATGAGAAGAGTTCATCAGATTGGCAAAGTTTGGTGAGGCAGATAGAAGCTGAGAGAGGTTAGCAAGTAGATTGAAATCTGATATTGGCTTGTGGGTTTTGGGATCTATCCCCCTTTGGAGAAGCTTCCTCCTCATATGAGTGTTCCAGTAGTTCTTGATTTCATTGTCAGTGCGCCCGGGGAGATGCGCAGCAATCCTCGACCACCTGCAATAATTAGTAAGTTCATGATCTCTATAAATGATATTCCTGTCGGAAAAATTTTAGCAGAATCAGTTGATAAAATGATATGAAAATTCATGAGCTATCATTTGTAAATAAAAGGAAAATGTTATCGAATTATAAAAAATGTTATAAAATAAAACTAGAATAACGTCTAAGAGTGGTAAAATTTATTATTTTCAAGTGATGGATCTACAAATGATCAGGATCATTGCTAGAAGGATGTGAAAAACTTGATTACTTTAAATGAAAACACTCGCAGAGACAAAATTTAATTACAACTTTATTATTAACACATTATTCTAACATATTTTTTTGCGATAAATTCTTCTTTCCTATGAAAATTATCTCAGGTTATCATTTAATGAGGTGAAAACTGGCATTAGAAATGTTAAAAAGGCAAAATTATTTGCATACTTGTTGCCAAGGGCTGAGTGGAGTTGGATGATGATATGCTCTTCTTCGTCGGAGAATTGTCCTCTCTTAATATCCGGCCTCAGGTAATTAGTCCATCTTAGTCTGCAGCTCTTCCCACACCTATTCAAACCAGCGCGCTTCGGTAGTGATCTCCAACTTCCATGGCCGTGTTCTTTGATAAAATCAGTGAGTTTCTCATCTTCTTCTGGTGTCCATGGCCCCTTCTTCAAGCCAATGTCGTCACAACATGGAGATCTTCCCATTTTTCCGTGTGTGTGCGCGAGAGACAAAGAGAGGGGGAGAGAGAGAGAGTTGTTTGCTGAGAGATTGGATGTTGATCTTGCAAAGATTGATTGGGCTGGTTTTATAAGTGCATGGCAGCAGACATAATTCAGACTACGAAGTCAAATTCATTTTTATATCAGTATATATATATATATATATTAAGAAGCGTCTATCAACAAGGCAAACGAAAGTGGAACCATCTTGGATTCTTTTCAAAAGAAGGGATATACCGTCCAATCGATAACATTAAAAGAAAGGTTTTAGGTAATTGCTAATGTCAGTGTTATATATGTATAAATAAGTTTTCAACCAAGCAACTATTATAATTTCATGCAATTTCTTTATCTGCTTTTTTTTTTTTTTTTTCAATATTTAGGACTTTAATTTGAACGAATAATACTTGCTAGGAAATTCTCGTTAAAGGTAAACCTTTAACTAGGTTGGTGGGAATTTTGATGCCAGCTTGTTAATGACCAATGTAGGTGAAAATTTCAAAATTTCTTTGTTAAGTTCAATACTCAATTTGATTGTTTAAAGCGGAGCTATCTTTAATGAAGGAATACTTTTCTCTCTTCTTTTTATTTTTTTATTTTTTTTTTCAATTGAATGTGTTTGGATTAGTGTGTGCATATTTCGATTAATTTCTGAGGTTCTGAAATTAATGATCGAGTAACTCTTCAACCCTCCACTGACCTTAAACAAGATTTGAACTAATGATCACTGAAAAACAAATCTAAAATTTTATCAATTAAACTAATTGAGTAGTTTTCTCACTTTGTAATTTACCTTGTATATATATTCTTTGGTAGCGACGTGCAATGTTAATGAATTCTCTGCATGCATGTGTTACTTCAATTTTAATTAAAATACAGCAGCCCCAATGGTATATATATCCTTGTGTTTGCATGGTTTCATGGGGTTTGTTGTCTGAAGAACTCCAATGCACAGTTTCTCAAAGATCAACATATTATTAAGAACTTCAAATTTTCATAAAAATTGATGATGATGTGTTCATCTACTTTCCAATCAAGCTAGAATGAACCTTATTACTTTTTATATATATATATAATCAATTATTAACTTTTATATATACAAGCAGAGTTGTTACCTAATAATTTATCTTCAGCTAATTGCTTTTTCATCTCTATGATATTAATCCATGTTATATATTATAAATTGATCATCATTTGCGTCACTCTCTTTCATTCATCATTTAAACTAACATTAATTTTAGAACTGTTTGTTATTTAATTTTAAGTATATAAAAAATATAATAATATCGCCTGTACGTAGCAGTCTCCAACTGCTCTAGATCTTGAAGGTCCCTTTTCGAGGTTCATCCCCCCACTCTACCATAGTTTGAGGGCCAACTTAAGGTCTCAGTTGTCTCCTGTTTATCCTTACTTTTGATTTCCATACATTCAAACTTCAAATTTAGCATGAATATAACAAAATTAATTGTAACTAGGGCAAATTTAGCTTTGCACTCTTTGACTTTACTTATCTTTTTTTTTTTTTTAAATTACATAGAGCAATTAATGTTTGGTTGAAGTTAAAAGCTTTTTCTTTGTAATTTGTTTTTTTTTTTTTTTAAGTTTTACACGAATATTTTTTCAAAACATTTTTTTTTAAGAAGTTGTATCTTTTAGGTTTATTAATCGCATTCATTAAAAAAAAAAAAAATCAAAAAATTCATATTCATTTGAAAAAAAACTTAGAGAAAATTAAAAAAAAGTCAACTTTTTATTATTTTGTGATTTTATTTATTTTTTAATGAATGCTATTGATAGCCCTAAAATATAAAACTTCTAAAAGAAATAAATAATCAACGAGGCTTCACGTTGTAATTAATTAAAAGCTCAAATCTTTATTATTACAAAAAAAAAAAAAATCATAAATTGAGAATTTCGGGTAAGATTTAGGGCTAACAAGTGAAATTTGATGTTAATAATAAACATGCATAAAATAATATTGTGTAGGGGCAAAACTTAAATTTGTGGAGGGCCAAAATAGTCATAAGATTAATTATAGTTACAGATTGACTTGAAAAAAGCAATAGTTATAGTAAATTTTTAATGAGGAGATATGTAAATACTCATATTTAAAATGTTTCAACAGTAAAATATTATATATATGTATATATATATAAGATAATTCTGATAATTATAAAAGCATAACAACTATTGACCTTTTCTGATCCTATCCTTGATGCTGTGCAATAAAATTAACCAAAGTTGGGACCGATTGCTATTTGTCAAACTGTTAGAAAAGAGCTAGACATGAAATGGATAGTCGGAGAGAAGACCAATGTTCTATCACAAGGAAGATGTCATGAAGAACAATTATTTACATATTGGAATTTATTATATATGCATGGCGGAAACATATATATACACGTATATGTATACGTATATATATATATATATATATATATTAAAGAATTTGAATTCCATATCCACCATCTAATTTTTAATTAAATTAACATAACTATCTAGTTTCCTTGATCCCATACCAGTGCCAAAAATTAGTGATATAATACAGAGTCTATGGTCAAATTACGCAATTTAGTTTTGGCTTTAATCGTACCAAACAACTAGCCAACTCTCAATGTCATTGACTGAACCTCTTCGTTGATGCCTTTCAGGATTGTGTCCTAATTAGGCTTGCAACACTTGCTACAGAGAAATTAAGTGATATAGATTATAGAGTTATTTATTTCTTTTTTAAATAATTAAAATTTTTAGATTTAATTTCATGAATTGAAACGTCATGATTTTTACTGGAAAATTTTTTATTATTTGCTATATATCTTCAAAAAAGTCACTCTAATCATACCCAGTAGACAAATAGGAAAAAAATAAATTAATACAAATAAAATTGCTCATTCCCTCGCAACATAAGATTTAAATGAGATGAAACTAATACAAATTAGGTTTAGTTTGGGATCAAAAAAATAAATTTTTTTATTTGGAAAAAAACTAACTTTTTATTTTTTTATTATTAATTTGATATATTTATTCTTGATGATTTAAAAGAAATTTAAAATGAAAAAAGGTAATTTTTATTATTTAAAAAAAAAATTGTGTAGCCGATCCCAAACGGAACCTTTGTGGAAACGGTGACATGACAAACATATGGGTCAGATTTTTACACCTATTATCAGATGAATGCTAACTCCTCGTGGCTTGTCTAAACCTTTCACGACGCAAACGGAATATATTGAAGAGCATCTCATCAAGGTTTAGATCTCTACAATTCATGTCATGACATTCTGTCCAGTTATTAATTAAAGTCGAAATTATGTATATTATCCTCACCAGAGACATTGCACAATTAGAAATTTTTGTTCATTGGAACGATTCATTACGTAACAAACTTCATTTTACTCCTGATAACACCTTTTTAGGTTTGATTTTTTTTTTTTTTTTTGGTTGCATCAATGCTGGTATGTAAATTGAATCAGTCTACTTGAGCTTGCTCAAATTTGATTTGGTCATGGATTTGTTATAACTCGACTTGAAACATGAATAACTCTAATTTAAACTTTAACTTTAAATTCATTATATTATTGAATCTAACCAAAATTTGAATCCGTAATCCATAAACTAATACTTCAAACTAACTTGAACAAATAAATGAAAACAACTTTAACCAATTTTATTATTTTTGTTAAGTTTAACGAGTTTAATTTATACATTTTACTATTTGGCTTGGTTTAATTTATTTCTCTTATATTGGTAGTATTTAGTGTGATGAATAATGTAAGATTCGTAATAATTGTTTTTAGAGATTTTTAAAGTTTTTTTTGTATTTTATTATACACCAAACAAGCTTATAATAGGTAAATTTTTTCGTACAACTGATAAATGTTAACAAGCAGGGAGCTAAATATAAACTATAGGGGGAACAAGAACATAGCTATGTATACACTACAGGGGCCATGACCCTCCCCCCCTCATCCCTTCCCATCCTAGAACCTTTATTAGTCTTATATTTTCACCATAAAACAAAATTTCAAATTGATGTCAATAAAAGTTGATCAAAATTATCATCAAGGGGCTTATTGAGTTAATTTTTCTTACTGATTGATTTTTATAAATTTATATTTATTTTAATTTTTTTTTTACATAATTTAATTGTGTTCTTTTAAGAGATATTGGGTGCTCAATGCTTTTGATTATTTTATTTTTGATTCTGAGAGATTATGAATAATGATTCAGTTTCGATTTTTACCAATGGATGCAACGCTGTAAACCAGGGGCCATAGTCTTCCGCACCTACAAAGTTTTTAATTTAATATTGTATTTAAGTCCTTAATATAGTCAACACTTTCGCATCCCAAAAAATAAGGGGAAAAAAAATAAGATTTCAATAAATAATTTTCAAATAAAACTAAAACTACAAAATGAGATATTCATATATATATATATATATATTTTCTTTAGGGCATCGGAATAGTTTGAGTAAGCCACCCTGCACAAACCTAAGATAAAAATAGGAGAATTAGTCATAATTTACTTGGGTTTGACCTCTCTCTCAAGAGTTAGTTAGCTCTCAAGGTTTCTTGTATTACATCAATATCCCATTAGTCAAAATAGGAGTTAAGAAGATGGTAAGATATGCTTGGAGATTTTCTGCCTTTCTTACCTCACCAGACCAGCTTGATTGATTTTACAAGTTCAAGGTCTAAGGTTACGTAGTAAAATAAGGCACTCGCGACAAAAATGAAAAAGCAAGCAAAATTCCAGTGACTATAGTCCAAATTTTCTGGTTGGGTTTTTACCCATTCGAACACATAGTCAGACTCCTTAATTTCCTCGTGCAAGGAACTTGGAATCTCTCTGCGAATTTTTAATCTCATTCAACTTGGGAGTACTGCTAATTAAGAACTACCTTTTTTATGTACTTCGTTGAACCTTCCTAATTAAAAACGATCGAGCAGGTTGCTTGAGGGTTGTAAGCTTGTCGTCAGTCGCCTCGTCCACAAATAATTGATTTCAATACGGTACAAAGGATCTAGTAGGCAAATGTTGAATAATATACATATACACAAATATATCTATATATATATAGATACCCATGCGGAGCTAGATATTAAATTAGATTAGCAATTTTCTGGGTTATAAACTGAGTATTTAACTGAATTTTAATTAAATATTAAGTTGGGTTACAAAAAATTAGGCTAAAATATTATATACTGTTATTACTAAAAAATATTTTGGATCAAAATTTTACTCGAGTTACAGTCTACTCGAGCCCCTACACAACTCCGCCACTGTAAATACATGAAAGTTAATTATCTTTATATTCACCATAGTAAAGATAAAAATTACAAATATTCTTAAATTTTAAAAATTTTTCATATTTTGTGTTGAAGATAAAAGTAAGTTGTGAATTGTATTAAAATTTCAAGTGAAAAGAAAAAAAAAAAACATTCATTTAAAATCAAATAGAACCGGTGGTATAAATTTAAAAAAAAAATTATGAACTACAAACAGTGTACTTTTTTTTAAAAAAATATTTTAAACCATTAGTTATAGATTTCTTTTTTTTTTTTTTTTTTTTTGTAACAGAATTTTTTTTTTTTGGGTAACATTTTACTTTTATCTAAAGTAAATAGAAGAGGTATAAAGGTAGGTTTTTGAATTTTAAAATATTAATAATTTTCACCTTTAATATTTCATATAAAGGTT
The DNA here is from genome assembly GCA_003260245.2 of Sideroxylon spinosum. NCBI lineage: Eukaryota > Viridiplantae > Streptophyta > Magnoliopsida > Ericales > Sapotaceae > Sideroxylon > Sideroxylon spinosum. The sequence continues at coordinate 7,054,130 of QLOD02000016.1, read as the reverse complement.
GTTAATTCTATATCCAAGGAAACACTGAATATTATTCTATTGCATTTGACTTTGTTCTATTATGCGTATTATTTCCCCCATTAAAGGTTAGAATATCTAAACCCTTGGCAGCCATTGTGTTACCAAAGTTGTACAGACTCCTCAATTATTTTCGCATATATTTATTTTTTGTTTTGTCAATGCACGTCACAAAGAATCTAGAGAGAGGGGAGAGAAGGTCGAAAAATAGGATGGATTATTAGTAACTTTCATGGACCTTTAAAGGTGGCTAGAAATGCCTTTTCTCTTAACTAGTATATATTAGCAGTAATAAGAACTAAATTCTTGAGAACAACCTTTAGGCAATTGTTGATAAGAATTTAATGTTATATTCTGACAAAAAAGTTATAGCTTTATATGAAATTAACGGTGTTGTTTCCTGCTGGGGAATTCCTTTGGTTTAATTTATTTTCAAGTCACGTAATTATTATTCCGTGCTTAAATTTTTGCATGCTTATGTTGATAATGAATTAAAACGCGAGGGTCTGTTTGGTTCAGTGAGAAAAGGGGAGGGAGTAAGTTCGAGAAAGATTAATTCCTTTGTTCGAGAAAGATGAGGAAATTGCAAAATCATTACTTTTCTTCCCAAATAAAGATTTCTTAACAAATAATCAACAACTGATTGTAGCAATCTATGAGACCTTTTTCATTTTCTCCCCCATCATTTTTCTATTCATTCTCTTCCCCCATCATTTTCTTTCCCTTGTACCAATCAAGTGCGAACTCACATTTCCTACCCACCCAAACAGTACTGTAAGAGATAAGGGTTTACAGGAAAAATAAATTGAGCAATTCCTGTTAATTTAATTGGCTTTGACCTTGAAAGTTACGTTACATTGTTTCCATACATTGAAAACAGTTGATATGATTCCAACTATTAGTCAATGGGGAAGATAAGAAGCGGGTGAGTTATGCCGGTTGATTTTTCCATCTTTCTTACCTCGTTGGCCTAATTTGCAAGTCCTTCGGTAATTAATTGTATTATTCAATAAACCAACCCTTCTTATTTCTTTAGCTTAATTTTCAAGTTCACGGGGGTAATTATGTATAAAATAAACCATGGTAAGGGGAAAAAAAAACCAGAAAATGTCAGTAATTGCCAAAAGTGTTCTATAAGGTTTTACTTATCAAACTTGGTTTCCTCCAATGAGGACCTTCTATTGCTATGAGCATTGCTCGCGCTGTCTCTTGGAACTCCATAAAATCAACTTGGGTTGTTTGAGTCGGTAAGCTTGGCATAGTCTATTTCACATTTATTGAGTGGTTATTGAGTAACCAAAAAAAAAAAAAAAGATTTCATGCTGATATAGAAAAGTGTGCATAAGATAAAATGAGAAAATATAGTATTATGATACTTTGATTCGTGAGAAGGTACTAATTGAGATAGTATTAATTGAAGAGAAATTTAAGAAAATTTGATTAAGATAATTGATGGAGTAATAAAAAAAAACTAAAAAAATAAAAGAATATATATGATTAAGTGTGATTTAACAGAAAAATGACTCTACATGTGTTGAATATTACTGTTGACTTTATTTAATTGATAAAGTATTTTAGTTAAATTGAGTTAGATGTTAAGTTAGATGAACTTTGGTGAACATGTATCTCTCAATTATTTTGAATCATATGGAGAAAACTAACAACTATTGCTTAGATGAAAGGGGAAAAAAATGAAAAAGTTAAAATTCTTTAATTTTATTTGGTTTACTTAGAAAAAAAACTTAATTTGTAACTCTTAAAAAGATTATTTTTTTTTATTTTTTATCATGCTTAATTAATCATATAAAACAATAGATATTCATAAATAATAAACTAAAAATTATGAGTTAGTATCTCCTCATAATTACTGAAGAGTTATTCTGTCACTTTCAGAATCTTATGAATTAATTAAGATATACATAAGTTAATTTGAACACCAAGAGTTATTGACAAACCAAATCAAGACTTTTTCCATTAGGTGGGGTCGGCTATATGGATGTGATGACGCCAATCAAATCTATTTAGGGCCATATTTTCTGTTAGATCTATGGAGGTAAGGTCATGTTTAATAGTTTCTTTCTAACTTCTCTTATGTCTCCATCTCCTACTCATAGTAATCTCCATACTTTCACACCTTTTAACTGGTACCTTTATTGAATGCCTTCAAACATGGTCGAATCATCTTAAATGATTTTCTTTCATTTTGTCTTCAATCGATGCTATTCCTACTTTACCCCTAATCTCTGCGTTCTTAATCCTCTCCTTGTGATCCCGCACATCCATCTTAGCATTCTCATCTCCGTAACTGCCATCTTTTGAACATGATTATCTTTACTGCCCAAAACTCTAATCTATATAACAACGATGGTCTTACCGCTACCTTATAATATTTTTCTTTCACCTTTAGGAGGATTTTTCGATTACAAAAATCTCCGAAGCACTCCTCCATTTGGTCCACCTAGCCTGAATCTTATAACTTACATCAGTATCAATCCCTCCATCCTGTCACACCATAGATCCAAGATACCTAAAGTTTTATTTCTCTACAATCTTATGTGTGCCTAAACTTACTTCTATGTCACCAGTTGTCTCATTTACCCTCCAAACATCTTCCTCTAATACTCTTTCCCTTAATGCTAATTACTTATCACCTTTTAGGTTCGATAAGGGTTAGTGACAAATAAATAAAATTATGATTGAGTTGTTGCCTCTTTCAAAAAAGAATTAGTAGTACATGGCTTAATTAAAATATAAATTTGGTCAATGGGATAAACAATGTCACACCATATTTAAGGATGTAACCGGCTGAGTACCTCAACCCATAACCCAAGGAACACGAAAGCCTAATCCTTACTCAATCCAGGATCAACAAAAGAGACCTCAACGATAAAATAACCTCTTTATTTAAAATCGAGATAACTAGAGGAAAATGTTCTACTAACATCCCAAATGCAAAACGACTACATATCTGAAAAATACCGAATCAAGCAAACACCTACAGAATTATTAACTTAACTCCAGAGAATAACGAGGAAACCCTTTCTTAGGGAGAAAAACCTTTTATTAACAAATCCTACTATCAACGAGTTACAAGAACCTACTTGAATTATCTACGAATCACTCGCACGAATCCTTTCATGATCTTGCTCGAATTACTTGACTAACCCTACAAGTAGGCTTTCTGCTTCGCACAGAAAGTACATAAAGAATACAAAGAAAAATAAGAGAAAGACTTATAAGCTCATAAAGGAGGAATTCTCTCTCTCTCAAGACTCTATAATATGCCCATTCGATTCTCTATAATACATTAAGCTTGGGTGCATATATATATACTTACAAAATCCTATTCCAATTAGAACTCAAATATATAAACAGATTTTCTAAAATTAGATTTTCGAAACGAAACGGATTTCCTATATGGAAGTAGAATCTTCCATAATCTTTATAGCTTAAACCTTCGTGCATCCTACGAGTTCCCAGCGTCCATGTGGCACAGTCGCATGTTTCCTGCGCCCTACCTGCGATGCGTACTGGAATTTCTGCTCGACTGAATCCTAATCCATGTAGAATTGTGTCTTGCCCAATTGTTGACTTGTATTGGAAAATTGTGATCTTTTGGAAATTTGCCAACTTGAAAAATTTTCAATTTAGGAAACATACAAATCTTCTATTCTCTTCAATTTAGGAATCATTTAAATCTAGCATATTTAATTTGAGATTTTGTATGAATTTGCCATAATAAAACCTTACAATCTCCCATTTGGCAATTCCATATCAAAATTTAAATTAAATTTCAAAATTCATCAGCACCACTTGAACAAATATATCAACGCATCATATAACAATTTTTTTTTTAAATAATATCTAAATTTAAATTCAAATTCCAATTTCAATTTGAAATTTTCTACTCCCCCTTTTTGATATGAATTGACAAGCACACAAAATACTAGAAAAAATCATTAGATTTGCTCAAGATTTCAACCTCTCGGTGCCTTTCTTACGAATTTCTTTTGAATGCTTGTAGGGCAAGTTTTGTGCCAAAAAAAATTATAAATTGAAAATATAGATAGGGAAGTTCACAAAATAGGTCAAAGAAATTTACTTCACCTATGTCCAAATATGTAAATCAATCGTCCAATCAGTATAAATTTAAATGAACAAAAATTCATCTTTTAAAATAAATTTCCAAGACTGCATCATGAGATGAATTAAGTCATAAAATCGAAAGAAAATGATTGTGCACGTGTGAAATTATGACTAATCAAGCATATATGCTCCCCCTCAAACAAATCATAAGATCAAGATATTAAATTTGATGCACCAAATGAATAAAGAGCAACTTTTGATGCTTTTTTTTTTTTTATATTTCATCTAACCACATTTTTTTTCATGGATATCCTTTTTAAGATCTTGACAGCTTTCACACGTTTATGGGTAGGTAGCTATTCCCTTAAGAATCAACAAGTCATTAAGGGACTTCTCACTGGTCCCACCGGTAGCCCTTTTTAAGACAGGATATACTTTTTCTTTTCTTTTCCTTTATTTTTTTTTTTTGTGGCTCTTCAACATTTTTTAAACGCATCAATCATTAATTTAAGATCCATAGATAAGAAGATGGAAAGATATAAGAAAAACAGTCAAGTGTTTAAAGAAGCACATCAAAATTATGGTAAAGTTCACCAAAATACTTCTTTTTAATTTAGATGAAAATAAAATTTTTTTAATCTATTAAAAATTTATTGGACTAAATGATTGACGCACATATAAGGAGATAGAAGTTATAAAATATTTTCAAAACAAATAATAAACTTCTATCCTTTTTTTTTTCTTTTTAGAAAATTAAGGATATGCACAAATGCCCAAAGATTTTCTAAGAGATTCAAAGCAAAGGGCACTAAGGAAAAAAAATTACTCAAACTTTTTTTTTTTAAATTCAAAAAAATCTAGGATAAAAATTTTAACAATAAAGCAAGGCCTAGTTTATTAAAACATTTTCTCTTCTTATCAAGGCTCACCCCTTTTACATTCTTAGGAGTTTGTATGATATTCAAGTCATTTTTTCTAACTCAAACAGTCCTAGTTTTAGGAAAATTCATTTTAATAAAATTTTATTTTTCTCACGCCTTTCATAAAAATCTAAAATTTTTGATTTTTGAAAATTTTCATACTTTAGCTTTAAAAAATTCAAATTTTTTGGGTATGAAAACTGGCGTGGCTTTGCAAAAGATTTTTCAGAAAAATTTGTGAATGCTTGAAATCTATTTGTCATAGGGACTCTATGGTTTTGATTTTTATAAAAAAATTTAACATAATTTAAAGGTAAACCATAAAATTTGTGACAATTGGGTCGAATATGACCTTGAATACCGCAATGATGACAAGTTGGTACAAAAAGGTTATGGCTTAAAGAATTTTGTACCTTTCACCTTTGGATGAGGGAATGATTGTGGTTTAAATTTTAGAACATTCCTCTCTGGGGGATTTGCTTGCTTTGGCAAGGTCTTTGAAGTTTCTGCATGCTTTGAAGTAATTTTTAGAACTTTAGGAACAGATGAGGATGCTGCTGATGTGGTTTTCTCTCCAGTATATCTTAGACCAGATTTGTCTCTATATGGCATTTGTTTGCTCCATTTTCTTCAAATACATGTGCGCTTGTGTTCATCTTACCGATTAGTTTTTCATCATACTTTATCTTCTCCTCCAATCTCTGAATGCTGGCTTGGAATTCACAAACAAATTTCTCTAGATCTTCAATCATCTTATTTTTCTCATCAAGCTTAACTTTAAAATTTTTTGTAAGGTTAGACTGAGAAATTTTATCAGATTCTAGAGTGGAAAGTTTACCAGCGAGATTCTCATTCTCAACCTTCAATGCATCTCTTTCACTCCTTAGCATACTATTTCTTTGTGCTAGGCTTTTCTTTGTTTCTTTAGCCTAATGCATTCTGCGAAGAGTGCATTGTATGCCTCTTGAAGATTGTTATTAAATTCATCTTCAGAGTCATCGTCCTCATGATTTAAAATCTCAGTGTCGCTCAAAGATGCAGAAGGTTTTCCTGTAGAACCTTCTTCACGCGGTGGATCCATTGATTCGGATTTGATCTCACTCGAAAAACATAGAGTGACCCGTTCTGATACCAATTAAAAAATACCGAATTAAACAAACACCCACAGAATTATTAATTTAACTCCAGAGAATAACGAGGAAAGCCTTTCTCAGGGAGAAAAACCTTTTATTAACAAATCCTACTATCAACAGGTTACAAGAACTTACTTGAATTCTCTACGAATCACTCGCACGAATCCTTTCACGATCTTGCTCGAATCGCTCGAATCACTCGACTAACCCTACAAGTAGGCTTTCTGCTTCGCACAGAAAGTACATAAAGAATATAAAGAAAAATAAGAGAAAGACTTATAAGCTCAGAAAGGAAGAATTCTCTCTCTCTCAAGACTCTATAATATGGCCATTCGATTCTCTATAATACATTAAGCTTGGGTGCATATATATAGACTTACAAAATCCTATTCCAATTAGAACTCAAATATATAAACATATTTTCTAAAATTAGATTTCCTAAACAAAACAGATTTCCTAAATGGAAATAGAGTCTTCCATAATCTTTATAGCTTGACCCTTCGTGCATCCTGCAAGTTCCCAGCGTCCATGTGGCGCAGTCGCGTGCTTCCTGTGCCCTGCCTGTGATGCGTACTAGAATTTCTGCTCGAATGAATCCTAATCTATGTAGAATTGTGTCTTGCCCAATTGTTGACTTGTATTGGAATATTGTGATCTTTTGGAAACTTACCGACTTGAAAAATCTTTAATTTAGGAAACATACAAATCTTCTATTCTCTTCAATTTAAGAATCATTCAAATCTAGCATATTTAATATGAGATTTTGTATGAATTTGCCATAATAAAACCTTACAATTGAAAAATACCGAATCAAGCGAACACACACAGAGTTATTAACTTAAAACCAGGGAATAACGAGGAAACCCTTTCTCAGGGAGAAAAACCTCTTATTAATAAATCCTACTATCAACGGGTTATAAGACCTTATTTGAAATCTCTACGAATCACTCGCACGAATCCTTTCTCGATCTTGCTCGAATCACTCGACTAACCCTACAAGCAGGCTTTCTGCTTCACATAGAAATTACAAGGAGAAATCAACAAACTGTTGCTAGACAAAGAATATGAAAGCCCTCAAGAATAAAGTCTCTCTCTAGTTCTCTATTTTATATTCCCCAAGACTACTTATTTATTTAGTTCAGGCTCATATATATAGAGTTACAAAATATTGCCCTAGATTGACAAAATAGGAAACAATTACGGATAAAATCTTCAAAGCTCGATCCTTCGAACATCCAGCGCCATGCCTGCGCCTTGAGGTTGAAGCCTCAAGCATCCATCTTCCTGCCTGCGAACCTTACTGTTTTGGAACTGTCATAGGGGCGAAGCCTCGAGCTCCTAGCGCCCTTCCAGCGAACCTCACTGGTTTGAGGCGAACTCACGCGCTCCCTGCGAGCTTCCATCGAGCAGGGGACGAACCCTCGCGGTCCCAGTGCCCTGCCTGCGAGGTTCACTGGTTAGTTTTCTGTGAGTTCCGCGTGTGCCAGCTGTGACTCTGGTTTAGTTTAGACTTTGTACAAGATTTGAAGTTTGGCATTTTAGGAGGCTTCTTGTCTTTAAGAAACTCGATCCACTTGTATCTTTCTTTTATATTTATCTTGATTCATAGTAATCTTCTTTCCATATTTATCTTTTAAGTGTTTGATTTGAATTGCTATAACAAAAACTTTACAATCTCCCTATTAGCAATTTCATATCAAAACTTAAGATATTGAATTCTGCACACTTGTAACACACTCATCAAGATATCATGAGACAAATATATATAAAAAAGATAAATATAAATATAATAGCATAATTCAAACATGACTCCCCCTTTTTGATATAGAAATGACAAAGCAAAGGGAATACATAATAAGTGCCAAAAATACATAGCCAAAAACAGATAAACAGAAAGAAGTGAAATCAGAAGAAACCATTGCCACTAGGTCTGCTACCATCACCACCAAAACCACTACCGGCGCCACCATCACCACCACCAAAGGCAGTATCTTCAGCATCCAGTAGCTCATCCTCATAGGCACCCAAAATATCAATCTGTTGGTGCAAGGACTGGAAGTTAGTGGTGCAGAGGTCAGTCAATGCCTGTATATTGGCATCAATGGTGTCCAATCGTCCACTAAGAACCGTCTGATCGTTCCTAATTTTTAATGATTTTTTTGTTGTAAGCTTGTCATTTCTATATCAAAAAGGTGGAGTCATTATGAATTTATGTTAATTAAGTTATGTACTGGAAACTTGAACTGGATGATATGTTATATTCGTATTTATCTCATATTTGTCTTTCTTATATATTTGCCTCATGGTATCTTGATGAGTGTGTTACAAGTGTGCAGACTATAAACACTTAAGTTTTGATATGAAATTGCCAAGGGGGAGATTGTAAAGTTTTTGTTATGGCAAATCAAATCAAATACTTAAAAGATAAAAATAGAAAGAAGATTGCTATGAATCAAGATAAATATGAAAGGAAGATACAAGTGAATCAAGTTTCCTAAAGACAACAAGCTTCCTAAAGTGCCAAACTTTCAATCATGTACAAGTCTAAACAAAACAGAAGTCAAAGCTGGCACATGCGGAACACACGGAGGAACAACCAGTGCACCTCGCAGGCAGGGCGCTTGGAGCGCGAGGGTTCGCCAAGACCTCACAGGCAGAGCACTGGGAGCGCGATGGTTTGCCCCCTGCTCGAGGGGAGCTCGCGGGGAGCGTGTGGGTTCGCCCCTATAACGGTTTAAAAAGGTCCGTAGGCAGGAAGATGGATGCTCGAGGCTTCGACCTCAAGGCGCAGGCACGGCGCAGGATGCTCGAAAGATCGAGCTTTGAAGATTTGGATCGTGCTTTGAAGATTTTGTCTGTAATTGTTTCCTATTTTGTCAATTTAGGGCAACGTTTTGTAACTCTATATATATGACCCTGACCTAAATAAATAAGTGGTCCTGGGGGAATATAATATAGGGAGCTAGAGAGATATCTTATTCTTGAGGGTTTTCATATTCCTTCTCTAGCAATAGTTTGTTGAATTCTCCTTGTAATTTCTATGCGAAGCAGAAAGCCTATTTGTAGGGTTAGTCGAGTGATTCGAGCAAGATCGTGAAAGGATTCGTGCGAGTGATTCGTAGAGAGTTCAAGTAGGTTCTTGTAACCCATTGATAGTAGAATTTGTTAATAAAAGGTTTTTTTCCCTGAGAAAGGGTTTCCTCATTATTCCCTGGAGTTAAGTTAACAATTCTGTGAGTGTTTGCTTGATTCGATATTTTTCAATTGTATCAGACCGGGTCACTCTACGTTTCTCGAGTGAGATCAACTCTGAATTAATGGATCCACCGCGTGAAGAAGGTTCTACAGGAAAACCTTCTGCATCTTTGAGCGACACCGAGATTTTAAATCATGAGGACGATGACTCTGAAGATGAATTTAATAACAATCTTCAAGAAGCATACAATGCACTCTTCGCAGAATGCATTAGGCTAAAGAAACAAAGAAAAGCCCAGCATAAAGGAATAGTATGCTAAGGAGTTAAAGAGATGCACTGAAGGTTGAGAATGAGAATCTCACTGGTAAACTTTCCACTCTAGAATCCAATAAAATTTCTCAGTCTAACCTTGCAGAAAATTTTAAAGTTAAGCTTGATGAGAAAAATAAGATGATTGAAGATCTAGAAAAGTCTGTTAGTGAATTCCACGCAAGCATTCAGAGATTGGAGAAGAAGATAAAGTAGGATGAAAAAATAATTGGTAAGATGAACACAAGCACACATGTATTTGAAGAAATATGGAGCAAACAAAGGCCATATGAAGACAAATCTAGTCTAGGATATAAAACCACATTAGCAGCATCCTCATCTGCTCCTAAAGTTCTAAAAATTACTACAAAGCATGCAGAAACTTGAAAAACCTTGCCAAAGCAAGCAAATCCCCCAAAGAGGAATGTTCCAAAATTTAAACCACAATCATTCCCTCATCCAAAGGTGAAAGGTACACAATTCTTTAAGCCACAACCTTTTGTACCAATTTGTCATTATTGCAGTATTCAAGGTTATATTTGACCCAATTGTCACAAACTTTATGGTTTACCTTTAAATTATGTTAAATTTTTTTTATAAAAATCAAAACCATGGAGTCCTTATGACAAATAGATTTCAAGCATTCACAAATTTTTCTAAAAAATCTTTTCCAAAGCCACGCCAGTTTTCAAACCCAAAAAATTTGAATTTTTTAAAGCTAAAGTATGAAAATTTTCAAAAATAAAAAATTTCAGATTTTTATGAAAGGCGTGAGAAAAATAAAAATTTTATTAAAATGAATTTTCCTAAAACTAGGATTGTTTGGGTCAGAAAAAGTGACTGGAATATCATACATACCCCTAAGAATGTAGAAGGGTCGAGCCTTGACAAGTAGAGAAATGTTTTTAATAAACTAGGCCTTGCTTTATTGTTAAAATTTTTATCCTAGATTTTTTTTTGAATTTAAATTTTTTCCTTAGTGCCATTCGCTTTGAATCTCTCAGAAAATCTTAAAGCATTTATGCATATCCCTAATTTTCTAAAAAGAAAAAAAAAGGATAGGAGTTTATTATTCGTTTTGAAGATATTTTATAACTTCTATCTTCTTATATGTGCGTAAATCATTCAGTCAAATAAATTTTTAATGGATTAAATTTTTTTTATTTTCATCTAAATTAAAAAGAAGTATTTTGGTGAATTTTGTCATAATTTTGATGTGCTTCTTTAAACACTTGATTGTCTTGCTTATATCTTTCCATCTTCTTATCTATGGATCTTAAAGTAATGTTTGATGCGTTTAAAAAATGTTGAAGAGCAAAAATTATATCCTGTCTTGAAAAATGTTACTGGTGGGACCAGTGAGAAGCCCCTTAATGACTAGTTGATTGTTAAGGGATTAACTACCTACCCATAAACGTGTGAAAGCCGTCAAGATCTTAAAAAAAATATCCATGAAAAAAAAATGTGGTTGGATGAAAAAAAAAAAAGAATCAAAAGTTGCTCTCAATTCATTTAGTGCATCAAATTTAATATCTTGATCTTATGATTTGTTTGAGGGGGAGCATTGATGCTTCATTAGTTATAATTTCACATACGCACAAACATTTTCTTTCGATTTTATGGCTTAATTCATCTCAGATGCAGTCTTGGAAATTTATTTGAAAAGATGAATTTTTGTTCATTTAAATTTATACTGATTGGACGATTGATTTATATATTTGGACATAGATGAAGTAAAATTTCTTTGACCTATTTTGTGAACTTCCCTATCTATTTTTTCAATTTATAATTTTTTTTGCACAAAACTTCCCCTACAAGCATTCAAGAGAGATTCGTAGGAAAGGCACGGAGAGGTTGAAATCTTGTGATTTGTTTCTAGTATTTTGTGAGCTTGTCAATTCACATCAAAAAAGGGGAGTAGAAAATTTCGTTGAAATTGGAATTTGAATTTAAATTTAGATATTTAAATTTTTTTTTTCCAGATGATGCGTTGATATATTTGTTCAAGTGTTGTAGATGAGTTTTGAAATTTAATTTAAATTTTGATTTGGAATTGCCAAGGGAGAGATTGTAAGGTTTTATTGTTGCAAATCCATACAAAATCTCAAATTAAATATGCTAGATTTGAATGATTCCTAAATTGAAGAGAATAGAAGATTTGTATGTTTCCTAAATTGAAGATTTTTCAAGTTGGCAAGTTTTCAAAAGATCACAATATTCCAACACAAGTCAACAACTGGGCAAGACACAATTCTACATGGATTAGGATTCAGTCGAGCAGAAATTTCAGTATGCATCATAGGCAGGGCACAGGAAGCACGCGACTGCGTCACATGGATGCTGGGAACTCGCAGGATGCACGAAGGTTCAAGCTATAAAGATTATGGAAGATTCTATTTCCATTTAGGAAATTTGTTTCATTTAGGAAATCTAATTTTAGAAAATTTGTTTATATATTTGAGATCTAATTGGAATAAGACTTTGTAAGTCTATATATATGCACCCAAGCTTAATGTATGATAGAGAATCGAAGGGGCATATTATAAAGTCTTGAGAGAGAGAGAATTCTTCCTTTATGAGCTTATAGGTCTTTTTCTTATTTTTCTTTGTATTCTTTATTTACTTTCTCTGTGAAGCAGAAAGTCTGCTTATAGGTTTAGTCAAGTGATTCGAGCAAGATCGTGAAAAGATTCGTGCGATCCACAGAGTTATTAACTTCAAGCCAAGGAATAACGAGAAAACCCTTTCTCAGGGAGAAAAACCTCTTATTAACAAATCCTACTATCAACGGGTTACAAGAACC
>QLOD02000016.1:7017502-7041565 GCA_003260245.2 Sideroxylon spinosum | reverse complement strand
AGAACCTACTTGAATTCTCTACGAATCACTCGCACGAATCCTTTCACGATCTTGCTCGAATCACTCGACTAACCCTAGAAGTAGGCTTTCTGATTCGCACAGAAAGTACAAGGAAAAATTCAACAAACTGTTGCTAGAGAAAGAATATGAAAGCCTTCTAGAATAAAATCTCTCTCTAGCTCTCTATATTATATTCCCTAATACCACTTATTTACTTAGGTCAGGGTCATATATATAGAGTTACAAAACGTTGCCCTAGATTGACAAAATAGGAAACAATTACAGATAAAATCTTTAAAGCTCGATCCTTCGAGCATCCTGCGCCGTGCCTGCGCCTTAAGGTCGAAGCCTCGAGCATCCATCTTCCTGCCTGCGGACCTTACTGAACCGTTGTAGGGGCGAACCCACGCGCTCCCCGTGAGCTTTCATCAAGCAGGGAACGAATCCTCGCGCTCCTAGCACCCTGCCTGTGAGGTCTTGGCAAACCCTTGCGCTCCAAGCGCCCTGCCTGCGAGGTGCACTGGTTGTTCCTCCGTATGTTCCGCGTGTGCCAGCTCTAAAATCCCAATGAATGGATTGACAAGCCAAAAACGAAAATAACATCCGTTTGAAAATAATAAATTTTTAAATAAATAATTTAATCAAGAAAAATTTTCAAGTAAAAATGTCCATGCATAAATAATAATAATTTCAAAATCTGCATGTCAGAGTGCAATAACATCTTGAATTCAACCAATCAATCACAATATTGATGATAAATATTAATCCGTGGATATATGGAAGTGCCCGTTGGATCCAGCATCGCCCTTAGAGTCATCCAGTCTGGCTCTAGAGTTCTTTCCTGAGTCGATCCGATTAAGATCACCATGGTTTTCACCGGCCTGTCCTACAATCGTTAAGAACTAGAGTCACCCTGATTTTTACGGGCATGTTCTCTAGTTATCAGAGTCACACCACTTAAGGAGTCTGTCCCTAGATTTTTATTTCAATTCTAATATCCAAAAATAAACATCTATCACAATTCTAATAAATTCAAAACGAACACAAGTGCTCAAACAATTTTTCCTTATGCTCAATAGCATAAAACATATATTCTCTATTAAAATAATAGAATTTTTCATAAAGAATGATTCAGAAAAATTTAATCTCAAAAACCTTTATGCATGGAATAATTTATAAAACTAATACTGGCAAGTCAAACCATTCCATTGGAGTCCAAAGATGTAAGTGTAAAAATAAACCAAGTTACTTCCTCACGATCCTGAATATATGCATATAAATACCTATTACTTAAAGTCTATCTTAAAATTCACATCTAATAATTTATTAAATATAAACTCATAACTCTTTTGTAATAACTTAACTAATATTAATAATTAACTATTAAGTTTTGTCAATTTGACAATCTGCCCGCAAAATATTTCTTTTTCATGGTGTACTATATATATATATATATACACTTACAAAACAAAGCACAATCTGCTAGAATTTCAAAATCAAACTATTACATATGCATATATTTTACGTTCTGTCAAATCACCTTTTAACTTCACACATTTATATATATATATATATAATCAATTAAATTAGCTGCGAAGCAGCCTTCTGTTTGAAATTTTTTTTTTTTACTTGCAAACCGAAACATATATGTATATACACACACGAACCAACAAACATTAATTTTTCTTTTTCTTGTTTCTTTTCAAAGCTTCTGTCAAACCCATAGATATATATATATACACACACCAGTATATGTATGTATCTGTGTGTGTGTAACATTGCGGAAACCAAATCTTTTCTAAATATTTATCTTTTCAAAGCTTCTGTGTCATACATATATATACATATATATACTCACACATAATCAAAATTTAAAACTTTCAATTCCATTAATCACATCACCATCACATTAATATATATATATATATATATATCTTTCCAAAAAACCCAAACCTAATATATATTATGTAGATACCATTAATCAACAAGTGACAAAATAATGCTAAACTTTATTTTATCTATTTTTTCTTCTTCACGTCAGGCGTAGCCTTTTCTCATTCTCTTCTCTTCTCTCTCTCTCTCTCTCTATCTCTCTATCTCTACTTCTTTTCTTAATTAGGATAATAAGAAACCCGAGATGATACATCCTATTTATATATATAATCCTTTTCGTCGTATACTATTATGTCTATTGAGTTATGGTAGACCTCCAATCACAATTCAATAACACTAATCCCCTTAAAAAATCTAATGGTTTACATTCACCCAACAATTAATTATTTAAAATTTAAATATGTCCTGAATAAATTCAGTTAATTGAAATTAAAAATATAACACTTACTTAAAATAATTAATTAATAATAAATCAATTAAAAATTTTATTTCTAGGTTATAACATTCTCCTCCCGTTAAAAGAGTTTCGTCCTCGAAACTTACCTCAAATGTTATAGGAATAAATCTGAATACTTCTCTATCATTTCATTCTCACGTTCCCATGTTGCCTCTGTAACTGTATGGTTGTGCCATCGGACTTTGACAAACCGAATTACTTTATTATGAATATCTTCTCTCTAGTATCCAATATTTGTACAGGTGATTCCTCGTATGATAAATCATCCCTGATTTATAGTGGCTCATATTTAATTACATGGTTTGGACTATACACATACTTTCTGAGCATCGATACATGAAAAACATTATGTACTCTGACTAAGTTAGATGGTAAAGCTACTCGATATGCCACTGCTCCAATCCTTTCTAAAATCTGAAATGATCCAGTAAAACTTGGGCTCAACTTTCTTTTCTTCCCAGATGCAATTACCTCTTTCTAAGGCAATACTTTCAAAAATACTTTCTCACCAACCTGAAATTCCAAATCTCTTCTTCTATTATCAGCATAACTTTTCTGACAACTCTGTGCAGCTAGAAGCTTTTGGCGAATAGTAACAATCTTTTGAGTTGCATCTTCTACCAAATCAGGACCAAAAATTGTCTCTCCCTAATTTTAAGCCAACTCACCGATCATCTATACTTCCTACCGTACAAAGCCTCATATGGTGCCACTCCCAAGCTTGAATGGTAACTATTATTATAAGCAAATTCTACCAAGGGTAATTGCTCATCCCAATTACCTTTCCACTCTAATACACAGAATCTCAACATATCTTCCAATGTCTGAATGGTCCTTTTTGATTGCCCATCAATTTATGGATGGTAAGCTGAACTAAGACTCAATTGTATCTTTAAAGCTGCTTGCAAGCTACTCCGAAACTTAAACACAAAACGTGGATCACGGTCTGACACAATAGACACTAGTGCATCATGCAATCTGACTATCTTTCTTACATATAACTGGGCTAATTTATCTGATGACAAAGTCATCTTAATAGCAATGAAGTGTGCAGACTTAGCCAATCTATCCACTATTACCCACACCGCATCATGTCCAGCATGAGTCTGGGGTAACCCAAGAAAAAATCCATTGTGATCTGTTACCACTTCCACTCTGGGATTGATAATGGCTGATGTTTCCCTGCTGGTCTTTGGTACTTAGCTTTTACTTGCTAACACGTAAGACACTGCATTACATACTCGGTAATATATTTCTTCATACCATTCCACCAAAAATGCTCTCGCAAGTCTCTGTACATCTGAGTGCTACCTGGATGGATACTATACCTTGTATTATGAGCCTCCAACAAAATATCTTTCCTCAAATTATCTATAAGAGGAACACATAGTCGACCATTGAATCTAAGCACTCCATCTACATCAATTGTGAACTCTAAGACATTCTCTTTTTCCAATTCTTCCTTAATCCTCTAACATTGAGGGTCATTCAACTATACAACTTTAACCCTGTCTAGTAAAACGGGTCTAATTGTTAACTGATTATAAAGTGCTAACTCTCTTTGTTAAACAACTTTCAAGTTCAAACACTTCAATTCTTTCAACAAACATGGCTGAGTATTGAGTATTGCCAAAGTCCCATTTCAAGATTTCTTACTCAAAACATCCGCTACTATATTTGCCTTTCCAGGATGATACATAATACTAACATCATAATCTTTAAGTAGTTCCAACCGTCTCTTTTGCCTTAAGTCAAGCTCCTTTTGTGTGAAGATATATTTCAAACTTTTATGATTAGTGTAGATCTCACACTGTTCTCCATACAAATAACGTCTCTATATTTTTCTAACTCCAAATCATGAGTGGGATAATTCTTTTCGTGTAGCTTTAACTGACGAGAAGCATATGCAATTACCTTCCTCTACTGCATAAGAATACAACCCAAACCCTGACGTGATGCATCACTGTAAATCATAAACCGCCACCTTTTTTTGGAAGAGTAAGGAAAGGTATGGATACTAATCTCTGCTTAAGCTCTTGGAAGCAACTCGCACACTGTTGAGTCCAATCAAACTTTACCCCCTTTCTAGGAAGACTAGTGAGTGGGGGTGCAATACGAGAAAATCTTTCTACAAACCTCCTATAATATCCTGCTAATCCCAAGAAACTACGTACGTCTGAAACTATCGTAGGATGAGGCCACTCTATTATTGCCTCTACCTTCTTATGATCTACAAAGACTCCATCTTTACAACGACATGCCCAAAAAGGATATGTTATCAAGCCAAAACTCACACTTTTTGAATTTGGCATATAACTTATTATCTCTAAAGATTTGCAGAACTATCCTCAAATGTTCCTTATGTTCTTTTTTACTCCTTGAGTAAACTAGGATGTCATCAATAAATACCACAACAAAGTGATCCAACTGAGGCTTGAAAACCCAATTCATTATGTCCATAAAAGTTGCATGTGCATTAGTATAGCCAAAGAGCATAACTAAGAACTCGTAATGCCCATACCTCATCCTAAAGGCAGTCTTAGGAATATCTCATTCTCTTATCTTCAATTGGTGATAACTTGATCACAAATCAATTTTAGAAAACACATGGGCTCCTTGTAGTTGATCAAACAAATCATTAATACGTGGTAATGGGTATCTATTGTTGATGGTAACTTTATTTAACTCTCTATAATCAATGCACAATCTCATAGAACCATCTTTATTTTTCACAAACAAGATTGGTGCTCCCCATGGTGAAACACTAGGCCTTGTGAAACCCTTCTCTAGAAGATCTTGTAATTGAACCTGTAGCTCCTTTAACTCAACAGGTGCCATTCTGTACGGTACTTTAGAGATGGGAGTCGTGCTAGGCAACATATCAATATTAAATTCAATCTCACGATCTAGGGGTAACCCAGGCAAATCCCCTGGAAAAACATTAGCAAACTCATTCACTATAGGTAACTCTTCCAGCCCCTTATCTTGCTTCTTCTCCCCAATTACATAGGCTAGGTATCCATCACAACATTTTCTCAATAACCTGTTTTCTTGTAGAGCAGAAATAAAACCAGACAACTGAGTCTTTCTATCCCCTTGAAAACAAAATTTAGATTGTCCTGGTGTTGAAAATGTTACTCTTTTCTGATGGCAGTCAACAGTAGCGTAATTAGAAGTTAAACAATCCATCCCTAGAATAACATCAAAGTCGTGCATAACTAAAGAGATCAAGTCTATATAACAAAACTCTATCATCTATTTGAACCCCACAAGATCGACAAATAGTATCTAGCAAAATGGTATCAACCACAGAAGTAGAAACAGAAAGACCCATATCCAAGTGTCCAAGTGGAATAGGCAAGCTATGCAAAATTTAGGAAAACCAAAAAGAATGTGTAGATCCTAACTCTATTAACACACTTGTAGATAAAAATGAAATAAAAAGTGTACCTTGCACTACTGATGGTGATGCCTCTGCCTCCTTTTGAGTAAGTGCATAAACACGTGTAGGAGTCGCTTGCCTCTGATTCTGTCCCTGAGTATAACTTTGGTTACCACTCTGCGTAATAGACCTCTACCTTTGTGATAATTGCTAAGTTTGCTGTCCTGTGGTATTTGGAGCTCCATATTAACTCTTAATATATCCATCATTCCCACAATTGTAACATTTCTTAGGTGCACCGTCATAAAAATAGCCATAAGAATGCTGTCTGCCACACCTTATACATGGTCGTGCCTGCTGCCTATTATTTTCATCTGTCTATGCTTGGCTATTCATTTTTTTTAAAGTTGCCACCTCCATTGCTTTGGCCTCCAGTATTCTGTTCCACTAACCTCTTATTAAACTGTGGTTTTCCATTCTTAGCATCTTCCAAGCATTCTTCAACTAACTGTGCCCTGGTCACAAGCTCTGCCAAAGTCTTGGATTGGAGTACTGCAACCTTATTACGAATGGATGGATGCAATCTCTTCTCAAACATCAACAGCTTGTCACTTTCATTATCTACTTACGTAGAATACTTTCACAACTCTGTAAATTTGCATTCGTACTCAGCCATGGTCATGCTACCTTCCAGAGAAAGAAATTCCAACTACTTCTGTCTCTTTATTGCTATAGGAATAAACTTATCATTAAATATCTCAAGAAAAGTATTCTAGTTCAGTTCATTCTCTCTTCTCTTATACTGGCGTTGCACCATATCTCACCAATCCTCTGCAAGTTCTTTTAAAACATATGTTGCCATCGAAACTTTTTGTTCATCAGTACATTCTAACCGTGTAAATATTTTCTTTATGCATCTTATCCACTTTTTTGCCTTTGCTGGATCAGCTTTTCCATCAAACTTTGGAGGTGAGGTCTTCAAAAACTTATCAAACACAGATCCTTTAGCAAAGCTCAAGGGCTTCCCCTCGGTGGTGCCTCCTACTGACCCAGTTCCCTCTG
Organism: Sideroxylon spinosum; assembly: GCA_003260245.2. Classification (NCBI taxonomy): domain Eukaryota; kingdom Viridiplantae; phylum Streptophyta; class Magnoliopsida; order Ericales; family Sapotaceae; genus Sideroxylon; species Sideroxylon spinosum. Next base: position 7,034,771 of record QLOD02000016.1, on the reverse strand, counting down.
CATATTTTGTTGTCTTCCTGTAGTAGTAGCTAGAGCTGAAACAGGAATAGAAGCAGGTGCAACCAAGGGAGTTACATTACTAGCACTAGCGTATCTACTATTAGTTCGTCTGCCACTATATGTTGCCATTCCTTCCAAAACAAAAGTAATAAAAAAATATTAGAATAATGTTAAACTGGCAAAATCACTTTAAATTCACGTTCCTAAGGACTCTGGGACCGAGCCTCTACTAATTTTCTAAGAGATACTAAAAACATATGCTCTGATACCAACAAATTTCACATCCCATTTAACGATGTAAGAGGCCAAGTACCTCAAGCCTTAGCCTAAGGAACACGAAAGCCTAATCTTTACTCAATCTAGGATCAACAAAAGAAACCTCAACGATAAAATAACCTCTTTATTTAAAATCAAGGTAACTAGAGAAAAATGTTCTACTAACATCCCAAATTCAAAACAAGTAGATATCAATAATTTAAAATATTGTAATTTGTCTAAACTGTTGTCCAATTACTAAAATAAAATTCGTAAAATGATTATAAGACTTTTCCTAAGAGGCCACAACTCTAAGTCTCATCTGCCGGAGTCCATGACTAATTTTCTATGTGCTCACCTGAAAATGTTAAAAGGATGAGTGAGCTAAAAGCTCAGTAAATGGATTGGCAAGCCAAAAACGATAACAATAACCATAAATTTTCAAATAAATAATTTAATCAAGAAAAAATCTCCAAGTAAAAATGTCCATGCATAAACAATAATAATTTCAAAACCTGCACGTCAGAGTACAATAACATCTTGCATTTAACCCGTCAATCACAATAGTGATGACAAACATTAATCCATGGATATGAAAATTAACTATAACATGTGCCAATATACTTTCTCATGGGCAGTGCCCATTGGATCCAATATCGCCCTTAGAGTCACCCAGTCTGGCTCTTAAGTTCTTTCCTAAGCCAATCCGATTGAGGTCACCATGGTTTTCACTATCCTGTTCCTACAATCGTTGAGAACTAGGGTCACCACGGTTTTCATGGGCCTATTCCTAGTTGCCAGAGTCATATTACTTAAGGAGCATGTCCCCTAGACTTTTATTTTAATTCTAAGATCCACAAATAAACATCCATCACAATTCCAGTAAATTCAAAATGAACAAAAGTGTTCAAACAATTTTTCCTTATGCTCAATAGCATAAAACATATATCTCTATTAAAATAATAGAATTTTTCATAAAAAATGATTCAGAAAAATTTAATCCCAAAAGTCTTTATGCATGGAATAATTTATAAAAGTAATAATGAGTCAAACCACTCACCTGGAGTCTAAAGATGTAAGTGTAAAAATAAACCAAGCTAATTCCTCACGATCCTAAGTATATGCATATAAATACCTATTATTTAAAGCCTATCTTAAAATTCAACTCTAATAATTTACTATATATATACTCATAACTCTTTTATAATAACTTAGTTAATATTAATAATTAACAATTAAGTTTTGTCAATTTAACAACCTGCCTGCAAAATTTTTTTTTCGTGGTGTACTATATATATATATGCACACACTTGTAAAACTAAGCGCAATCTACCAGAATTTCAAAATCAAACTATTATACATGTATATATTTTACGTTCTATCAAATCACCTTTTAACTTCACATATTTATATATATATATATATAATCAATTAAATTTTCTACAAAACAGCCTTCTGTTTGAATTTTTTTTTAATGACAAACTGAAACATATATATATATACACACGAACCAGCAAACATTAAGTTTTTCTTTTTCTTGTTTCTTTCAAAACTTCTGTCAAACCCATAGATATACATATATACGTATACACCAATATATATACATGTACGAATTGCGAAAATTAAATCTTTTCTAAATATTTTTTTTTTAAAAACATCTGTGTCATACATATATATACATATATATACTCACATATAATCAAAATTTAAAACTTTCAATTCCATTAATCACATCACCATCGCATTAATATATATAGATATAGTTTTCCAAAAACCCTAAACCCAATATATATTACATAAATACCATTAATCAACAAGTGAAAAATTAATGCAAAACTTTATTTTTATTTAGTTTTTCTTCTTCACTTCACGCGTAGCCTTTTCTCTTTCTCTTCTCTCTCTCTCTCTCCTTCTCTCTCTTTTTATCTCTCTTATTAGTTAGGAAAATAAGAAATCTTAGATGACACACCCTATTTATATATATAATCTTTTTGATCGTATACTATCATATCTATTGAGTTATGGTGAACCTCCAATCACAATTCAATAACACTAATCCCCTTAAAAAATCTAACGGTTCACATTTACCCAACAATTAATTATTTAAAATTTAAATATTTCCTGAATAAATTCAGCTAATTGAAATTAAAAATATAATACTTAATTAAAATAATTAATTAATAATAAATCAATTAAAATTTTTATTTCTAGGCTATAACAAACAATTGGTTCACGAAACTATTAGGTGTGAGCAAGATTGCCAATGGGTGGGTCAGACCATCCCACTTTGACGTATTCATATTTTTAAATAATTTATTTTTAAAAAATAAAACCTCCTTAGCACGAGAGGGTGTGGCAAAGATCTGTACTAGTTTATTAATATTAAAAAATAGTATAAGAAAGAAATGAACCTAGACCTAACCTCTAGAACAGGAAAACTGTAGGTAAATGAAATAAAAGTATGGTGACTCACCACGTTGCAAAAATGAAAGCTCATAAAAATAAAGTAAAATAAAAAGTAGTGATTAGCCGTATTACAATAAATGAGAGAGGAGTATGAACATGACCTCAAAAAAAGTACAAGGAAAAAAACTACGTCCTAGCATGTGAAGTTGAAGTTTGAGCCACATCAAGAATAAGAATGCTAGTAATTGCCTGCGAAATATTATGTTGAGCAAAGAATGTTTGCTCTTGTTGGTTGGTACAGGCTCATTAGTCATGCCTAATTAGATTTGCAGATTCAAGCCAAGAGATATGCGTATATTTGTAAATTGTTTTTACTTCATATAAATTACAAAATAGATGGTACTAAATTCTAAAAAAACAAGCTTCAAAAAGTAAAACATTTGAATAAATTATATTAATAGGAAACAATTACATTGAATTAGTAATTACAAAATGTCAAATTACATTAGTAAAATTATGTTGAGTTACATAGATCTAAAAAATTAAAAATACATTTAATTTGTAATTACGAAATGGGAGGGCCGCGGGGCGACCCTTTGGGTCACAATTAGATCCGCTTTGGGGTTGGTCATGGGGGGCAAGCCCGGCCCATGGTTCAAAAAGGCAGGCTGTCCGGACAGGACAGCTAGGAATGGGGCATCCGACGGGTCGGGTTGATTCACTTCTCATTTCCTATTGGTTAGGGCTAGACGTGTTAAATGGGCCGGGCCAACTGCGAGCCATTGCTAAAGATTATTTTGGGTTCAGTTTGAATTCAACTATGGCTCAAAAAATAATTAAAATTTAATGAGAATTGAATATAAAAAAAAAATTTTAATTTCAATAGATTACCATAAACATTTGAGAGAAACTGAAATATCAACAACGCTCCACCTGGATAATTAGGGATTCAAATTAATCGATTTAAAATTAAATTGTATTAAAATATGAGTGGTTTAATTAATTTATATAGTGATACATAAAACTTTTTCTAATAACTACTAAAAGTAGTGGTGTTACACACTTTTTAAAATGGTTAAACTCCCGTTATAAATGATTTTAAATTACTATTTTTTGTTTTTGCAATAATTTTATATCCTTTATAAAATTATCATATTAACTACATGAATTCATGGTAAAACCCTTTCGAAAAGTAATTTCTTTAAGAATATGTTTTGATGAAAAACTTGTTAATGGAAAAAGAAAAGAGATAGAAATTTAAAATCTCTTATCTTATTTAGATTGTGAGTGCAATTTAAGAAATTAAAAAATAAATACATTAATGAATGTATTTTATTAAATTATATTCTTTATTCTATTTATATTTGGGATTTTATCCGAGAATGGTATATTTCATTGCGAGTAAAAAAAAAAATTGATTTGGAGGGGCAATATATATATAAATATAAATATATATTCAAAAAACAATTTTTAGGGTGTTTAGAATAAATTTTTTTTTTCCAATCATAAATGGTACAAAACTATATGATTCTAAAATAATTTTAATATTTTGGTGGCAGTAGCTAGCCCCGGCGGTATCTCTCCGTTGTATGCAAGTTTTCCATGCCTTATCTAAAATAGAATCATGATCTTATATGCATGTATATATTAACTACCATAATAAAATAACAAATAGAAGTAATTAATGAAGTCATAAATGCGAAGCCATCAACTTATTGAAGGTTTTGCGTTTCCTTTACCAATATCGTTTCGGATTTGGGGGCTAACCTTTCTTGTGATGTTAGTCCCTGGTGACATTGGTTTTGTGATCCATTTGATTAAATAGTAACAAAAATAAGTTTAAAATTTTTAAACGGTAATTTTTAAATTTATTTTTATCATAAGTCGTTTGATTTCGTTGTAACGGTTCACAAAGATGATGTCATGGAATTAGGAGTGAAAACGAACCGAATCGAGTTAAGTTTTAACTTATTCGAGTTCGGCTCGAGTTTTTTAAACTGAGGTCGAACTTGATTGGAGTTTTTACATAGGCTCGAGCTCAACTCGATAAAGAAGAATTTAAGCTCGAGTTCGATTAAACCAAACGATGTTATTTTAGTTTAAAATATAATAAATAAAATATTATAATAAAAATATTATAAAAATATTAAAATATTATTAAAAAATATTTATTTATTTTATCGGGCCTGCTCGCGAGATTTCTAGCCAAGTTTCTCTAGGTTCAAGCTCAAATCTAAAACGAGCTATAATAATCAAGCTTGATTTGAGTTCGTTTTAGTCACGAACTGAGTTCTAGCCGAGCTCAACTAACTAGATTCGTTTCCACCCCTACACGGAACTAAGATCACTTATGATGTTAGCCTCCTCCTTTCTATCTTTTAATCATCAATAATGACTCGAAATTTGAAAAGCATGTATTATGAAACTCTAAATTATTTAAGTAATTTTATTCATTCCTTTTTTTTCCTTTAAATGTCTTTTGGACTACTAAAAAATATTTAAGTAGACGACTTCCGTAGTGAGCAACATCCAATGATACTATCGTAAATTTTAAATTATTAACACACATGATTAATTTTGAGATTCAAAAATCCTATCAAAAAAGTTGATCCACTTATATTATCAATCATTTACCATATTTATCATGAAATTTGACACACTAGAATTGGAAATTACTCACCACAAAGCTGATGATATGATATGCTACGGCTATCAAATATTTTTACCTTTTAATTACCCAATATTTTAATAATTTTTTAGTTTCTTTAAATGCTCCTTAGTAGGGGATGGAATGAGGCCAAGTTATTCACGAATTATTCGGATTCGGTTCAATAACTAGTTCAAGCTATTTATAAATTGTTCGAACTCGGCTCAATGTTTGGTTTGACTTGATCTTGATTCAAATCAAATTTAAGCATTAATTTTGGTTTGATTAAGTTTTAAGCCAAGCTTGAGACTTAAATTGCTTACCTTAAAAGATGGTATGTCATTTTTTATTTGTCCTACGTTACCCAATTATGTATAAAATTTTAAGTATTATCTTTTATAAAGGAGGCATACTAACTAACGGAAGTTAAATTGTTAGGTAAAGTAAAATACTATCATAGGCCTTATATAGTAAATTATTTTATTTATTAAGAATAATAATAATTCGTTCTCAAATAGTCTTATGTAATAAATAATTTTATTTGTTAAAAATAGGAATAAATTATTCCAAAATAGTTTATTAAGTATAAAAATTTACTTGTTTTCAGTTATTCGTGAGCCTAACTGAAACTCATCTTTTTCGTCGTCGAGCCGAGGTGGAGAACTCGAGTCATCTCCTTCTTAGTTACTTTCCTTAATACACTTTAACAACTGTTTGAGACAATTTCCAATCCTCCTAATTTTATTTAAAATAAAATGTATACACACAAATACAGTTAGTTCAGACACACCAACTGATGAGCAACCAACCAGGGATGTATAACCATTATATCCTCACAGACACAATGACAAAATCATTAAAAAAAAAATAATAAGTAAAAACTTTATATCAAGATACAATAAATTAAACAGCTCCCCCCCCCCCCCCAAAAAAAAAAAAACTATATAAATATATATATGCCTTAAGGTACCAATTGCTAATATTGTTCGTGCTGCTGCTGCTGCTGCTGTTGTAAGCTGATCAACTTGAAGTAAGGCCCATCCTTGTTCTCCACAAGGCTAGAATGAGTCCCTTGTTCTATTATCCTCCCATCTTGCAAAACCGATATTTGGTTGGCATTCTTTATGGTGGACAGCCTATGCGCCACCACGACGGTGGTTCGATTCTTCATCAGCCTGTCCAGCGCTTGTTGTACCACCCGCTCGGACTCCACGTCCAGCGCGCTGGTGGCTTCGTCTAGCAGCAAGATCGCCGGGTTTTTCAGGACCGCCCGGGCAATGGCCACTCTCTGCTTCTGCCCGCCGGAGAGTTGGACGCCTCGCTCTCCGACTCTGGTCGCGTAGCCCTCCGGGAGCGCGCTGATGAAGCTGTGCGCGTTCGCTAGTTTAGCTGCTTCGACCACTTCCCCTTCCGACGCTCCCTCTCTCCCATAGAGGATGTTTTCGTAGATCGATGTCGCGAAGAGAGCTGGCTCTTGTTGGACCAGTCCAATGTGCTTCCTTAGTGATTTTAGCAGGAGTTTCCTGATATCTTTCCCTGTGAAGAGTTGATGACAAATAGAACTCGTAAAAAAGATGATTTCCCTTTGGTAAGACTACAATGGAGGGTTGAACTATCAGCAATGTGTTAAAGGGAATTTTTTTTTTTAAATTAAATTTTTTGCATTGATCGCTAAAAATAAACTTTTTATTGACCGTTAAAGAGTAAACTTTTTGTCAAAAGATTACCTTCTAGCGATCAATTAGTCGATTGATTACTAAAAATTTTGTCCTTTAATGATCAAATTTTGATCAGCAAAAATCATACTTTTATTGATCAAATCTATTTTTGATAGTAAATACTTTCTGGGATTAACTGTTGCTGACTAACGGACTATCAAATTATGTTTGGTTAGCAAAAGTTTTAGCGACTACAAACTGAGACTTAACGATCAAATTTTTGATTGCTAAAAGAGTTGATTCCTGCAGTGAAAAACTCACCGTCAATCATCACTTTCCCGGCTGTTGGATCATAAAATCGGAGTATGAGGGCGAGAACAGAACTTTTCCCAGAACCACTCTGCCCTACTAATGCCATGCTCTGGCCTGCACGTACTCTCATATTGAAGTCCTTGAAAATCATCACGTCCGGCCTTGAAGGGTAGCAAAATTGGACACCCTTCAGCTCAATTACGCCCTCCACCTTGGTTACGTCTTCTCCAACATCGCTTGTAATCTCTGTCTTCCGGTCGATCACCTCAAAGATTGAGGCTGCCATTTGGTTCCCTTTTAGAAGGTCTGGTGCCATAGCCAATGTCTCCCCCATAGCTAGAGCAGTCACAATCAAAACCATGAACGATTTCATGACAGATTTGAAGCTAGAAAGCTCCTTTCCCATCAAAACAGAACCATACCTGCGCAGGGAGAAACACTTGTAGGCCTATCACTTGAAAACAATAAATCTGTGAAAGTTTAATTTAATTATGGTAAAATGGTTTAAGATCAAAAAAAAAAAAAAAAAAAAATGAGACTGCATACCATAAAGCAAGGCCATAGGATGAGAAGATGAAAAATTGAGAGACTCCGTAGAATATGCCAGCAATCTGACCACGTGTAAATGACTTCCTTGAAGGCTCAACGAGCTCTTGGGCATAAAGGTCGAGGACCTTCTCTTCGGAGCAGAATGCAGCGACAGTGCGGATGTTACTAACAGCCTCACCTGCCAGCATGTTGGCTTTGAGATAGGCTTTGCTCAAGTTTCCACCATAGCCTTTCATGAACAGTTTCTGAAACAATTCAAAAAAAAAAAAAATCAAGTCAAAAATGATTTCAAAGGTTGGTTTAGTCTACAACCTAAAAAATTGGAAGGAGGAAACCTCGCTGAAGTGACCGCTCATGATCAATGGATACGTGGCCATGACAACAAGCGTGAGCCGCCAGTTCAATGTGAAGGCAATGATGAATGAGGTGACAATCAAACCAAAATTCTGTATAAGAATTGTGGGGCGATCGACAACTACTCCCCGCAATAAAGTTGCATCACTCTCTAAGCGAGATGCAAGCATGGAACTTGTGTTGCTTGTGTCATCAAACCATCCAATCTCGTTCCTCAAAATGGCTAGAACCAATTACAGAAGGAAATTCAAGTGAGGAAAAGAGGAGTTTAAGGAATCAGAAAAGGAAAAAAAAAAAAAAAAAAAACATAGAAGAGGGGAAGAAAAATTCAAGGCTGGATAAAAACTTTCAACAGAGGGAATAATGAAAATACAAGGTCTAAAAGATGGCAATAGTCGCATTTCTTACTAGAAAACATCTTTTCTCTCACACGAAGAGTGAGCCGCTCTCCCATGATTCCAAATGAGAGATGTGCTATGGCGTGAACAGTAACAGTTATACAAGCGCCGCCACAGAAGAGGAGCGAAATCTTCCTGACTTCATGACGGGTTGTGTTCCAGTCCATGTAGTAAGACACAAGAGCCTGAGTGACACCAAGCGCAAAAAGAGGCATTTGGGCTCCGGCAATAAGTGCACAGATTGTTCCAGCAACCCCGTAAGTCCAGTCAGGACCCACCATGGAATACAATCTCCCACTAGGCACTTGTGGTGACTTATCAGCAGCCTCTGCTTCGTCAGCACCAATTCGACCAACCGATAGCTTATCAGAGTGGAAACTTGCACCGAGGCTTGTTGTTCGGGACAATTCAAAAGAGCACTTCATACTACAAAGAGCCAAAAAAAAAAAAAAAGGAAGACAAGATATTGATAAACATTAGAGACTTTTCCAGAAATTAGTACCCTTGAGGTGCTATTTGAAAATCAACGTTCATTTGATTCACTGTCATAACAATTTGCATTGGACAGTGTACAAATTTGAAAGAAGAAAGGAAGCCACATCTTTCCATTTCTAAGAAACATAGCACAATGAGAAAGCATATCATTAACATATTCTGGTCTTCCTATTTGACGAATTCTAATGTAACATTGAAGATTTTTTTAAGAATCAAAATGCTTCAGAAATTTAATTTTACCTGAGTGGCCTCCCCATAGTAGGTCCACGTGAAGGGAGGCTATGCAAGGAAGCTGCCTCTTGGAGTTGAACAAGTGAGGCATAGGCGCCATTTGGTTTCGAAATGAGCTCGTTGTGACTCCCAGTTTCCACTATTCTCCCACATTGAACAACAGCTATTACATCCGCATTCCTGATGGTAGAAAGCCGATGAGCCACAACAATGGTTGTCCGTCCCACCATTACGCGATCAAGTGCCTCCTGCACACTTTTCTCTGACTCTGCATCAAGGGCACTCGTAGCTTCGTCCAGAAGAAGTATCGAAGGATTCTTTACTATTGCACGCGATATTGCAATTCTCTGCTTCTGTCCACCTGATAATTGTACTCCCCTTTCACCCACCTGCAAATGATTAAGACCATAACTTTCAAAATTTTAAATTGTCAATTTTCAAATGACCTGTTAAAGACTAATTGCCTTTACTTTCTTGTACCTGAGTCTCAAATCTATCAGGAAGGTTGTTGATGAAAGTGATTGCCTCCGAAAGTTTTGCAGCGCGGATGATTTCTTCAATGGTAGCATCATCTTTCCCATAGAGAATGTTTTCCCTTATAGTTGTAGCAAAAAGTGCAGGCTCTTGATTAACCAAACCAATCTGTTGCCTGAGCCACTTGAGGTCAAGCCCCCTGATATCTTTTCCATCTAGTAGTATCTGTCCGGAAAGAGGCTCGTAGAAGCGCTCGATCAAAGATATGACCGTGCTCTTTCCAGAGCCACTTCCACCCACAAGGGCTACAATCTTCCCAGAAGGTATATCCAGAGAGAGCCTACTGAATATCATAACATCGGGACGAGAAGGGTAGCTAAAACCTATGTCCTTGAACTGGATATGACCTTCAAGCTTGTCAAGTTTCCTCCCATTTCTCGAGCTTCTTTTGCTTATTGTGTTTCTCTCTATCATCTCAAATATGGGATAAGCAGCTGCCTTTGCTCGGATGAATGCAGATATGTCTGGTGCTGCCTGTCCTAGTGACCTGAGAACCAATAGGAGCTTATGGTAAACTTAATTTCAATACAACGTAATATGAATTAGAGTGACTCTATTAAGTCAGTTGTGGTGGAAGTTTAAAATATTAGAAAATAAACCCAACAATGTATATCAAACACAATGTGCAACCCTAATTTACACGTGGAACAGACACAAATAAATCAAATTAAACAAGTTGTACTAATACAAACAAACAAAATAAACAACAATAAATGGAAAATAGAAATATTCGAACCCAAAATCTCCTGAAAACAGAGTCCTAATACCATGTTAAGTCACTAATTATCCTAAAAGCTTAACTGTTAGAAAATGAGTCTTCTCATTTGAATGCCAAAAAATGCCTTGAAAAGGAGAAAAAGAAGGAGGAACGAAGACTTACAGTCCGGCAATGACAACATTGAGCATGGTAGTGAAAGACTCTCCTCCATTGGCAATGTTCTTGTGAACAACAACGCTGTTGTACCAGACAAGCAGTGACCATGAAAGAAAAAGGACACAGTGGAGGGTGCCTAGTCCAAGACCCTTGGCTAGTCCTGCTTTCCTCCCATATTTGTAAGTGTTCTGGAGGGCTGCTCTATATGATTTCACTGCCCTTTCTTCTCCTGCAAATGCTTGCACGGTTCTGACATTTCCAATCGCCTGAGAATACATAACAAATTCGGGGGGACCGAGTGGGATGAACTGGCAATCCGCTTTACTGAATTATCTACCAATATGCACTAAGAATGGCCAACCATTTTTACACACAAAGTTTTAGGCCAAAGACACGTTTGCTCAAGCACTTGTTGTGTCATTCAATTTACAGAAATTTCGAGGTATTAGATGACTCAAGTCATATCAGTTCAATTGGAGAAAAATTCCAGACATACGGAATTTTTATACAAAAACTTCTTCCATAACAATTTGGTAGTCATGTTTAAAATATAATGCTGTATAAACAGTTTTTGTGTCCAATTTACATACACTACATTTGTGCACACATAATGTGTGTGATTACCACTTCTTCCAATTTAATTAGGAGTATAAAAGTGAAATAATGTGTGATGGTTAAAAATTTAAAATTTGTAAAATGACTTAATTAGGTATAGTTTTTAGAAAATTGTTTGATTTAAAATTTGAATTTGATGGGAGGATGAAGGGTATTTTTAAAAACTAAAAAAGGTTCACCAAAATTGAAATTTCGTGAATTTTTAACTTTCACCACTACCCCTAGTGTTTCTTTTACTTATTAGCATAGATATATATGAAATAAATAAATAAAGAACTAGCTCATTTTAGAATTTTTTTGCTTATGATCCATTGTATAGCATTAGTTTAATCATCTTAGCAAGTCTGATGTTTCAAACTTTAAAGCAATGAAACTCAACTTTGAAGATTGACTAAAAAATAAAAAATAATTGGCCATGTCATAATCCTGAAATCAACAGTGAAGATGAATCTACAAAGGGGGTATGGTTTTAGATAACGTCATTATGTTATGTAATGATTTCAGTGACTTCTAAATTTGTTACAATACATTGCATAAAAATTGTTACACTAGATTTTATTCATTTTATATTCGTTACATTCTTTGTGTCCGTTACCCTATATCGGTTATTGTTCCGTTAACATTATTTGAAATCATGTATGGACGTTATGACCCTGGCAAATTACAAAATTACAGCGCAGTCTAACAATGTACATGAACTTCAGAGAGAGAGAGAGAGAGAGAGAGAGAGAGAGAGAGAGAGAACCTCTTGGGCAATTTCTCCAGCTTTGACATAAGATTTCCGGACTCTGGCAATAAGGCCAGTGGCTACATAAGCATACACACCACCAGCAAGTGCAATTAAGGGCACAATGGACAGAGTGACAAGACTGATCTGCCACACACTCAGGAACCCAATTGTGAAGCCTGCTACAAATCTACTGATGTAGTGCATGAAGTTTCCCACCTGCATTACCCACTCTTTCAATTCAATTCCCTATTCTTCAACTTGTTAAAGAATCTTGAATCGACCTCGAGTTCGATTTAAAAAATTTGAGTAAAGTTTGAATAAATTAAATATCGACTCGATTCAGTTCGTTTTCACTCGTAGATAAACATTCAGTATTTAGGGTACTGTTCTAACAGGGGAGGGTATTGTTGAGACACTGGGAGACTTCTGAGTTTCAGGCAGCAATGTAGCAGAGTTGGGTTTCTCAAAATTCGGACAATTTCTCTAAACAGTGTACATGTATATATGGAAATAGCAAACTAATAATGATCCATTCAAGGCTTAGTTAAAAAACAACTCATTCACATCACAATAATCAACCTCGGTTGTTAAAAAAAAAAAAAAATTGTAAAATTGAGTTATTTTAAAATTAGCCTAAGATTCCTCGAACCTTAACCATACCACACTTATATAAACAATAAATAAACAAATAAAAATTAATTTATTCACCTCCCACTAATGCACGAATCACATATCAATAACATATGACTTGCAAATTCATTAACCAAAAAAAAAAAAAAAATTGTGTAAATTCCATTTTCAAAATCTTTATTTAAATAACACACATACTCTCTCTTTCTCTTTCTCACATTAGTTGTTTATTCAATGAATACCCATGTTCCTACATATGTGTCACAACAATTATATCCTGTGAGATGTATTTAAGAAAATACAAAAATATGTACTAAAAATAGAAACCCAAATAATGTTATGATGGTAAAGTTATAATTAAAATAAGAAATTATTATTTTTAATTGATAAGTCCACAAGTCTTTTATATTATTATTAATACTTAAATTTTATAAGCGATGATATAAAAGGAATTTTATACCAGAATGATGTGATCTGATAGTATGATACCTATAATTTATAAAAAAAATAATTTATTATAATATCTTTTTATTACAATAAATATTTTTGTTTTTATTTTTAAAAGAAAAATTTTAGTAAAAATGTTGTTTTCCTTTCACTGTCACCTCAGTGAGATTTTCATACCCAGTTGCATGTAGCAATCAAGTGAGGTGTGCGCGTGCATGTGCATTCAAAAAAGGCCAATTTAGCACCCAACTGAGCAACCCTACTTTATGATTCGTGGCTCTATATATAGCTAATTCAACCAGACTCATAAATGCTGAGATAAGGCGTTTACTGATCAGCCTCACATTATATCATTGTGTCATATTTTAAACATCAACGACAATCAAATATACCGACTGTGTACTAGTACATAACTGCACAGGCTTTGCTGTCAATCCAATCCAGCCCAACCCAACTCTTATCTATAAATCCCATGATAGAGCTATCATCCCTTGATTAAAAAATAAATAAAAAATAATAATGGATCAACGTTCATAATTTAAGCCTCTTCATGGATCTCCAATTTCTCCCTATTTCTTTATTATTTGTTTCATGTATTAGCTGTGAACGCTGCGTTGGTTGGAAGGGCCATACGAGAACCTAGAATGGCTGTGGTACCAAATTAATTATCGGTTTGGGTAGTATATTGAAATAAATTGACATGTGGTGTAATATAGTTGGTTGAATAAACAACTTCTAATACTTTGGTCCAATTAAATTTCATCACATATCACTTTACAATCAAATCTTTTATGGTTTTATTATATTTTTTGACCAACCAAACATTAAAATATTGAATAGATCGTGATTTCCACACTGAACTCACGAGTTCTATTTTACCTATATTAAAAAAATGTGAATAAATTTATTGGTCAATATTATAAATTGATGTGACAACCTAATTTATTTTTTAATTTTACTTTTTTTATTATCAAATCTAATTAAATTTATTTATATTTTTTACCAATACTTATTTTTCGACTGATTCAGTGTTGCAGAATATTTAGTTGCAATAATATAGAAATTAAGCTTAGCTTGGGAAGAAAAAAGCTAATTTTCTGTATTTTGAAAAGGAAAAAAATTAATTTTTTAGTTTTTTATTAACTTAATATTTTTATCTTTCATTATTTAAAAAAAAAATTGAAATTTAAAGAAATAACTTTGATTATTTAAAAAAAATAAAAAAATTGAGTAGCTAGAAGCCCCTTTTTAACTTATTATTGTCAAACTAAAGTTCAATTTTAAAAAGCAGACAATATTAAGGCTCTTTTTTGGTCAATTAAAAAAAAATTAAAAATTACAAAAAGTTTGTACTTTTTTCTAATCAAATTTTATCTTATATCACTTTCATACCAAATTTTTATATTTTTATTATACTTTTTGGTTAACTTTTTTTCCAATCAAACTAGGAATTTAATTCCGACAACTGCTCATATTGTCCTTTGAAACAAGGATTTCAAAATTGCCCCTTCATTTAAAAAAAAAAAGTGAAATTTGTATTAAGGACTAAATAGTCCAAGCAGGGGAAACAAAAATGTCTCTCGGTTTATGAAAGACGGAGCTGGTCCACATGCATCGTGTCACTGACAGTGAGCAAGGTTTAAGAAGAAACCAAGGAACCTAAGAAAAGCAATAAATTAAGGTAAATACCTTCTCAGAAATGGCATCTTGAACAACAATAACGTCGCTAGTAATTGCAGCAATTACTTCGCCGGTGGACGCTTGGGTGTCGAATAGACTGATGTCTTGATTCAATATCGACCTCAGATAAGCCATCCTCATCTTTGCTGCTTGCCTTTCTCCCGTATGCATCCAACATGCCACCTCTATACACATACGTTTACATATTGACTCCACTGGTTTTAATTAGCAAGAAATTTGGGGAAAATTTTTGAATTAGAAATGAAATGATTGATTTTCGAATTTACCAGTCCATGATGAGAATAATACGACCGCACTGAGGTATACGAAGTCCAGTGAGTACTGCAAAACAGATTGGGCAATTCCACCCTTGGTAAACAAATTTTTGTGGCAAATTCTCTTTCACCACCTTTGAAACAATACTCTTTCAGAATTGATTTGATTTTAAAATAAAAAATTAATTCAATTTGATATATAAAATTTTATATTTTAAACATGTTTAAATTTATTATTTAAAAAAATATCATACTTGACCATATTAATAGAAATAAAAAATACAATAAATACAATATGAATAAGAATATTTGTACTACTATATTAACTTCCTGTCACTCCATAATAATTTTAATGAAAAAGAATAACGTGCAATAAAGATAACTAATGCAGGAATACTCTTATCATTTCTCATATAATATATAAGGATAAATTTATCAAATAACTTACAAAAATAAATTCTCATCAAATTTTATTATTTTAAATTATAATTTGAATAATATATAAATTTTAAAATTTAAGTTATCAAATTAAATCAATTCAATTTATAAAATTTTATTTTAATTTTAAATATAATAATTGATAAAAATTCTCACTAAATAAAATCAAACCCCACAAAACCCACCATTTAAAAAAGAGAGTGTGATCAAGGAAGAGAATGCAGTTTTACTTGGACTAATTGAGACTTTTCTGGGAAGGATATATCTCCCATATATATATAGGAGTTATTTTTCAATATTCATTAATTTTATCAACTTTTTCCCTTAATTAAATTTGTTTTGAACTTAGTTCTTAGTTTTCCGAAGTCGACTCTCTAGTTTGTCGGTGGGTTCAAATTTTAGATTTTGTGTTTTTTAAACAAAAAAAAAAAAAAAAGCCTCACCAATTGACACAAATCCTAGAATTGTTATGTTAGAACTCTGCCTCCATACGACAAACGAAATATTAAAATATGCATTATACATACCTTGGCCACTCTGTGAGAAGCTGCAACAGGGTCGAGATAAGCCAATCCAATGATGTTTATCATCTTTCCGAAGAAAACGAAGAACACCGGCACCGAAGCGCCGTGAACACAGGCACCGATCGATCCAACAAACATTAGGAGGTAATCGAAAGGGTCGGCAAACGCGAAGAGTTTAAGGAATGTAACTCTTTTCGGCTTCTTGTCTTCTCCTAGTTCTTTAGTCATTTCATCGTTTCCCGCGTCCATACCGTTGCCGGAGAAGTGACCGCGGTTGCTCATTTTGGCCGGAAATTGAAAAAGCAAAAACAAAAAAATGTGAGAGAGTTGGTGTTGGTGGATAGTGAGTTGGGTTTGTAATTGTAGGTGCGTGTCTTAATTGGTTTTTGTTTTCAAGGGAGAGTTGGGGGGAATTGAGAGTTCGAGGGTTGGAAGTTATAGAGAATGGAGTGAAGTAAGTGGTTAGATGAGTCATTTAGTGCAAAAGCTAAATTACAAACTGTTCGGCAAAATTTCAACCTCCTTCTTCCACAAAGCCGCTTCTCTCCATGTTTCTTTAAATCTCTATTCGATGTAACCTGCATATAACAAAAACAGTGAAATATAGTGGTCGGAAGTGGTCTCCGACCGAGAACTCTCTGACGCTTAAGTTAGTCATAGGCTTGTGAATAACACTTTTACGTAAAGAGAGAGTCCAATCAAGAGAGAGAAGAGGCAGAGAAAAAGAAGAAGAAAAAAGCCTATACCTTAACTTCATTTTCGGTATTTATAGATAGAGTGTATGACATACTTTCTGTTGATGTGACTATTGCTTTATGTTGATATGACTTAAAGTGGATATTGGTGGCTAGCATTAAATGTCTGATGGTGTAAGATTTGGGAAACGTGTGTAAGTGACTTTGTTGTATATATTTTACAGATTTTGTCTCCTGAGGCACTCAAATATAATAACTAAAGTAATCATACAACGTAACTACTAAACTATTCAGTCCCAATACAACTAGAGTATACCCATTGGTCGGGAGGTATAAATTATGGTCGGGGAAATACAATTGTGGTCGGGGTGATATTTTTTGTACAAACACAAACAATGGTTTGAATAGATTGGATTACGATGGGATGTGTGGGGGGGGGGTGGGGGTTTCATTGGTTTTAATGATTTCACCCTGTGAGAGAGGCTAGCTGTTGAATTTATGAGGCAGGAGTGTACCAAAAAA
>QLOD02000016.1:6895424-6914566 GCA_003260245.2 Sideroxylon spinosum | reverse complement strand
CAATCCTCCCAATGGTGACCTCACTTGTCATGGCCATCAAAATGGGCACAAGGTTTAGGATCAACTTTGCTTTATAACGCTCCGTACTAAAAGCTAAATTAATTTTACATTTATTAAGGGCGTGTTCGGAAATATAATTATCGAGGAAAAAAAAAAAGTAGGATAACTAACTGAAATGTAAAACATAAATTATGTTTTTTTTTTAAAGGGTATGATTAGTAAAATGAGAAGAATAATAGATATTTTGTTAACAAATTTATTATAAATAAGTAATTTCATATTTTATATCAATGTTTTGGGTTGGATTGACTGCGAGAACTTCTTGTCTGATGATCGGGTTTCCCTATTATTAATTATTTTTTCTGTCATTTTTCGGTTATTTTAAATCACAACAGCTTGTCTCGTTCAAGAACTAAAAGATGAGACCCACAAAAAACTGTGTATTGAGACCAACAAAAGACTGCTTTTAGCTTTAAATGAGATGAGTGATTGAGATTTAAAATAGGCACAAAAAAAGCCCCGGAGCGTCCATACAACTTTAAAGCAAAATTTACCACGAGACATGTTGAATATTACATACATTGACATAATAGTCCCTTAGTGATAACTTGACCTCACTCTTATTTGCATCATCACACAAATAATTTGGCTAACCACTGCCATTTTATTATTATTATTACGACAACGTGGAGAGAACCTATAAGATAATCAGAAATAATCTAAACTTCTTACAAGCGGAGAAGTAATTGTAGGCACTAGCCTTTCAACTTCATTGAGTTACCAGAAATTGCTACAAAAAAAAAAAAAATAGATATCATATTGCAGATTAGATCTATGCATATGATTAATTAACTCTGGATTATCCTGAGAAATCCCTTATAACCCTTGTGGAAGAGAGATTCTTCATATCAACATACACGGGAGAAAAAAAAAAAAAAATGCTTGTCATCAATATGTAGACCTCTCTTATTCTTATCTTGTCCTAGATATTAATTTCATCTTCAGAATATATACATACATATATCACAAGGGTATCGTTATATTCCGGCCTTTACCATGTCTACGATAAAATGAAAATCTCCCACTGGAAAACGATCTCTTCATAGCAACCGGACTCATAACACAATGCAAGGCCCTGCTGGACTTGCTGCTTTCAGCTTCTCGCCCTTTTGATGATCCAACATGGCCTTGCAACTGGCACTCTTCTTCTATTTGATCAAAATTCTTCCTCTGATCATCATCATCTTCCTCTCTGATCTCAATTATGGTGTCTCCATCACTCTGTAAGGATTCTTCTCGAATACCAATCTCAATATCCCCAGAAACAACAATTTCATTCTCATTGTTAAGAGGAGGAGCTATCACTGGAGGAGGAGGTGGAGGAGGAGGCGGAGGCGGAGGAGGCAATGGAAGTGATGGCGGTGAAGAAGCAGCATTGACAGGAACTATATTAGCTCGACAAAGAGGGCAATTCGAGTGAGATTTGAGCCATTTGTCAATGCACAAAACGTGGAAGGCGTGGCTACATTTTGGCAAGAGGCGCAAACTCTCATCTTCCTGGAACTCGCTGAGACAAACCGAGCAATCGGTCCCTTCGATCAACCCATCTTCCTTCTTGTACTTACAGACTGTAATGGACTTGATCAGAGCCTCGTCTAAACCGGTATTAGTACTAGTAGATGTATTCCAAGGCTCTTGGGTTGTTGATGGATCGTCTTCATTCCCTTGGAGTTCTTCATTTGATTCTCGAGTTTCTCTCCCTCTTGCTGAGTCCATGTTCCCACAGTACTTAGAGATTATAGCGTAGTAGCTGACTAGAAGGAAAGCGCTTGCGAGAATACCTATGATTGCGATGACAAGGGGAGAAAAGTTTGGGCCGGAATTTTCATCTGGGAATATTTGTGTAGGGGGTGGAGGGGGGAAGATGATGTAGCACCACTGTGGGCAGTAATAGCTACAAAAACCTTGGGAACAGTCCTTAGAGTTCATATATGGTACCCAGGGTTTTGGGTTTCCTAGTGAACCCATCTCTTGGAGAACTTCAATTCCTCTTCACAACATAATCCAACTCTTCCTTATCCTTTCTATTTTTTATTTTCCCCCTGCAAAGCAAGAAAATATTCAATGAGCCAAACGAAAATTGGGTGTTCTGCGGTTGGAAAACATTCAGAAAAACTTGACTGAGGAACAATATTTAGTATGGTTGTGGCACCATTTAAGAAGAAGAAAGGGGAAAGAAAAGAGTTACCTGCTCCAGGAAGGAGGAGGAGAGATCTTACGCTAACAATGATTAGAAGTATATAAGCAGATAAATGATGGTAGAGAGAGAGAGAGAGAGAGAGAGAGGTTTGAAGGAAGGAAACTTGCAAAATGTGAAAGCAAGGAGAAAATACGGGTGAGAGACTATATTTCTTACAGAGAAGATGGAGAGTGAGAAAGTAAGCCAGAGAGGCTCAGGTAAAAAGCAAAGCAGAAACAGGAAGAAGATGATGATCAGTTAATGGGTGTTCTTCTTATTCTTCTTTATTTATTTATTTTTTTAACTTTTTCTTTTCGTGTTCTTTTCTTTTTCTTTTTCTTGCTTTTGTTGGAGATAATGGGTTGTTGACTCAGGTGGTGATGTTGGTTAGGAATTCATTAAAGCAATCGATGCATTTTATTCATGTTTTGTGCCAGGTTCTAGTGAAGTGAATATAGTACAGGAGACATCTCTTCTTTTTAAGAGCTAGGGTACTCATAATTACTTATTTAACCCTCTTAATCTAAATAATTAATTGTTTATACTCAAATTTTTGAGTACATCCACTAGTCCACTACCAGAATTTTTTACTCAAAAGAATTTCCTAGCGTTTCCTGAGTCAACCAATTTAAATACAAAAATTCACTAAAATATATTTGAATACAAAAATGCTATTTCCATGTCAGTATCACACATCTTATGACAAAAAACGGAGGAAAAAAAAATTTCTTCTTCTTTAAGTAAATGCTGTAAAGACTCGGCTTTGAAGTTAACTCTACCAATCCTAGAAGTACAAGTTTTCCAAGATATTGAAATATATATATATCTATATATTCCATTCCTTCAACTACACCAATTGATGGTGTAAATAAACAAAATTTTATTTTGCAAAGGGTTTTCGGCAATCACAATTTGATAAGCTTGAGAAACAAGCAATATTTTATTTATATAGGAATTCTCACGCAAATTCAACAGTATTTTTGAGCACAGGGTCTTATGCTGCACTTACTGCCCTCCATTAAACAATCCAAACATATCTATACGAATATATGTGTGTGTGTGTGTGTTTAAGATTGAAAAAAAACTATTATGGGGGAGGAAACAATTATACATATATATATATATATATATATGTGCATGTAAAAAAGGAGAGAAAAGGGAATATATGCCGGAAACACAATTTAACAATAATTCCAAAACCAGATGCTCCAAAACTTTTATATTCGACAGCGTCGAAAAAGTGCTGTGTCATTGGACTCGGTAAATTTGCAGTAATCCCACTTGTGAGGAGGGGAATATATGCTCACCCAATTCAAGATATTATTATCCAGATAATTAATAAATTTTCCTGACGGGGAAAATGCAGATAGGAAAGATGAAAGAATAATGTCATTTGAAATTGTAGTAGTATCGCATCATTCAGCGAGAGACCTTTCTCTTGTCAGTTTAAATGTAAGAACCAAGAAAGGTCAATAGATTATTCTTCACGAGTCCTTGAGTGCAAGTATTAATAAATCTCTCTCTGTCTCTCCCCCTCACAAATCCAAATGATCAGCCAACCACCACCTCGAGATTATGGCCACATGCTTTTCTTTCATTCCTACTTTATCTGGCGCCCTTACTCTTGTCATGCGTGTATGTATATATACACACATTGTATTTATTTATTTATTATATTAATTTATCATATAACTACAAAATCCAAAATACTTAATTTCACTATAAATTAATCGAATCTAATGTCAACCGGAACAAGGAACTTGTAAACACGGATTAAAAAAAAATAAAAAATTATAAGGAATATGTTAAAGTTACCAATTATTTCAAAAATTTAAGATTTTAGAAAATGAACCCAACAATGTGTATACATTAAGCTAATTCAACACCCCTTTACGCGTGATCCCCAATTTGCATTTGAAGTATAAACAACCAAACTAAATCGAACAAAATACACCAACACAAGCAAATAAAGTACACAACAGTAAAATGGGAAATAAAAAAACTCGAATCTCGAACCTCCTAGAACCAGAGCTCTAATCAGGGACGGAGACACCTGTAGTCCAAGGGTCTCCATCCAAGGGGGCACAAGCCCATCCTGAAAAAAAAATATTGCTCTTATATATATATATATATATATTTAATTTATGTTGGTAATGTTTTTGGCTCAATTATGCCCACCCAAAAAAAAAACACACACAAAAAAAAAAAAAAAAGGCCCCAATATCAATTGTGACCACCCAAAAAAAGAAAAAAAAATTAACCCAATACCAAATATGTTCATCCAAAGAAGAGAAAAAAATTTTAGTTCAATACATATACAATATACTACGCCTACCCAATACAACTAAAAAAATATTCAGCCCCACTTTGACCCTTCCCCCTGTCTCTTGTAATAAGTGCTCACTCATGTCAGAATTTCTAGCTCCGTTCCTGTCTCTGATAACCATGTTAAATTACTAATTGTCCTAAAAACTTAAGCTATTAGAAAATAAACCCAATAATGTACATCAAGCTATTATAACAGAAATACACAAAATCAATTTTAAAAAAAAAACAATAAGTCATCGACAATGAGAGTGGGAGGGAATCACCATTCTTTTCACTAGAGATTTACAGAAAGAAAAAGCCAAGAAATTCACTCACACCAAAATATATATAACTAATAACTCATTAAAACAGAAAAATGCATCACCCCCTTGGTTCTTTAAAATGCATCACCCCCTTGATTCTTTTTAACCATTATATATGTATTTACAGCAGGGCCCACTTATGTTATCTTAATATTAGCCACCCATCTCAATTATTGATGCTTATTACTTCCCACACTCTTTAGTCACCCACCAAACTCTCATTCTTTTGGTCCTTTGCGCAAGCACATGACGATGAATAGAAAAGCACAAACAACACGAACACTCGAGGACAACCACAAAAGCAACAAATATTTATTTATAAGCCCATAGAATTCGTACCCAATACCCTACTATAGAAGCATAGAGAACCAAATTGTGGGCAGGAAACAATTAAATTTGCCCAAATATAATTTTAGCAGTCAACTGGCTAATCTAAACAAAAGAGCATCTCAAATCATAGTGAAATCTTTTTTCCATTGTTGTTCCAAAAAATCTTGAAGAAGAAATAAATTTGAGAGAATATTTAATCTTTTCCATTTTCATTGTTTATTAGTTGTGATTTTGAAAGGATAATATCGAAGCAGCAATAAAGTTGCACAATTGCAACCTGGGTGCTATGATTCGAACTCAAAACAATCTTTCTCTGTATATCAATGGAAGGCTCCGTATGTTTGATCTTTCCCCAACCCCACAATGCAAGAGTCTAATGCACTGTGTTACTCTTTTTTTTATATTTATAAGTGTGATTGTGGTGTAACCTTTCGCCACACAGTTCATCAGTAAGAAGAAATGAATCAATATACTTGATAATCAAGATAGAAAATTTTGGTCACTGTCTTCACTCTGCTCCCTCCAGCCTCCAGGGAACGATACATGAAGTTCAGCTAAAATAAGTTCAATGAGACCAATTTGACCGTCCCTATTGTTATTTATTATCCCAATAGGTGCATACATGCTGGCAAGCTTAAAGGCTTTGATATAACTCCATTTGTCACGAGACTCACAACAGCAAAATATGAAATTTATGTCTACACCCAAGAATTCATAAAGGTAACAGGGCTTTTGTTGATGTAATCATAATGTACAACATATTATATACTTCTAAAAGTTCACAGTAAAACAAGCCAAATTATTTACTATCACTGTCAGGCACAGTAAAATACAGCTTATAAAATAAATGTTAATTTGCTGTACTTACAAAGAAAGCATTCTAGCATCATTGCAAAAATGTGGAGCCGAGAGTGCCATTCACCTCCTCTACGTGCAGCAGACATTAAAGATTCATTTGCAGCAGCAGCATTTTGCCTTCCAAAATACCAATTTATAGAACCAAACAATGTCCAACAATCATGACTGTGGAGGTTCCTCAGAAATGTCTTCCTCGTCCTTTCTGTCTTCAGATTCCTCAATATTCTTTTGACTGAATTTCAAACGAATAGGTCGGCCCAATAATTCCTGCATTAACAATGTTGAAAGGATCAGTGTCCCCATTGCTAATCTGATGCCATAGTACAATGCTATAACAGAAATCGACAGATTAATTACATGTGATGAAAAGTAACATCACCAGAAACAGGCGTGAAACCCATAGCAATTGTGTTACATATGAAACATTGTGCACGTGTATATGTAAATGTACTTTGTCTAACTTTTCAATATTTACCTGCTGTGATTTCTTTAAGATTTGGGACGGATCTAGAATTAGAAGAAAATAAGCCAATAGAAATAATAAATGTACAATTCTTCCCAACAATTTAAGTTTTTAGGTGAGAGAAATGGTGGCTAACACTCTAACATGGTAATAGAATATGCAAAGGTCTTAAGTTCAAACCTCACCTCAGCCAAAATGTTAATACAACACATATTTGGCTCCTTTAAAAATTAATCTAGCCACACGTGAGGGAAAATGTTAGGAGAAAATCAGTCCATATAATTACCACTCTCCCTAACACCATGACACGTTTAATTAATCGGATTACTCTTATTCGTGTCACAACCCATTTATGACACATAAACCAAAATTGCCACCCCTACATGAACCTCCCTGCACCAAATACCTGTCCATGTTGCCCTCTCCCACAATGACCCAATGACACAGCACAATGGAGCAAAAAAACAAAAGAAGAACAAAAATTTAACTACTAAAGAACTAATTTAAAATTCTAGATTCAATTTCATTCAAAGCTGATTATCTCTTACAATCTCTAATCCTTATATAAGCTAAGGCTGAAGATCAAATCAAATAACTTCCTAAAATAAAGTAATCAACTCACAATAAAATCTTAAAATAAAAGGAAAGTAAATAAATCAATTCCAAAAATCCTCAATGCCTAAATAATCTTATCCAATTCATTATGGAAATATCCAACATGATCCTCATCATTCTCCACCGCTTGGAAAAACTCGACTTCGTCGAGTTGAAAGCTTGTGCATTAGTATCCGGTCACATTTTCACTTGACAAGACATCTTCGGAGTTGAAAAAAAATGAGATCCTCAACATTGAACATACATGAGCACGACTAAAGAGGTGGAGGAACTGGAACTAGCATAAAAACATCACCATAACCTACAGACAATAGTTGAGGCCTAAAGATGTCTCGACAAGGTAACAAATTCTCCACATTGTAAATTACGACAAAACTCATCTCACGTGGCAATGTAAAAAATATTGCATTGGAACTAGGATCACAACGGATATAGAATGGTCCAAGATCTTTGGTATGCAAATTTTGGCAAGATAATATAGGATAATAAGTAGGCAATGCATAAGTCATCATTGAGTTACACCCATTAAAGTCTTTATTCCCACTAGTAATATTAGTAGAAAATTTATAATAATTATTACTCAACCCAGTTTTCAATTTAATATTAGCATTATCAAAAAGAAGTGGAATACGT
The DNA here is from genome assembly GCA_003260245.2 of Sideroxylon spinosum. Classification (NCBI taxonomy): domain Eukaryota; kingdom Viridiplantae; phylum Streptophyta; class Magnoliopsida; order Ericales; family Sapotaceae; genus Sideroxylon; species Sideroxylon spinosum. The sequence goes on along the minus strand of QLOD02000016.1, from coordinate 6,906,798 downwards.
GATTGAGAATAACTAATGAGTGATAAGGCAACCGAATTCGTCAAAATAGAATCCCTTAACAATGAATGAGTGAAAGGAAACTCAATGATATCAACAGAATAGTGGCATGCCACATTCAACTTGTAATAAAAATTGTTCAATGTATGTAAGAACATCTCTATTGTACAATAGAAGTGAGGAGGACTCATGCAAATGAATGATTTCATGGAAGAACAACTTGGACATGGACTCAAAAAACTCCTAACTAATGAGGTCATTAAATGAAGCTCTTGAGATGCCTAAATAATATCTCTTAAAGAAGTAACTATCACCAATGATAATGTCTATACAATCGCTATGGTCATTATTCATGATATTCTCAAACAAACCAATGAAATCAAGACAAGTAGAGCATGCAACTTGTACTTCAAAGTTCTTCCGATATGGTAAATATGATGGTGGAACCAAATCAACCATTTCAAAAGCATTTTAAACATTAGGAGACTCATCATGATTAAAGAGAGAATTAACTGCCAAAAGAAGAAAATCAATAATATACTCATATGTGTCAATAGAAACCATAGGGATGCTAGGTTACAGGAGATCGACAATGCAATTCAATGGTTTGTTCGGAGCACTTAGACTTTGGAAAACAAGACAGTGTAGAAGTATGAGTAGTAACCTTAGCAGGGTCCTAGATGGAGTGGATGTAGAATAGCTGATTATAGGAGTAGGATCTAAAGCCTCCAAATAGTTATTTGATGGCTGAACATATGGAGTTACAAGAAAAGAATGTGGGGTACAAGACACTTGGGAAGGTATATGTTGGTACCAAAAGAACTATTATGTGACATAAACTCATGATACTCAAGTTCATAATATTTTTCAATCTCTAAAGCTTTAAAGTAAGCTTCCTTTAAGGTTTTATAAGTGTATCGCTTAATCTTCTCACGGATGGAAGGTCTTAACCCATGGACAAATCTACTGATGACACAACGCTCATCTCAAAAATCAGACCACTTCCTAAGAGTTTTGAATTGATTCAAGTACTCATCAATAGAAGAATGATCCTATTTAAGGCGCATCAGGTGAGATAATGCTTCATTCCTGAAACTTTTAGGAACAAATTGATTGCACAAAATTTGTCTCATCAAAGCCCATAGAATAACAGGTTTATTGTTTATCATGTCACAGTATGACTCGACTGTTTGCCAAAACTCTCTAACATAACTGGTCAATTTTGTTTTCGCCAAACGAATACACTGGTTATCAGACAAGTTATGATAGTTAAAAATGTACTCAATATCATCCACCCAAACAAGGAACTTATGATGATCAAGAGAGCCACTAAAATAAGGAGGATCTTTGACATAAATTTGACGAATAGAAAAAAATCCAACTTTATTAGGAAAACATGATTGAGTTTCAAACTCCATGGTGAGAGGACACAAGTAATTTTTATTTTTATTTTTTTTCCAAATGCTGATATTAAAGAAAATTGAAAAAAAGAGTAATAAAAATATAAAATTCTAATATGCTTAGATAGGAATTATGACTACTAATTGAAACTCAACAAAAAATTTAGGCAAGCGACAGTTGGTTGATTCTTTTTTTGTTTTTTAAGATGGGTAACAATTAAACAATTTCAAAAGGAACAAAAAATTTCAAATTCATGCAATTCACATTGCCATAGGATACAAGAATTTATCATAATTAACAATTAAAGAAAAGTACCTTAATCAAAATCTTTGCTCCAACCTATGTGAAGTACCCACTTTTGAAAATAAAAAATTCAATTTTTTTTTTTAAATCAGAATACTGCTTAGCTGCCAAAGAACTACCAGCAATTCTCTAGAGGATCACCGGAACTTCACTAGAGATCGCTGGGGTCGTTGGCGAGCTCACCGGAGGAAAACAATGCCGATGGTGGAGGTCGCCAGAGTTGAGTACTACTAGAAATGCACCAAAGTGCACTGGACTAGACAGCTTTCGAAGGTAAACCTAACTCTAGCGACGCGTGCAGCTATGGTTAATTTTTTTTTTTCGTGTGGGTTCGCGAGACTTGCCGGAACAGTACGAAGGTGTTGCTACGCCTAAACGGTGGCTAGGTTTAGGTGCAGAACTAGCATGGACTAGTGATGAACAGTTGTAAAAGGTTGGCTTCGACGACGGCTGAAAATATTGATTAGGATTTTTTTTTGTCTATGTAGATGGAATAAGGCGGAAGAAATCGTTGTCTAGGGCTTCCATCGACGCTTGAAACAGTGAATCGATTTGCTCTGATACCAACTGACGAAGCACAACGGAGTAAGAAAACGAAAGAAGAACAAATATTTAACAATAAAATTTTGGATTCAATTTTATTCAAAGCTGATTATCTCTTATAATCTCCAACCCTTATATAGGCAAGGACTGAAGACCAAATCGAACAACTTTCTAAAATAAAGTAATCAAATCACAATAAAATCTCAAAATAAAAGGAAAGTAAATAAATCAATAACAAAAATCCTCAACGCCTAAATAATCTTATCCAATTCATTATGGAAATATCCAATATGATCCTCATCACCTGACCTCTTTAGCAAACAACAAAACACACATGTAGGCATATAGCCTCATGGCCCTTATGAAAGAACCGTACCATAATTTCCCTAAACTTCTTCAGTCATCAAATGCCACGCTACTGTCCACCATTCTATCCAAAAGGCATCTCTCAAGACACTAATAAATCTCCTAACCCACATGGATCATTTAGACAAAAATGCTGCCAAACTAAGCAAAAGAAGAAACTCATTAAATCTCCAAATTAAGAACTAAAAAAACAAGTACTGGCACATAGCAGCCTATAAACTGCTTGCAAACTTTTAAATTAAATCAAAGAACACTGCCAATTCATGCAGTCAAAGCAAACATACTCCACTATGTAAGTCTTTCAAATATGGAGGTAAATAAGTTCTGCATTAAGACAGTGGGGCTAGAAAAACAAGAAGATGAAAGAGTCAAGGGTGGAAGAGTTGAGAAAAGAAGGGTATAAAAGGTATGACATAACAACTGCATAAACATGCAGCAGCAACCAATCTGAGCTACCCAACATCAGAAGATGTTAAAGGAAGAAAAAATAAAGAGTAGAAAAATGAGAAGGAAAAAGGAGAGGGGCAATCTAGTCAGTGACATCTTTCTCGCGAGAAAATATCGAGAAACAATCCATGAATGGGGTTTGTGCATCATGAAGAACCTTATAACAACAAAACAGGTAATAATCTAAAACTAGAATATCCTTTTGACTTCCTAAACCTATTGTGTGCCTTTACTCAAAAGTGCCAAAACAAATTTTACCCTTCTTAAGCAGTATTGTGCCTAGAGCATGTGTTTGCATGTCCACATTTTTTATTATCTCATACCCATTTCTATGACATTTAATAACCTCAGTTGGGCACCAATGCAAACTTCATCATAAAAGATAACCCTTGATTAGAGCTTCCATCACTCCAAATATCTTTCTGAAAATTACATTGAAAAGGTAGATTTTGAAATTTCAACCCTTTCTTCACTACGACTTCAAATCTGACACCTTTCAAGAAGTCTTATAACCAATTTGAATTGTTCTCCAAGGCCAACACCTTTACAACTCTCCTTAAACCATAAGCAATCTTCATAATGTACTTCCAACTTACTTTCCCAAGGCACAAAAACTGAGTAGAATGGTACAAAGACCACCAAAATCTTTCAGCATGTGGATTCCCAGTACACAAGATAGTAAACCCTCTTCAATTCCAATTTAAAGGAAGTCTCTGAAAGTTCATAGTAACCTAGTGTCAAGCAATCAAACACAAACAACCGCATGCAAAATAAATAAAGGAGATAAAGATTTTTAACGTGGAAACCCTAATCAACCAAGGGAGACAAACCATGAGCCAAAAACAGAGGAATAGCCAAAACTATTTCACTATGTATGAGTTACAAGTTTCAAGAACACAAAGTTACCCCAATCAAATCCACGGTCCCTTGTGTAGAACACTTACTCGATCCCCTTGATTAACCCTCCTAGCAAAAGAACAATCTTCAGCCCATTGATGATGAACACGCGAATGCATATGAAGCTCTTTGTTGACCAAGTATAAGAGAGGACACTTATAACACCTTGGTGTATGAAAATATAATTCTTTCTATCTAGAAACCTTAGAAGAAAGCTTCCTTATATAATAAACAACAATTCTAAGGTAAATAGAATTCAGATCTTGAAAAAATTTCAGACACTTGCTGGCACTGGGACAAGCTACACAGCGAGCTCCCTGTGAGTAAGAAACCTCCATAACAAGCTCCCTATTTTTGCTAGTGAGGCTTCCAGCGAGCGTTGGATCCCGTAGACATGTTCCGAGAATTCTAGTGGCATCTAGTAAGGGTGCCAGTGAGCTACCTTGATGTAGAACTTAGCCTCAGTTTTCCCCAGCGACTTTTAGCGAGTAAGCCAGCGAGCTTGCCAGCGAAGTGCATTTTGCTGTTGCTATTGCTTTGTTGTGTAGCAAATTACTAATCACTGAGCTTGCCTATCCTTAAGTATAAAAACTTGACATAATCATTGTTTTGTTCACGATTTGCCAATCTCTAAATAAAAACCTAACAGTCTACACAGCAGCTCCAACCGTTTAAGAAATTGTGAAAAGTGAAATAAATTATGTTACATCAACTCTTCCAACTTTATCAATACACCTCACACATGGATCGGCCGTATCAGATGTCAGTTAGATATGTCTAGCTGGGGACACACCCAGAAAATATTTATAAGCAATCAAATTCACTAATAACAAGACTGGTACTATATACATAAATGCTATATTTTTATATCATAAATATCATATTATTCCAAAATAATACACAAACATTAAAGAAATACGAAATTTAGCTGTCTCCTATTGTTTGTCATCTAGATAAATCTGACACTTTGTGATCCCCCCCCCCAAAAAAAAAAAAAACCAAAAAAAAAGAGAAAGGAAAAGAAAAAGAAGAGAAGAGTAATTTTTTGCCCAACTCAGCATCTTTGCCTCATTTCTATCTTGTGGCTGCTACATGCCACACCATCTCATCCTTGAAAAATGAAGGCAAATGTAATGAAGGAAGAAATATTTAAGGAAAAAAAAAAAAAAATCAACACAAAAGTAAAATACAGAAACAAAAATAAAAGCTTTTAGACAAGAATATAGCAAAAATATTTGCGTCAAAGTGATTACACGAGCTCAAACGGCAAAATCACTAAGGACACAACAAGGTTAGTTCCTAAAGATATACCCTGAAATGTTATTATTAAACTCAGAATATCATAGTTCAACTAATTTTATTTTTGTATCATCCTATGTTAAATGAACTCTTTTAAATGTATAGCATACATGTGTTGGATACTACACTTGGGCAAGGATATTTGGGTAAAGGTATGGCATACATGTCCCAACATAATTGAATATCTATATAAACATATTTAACATTTCAATTTTAACATATAATTCTGTATGAAACTTCTATTTTATGCATGAATTCCTTCAATGGAACTTTGCCAATACCATATTATCTAGGCACGTAAAGACACCAAGTTGACCCTAACCCAACGTGCCCCTAGCTTATCCTCACATCTTAGGGTTAGGGTTTGGGGAACCCAGCCTAACCTAACCTGCAATCTAACCCTAGGCCGACCTAACTTAGACGCTACGAATTTAATTTTGTTTCCATTATTTTTTTTTTTTCAATTGCTTATTTACATGACAAAAAAATGGACAATAGGTATGAATATTTTTATGATCATGAGGGTGGAGACTCAAGTAATTCCCACATTTGTGATTAAACAAATTTCCAATACCTTCGAATTTATAATAATTATTAAGACAATTTATTTAGTTTTTAGACCAATTGGTTAATTATTTTATTTTAAGTTCAAGTTATAACTAATTTATTTAAAAATTATATATATAAAGGATACATAACGTCAATGGGTCATTGGATATGCCTAACCCCTAACCCGACCCAACCCATTTTACATGCCTAATATTATCCTATAAGAAAATAATTATATTAAATATATAAAAAATTTCGTGTCTCCATATTCTTGAGTAAGAGAATTAATGAATTTGACTTTTAGACCCATGTACCTGACACTTATACCTAAGCCCATAAAACATAAATATCACCTTAAGTCCATAAAACATAAATATCATCCATCACAAAGTAGAATAGGAAAGAGACCATAAAAGAAGTGAGGTATCACGAGATTGATTTTGCATGTTTACCTTCCCATCTAAAGCAGTAATTGCAGCCTCTGCTTCCTCCTTGGTCGCAAATGAGACAAACCCGTAACCAGCAGATCTTCCTGAAGGGCTATCGAAGACAACTCTAGTTGAAACTGGATTAAAATCAGCAGCAAATATCTCTCTGAGATGAGTAGACCTCACTTTCCATGCAAGATTAGACACATACAGCTTATGGCGTGTCTCTCCTGCCTGGGGACCTGCAGGAGGAGTACGTGATGGTTTCCTGAATCTCTTTGCAAACTCAACCCTAATAATCCTACCCAATACTTCCTGCATCATTAAAACCTTTAATGTGATACTGTTCCAGAATATTGAAAAGGTGGGAAAATAACACTTAATGAACTATAATCCCAGTCACCGTTCCTACCAACACATTTATATAAATGAGTAAATATGAGGATGGTTGAAATGAAAATCAACCAGTTAAGAATGTTACTTAACAAGACAAGTACAATTCCTTGGGAGATACTACATTTAAAAAAATAAAAATAAAAATAGTACAATAAATGTATCCCAAAATTCATACATTACACTATCACTGAGTTGAAAGCATAAACCTGGGGAGGGGAAGGGGGAAGCTGTTGGGGATTTAAATAAAAAATAGTACAAACAGCAATAATTTTTTTTTTCAATTAAAGTCATTAAAGGTCCTGAAATAACTTCTTGTGTTCTTGAATAAAATGACAAAAAGGTCCCTTTTGGGTATATTTGAATTCTAAAAAACAGAAAAAAATTGCATCAATTTAACAGAAAAACTCACTCCAACTAAAGGCAATAGACAATATGATGACAACGAGATCACCAACCAAAGGCAGGATTTTTTTTTTCCCCGAATTATTAAAAATTAAAATATGAACGTTGTACAAATTCAGGGCAAAGCTATGGTGTATCCCGACTTCAACAACTAGGTAAAGTCAGGAGAAACTGACGCGAGAGAGAGAGAGCCTACCCACTAAGAAATGTTGCACATGAAAGATAAAATTTGCTTTTCTTGCGGCTACAAATTTAGGATATAACACAAAACCCATTTGAACGTAATAAATAAAATATGGACCCTTGGGAATTTTTAAGTAAATTCAAAAGGAAATCAAACTTACATGAGAGTCGAGCTTATCAATGACGGCCTGAGCTTCTTCCCCAGAAGCCATTGTGACAAATGCAAAGCCTCTGTTCTTCCCATCCTTGCTCTTTATAATCTAACATTTAAACTTTCCTCCAATCAAAAACCCAATATTCAAAATCAACACATACCATACACACACACACACATATATATATATATTGAGAGAGGGAGGGAGGGAGGGAGAATAGAACCTCAACATCTGCAACAGTTCCACATTCACCAAACAGTTTCTTGATATCATCGACCGTGAAAGACCAGGGCAAATTGAGCACGAACAGCTTTCTCCTCTGATTTGTTTGCTGGATATTTTGCTCTGGCTTCTCTTCTACGGCCATTTCCTCCACTGCCGAGTGCACTTCAAAGCTTGGTAATTTTCTGGGTGGGTGGAGAGAGAGAAAAGAAAGGTGACAAGTAGGAGATTTGAGGAAAAGAGTAGGCTTCGGAGAGTAAAATTGGAGGCTCGTGGAGGCCGAAGATTTAGGGCATAATGGAGATTTTGCAAGCGATGGAAGATAAGAAGAGAAGATAGAATGTGCTGCTAATTCCAGTGCCGCCATTGCTGTGACCCTCAATCAAGATTTCAAGAAGACGAAAGCAAAAGATTTCAAAGATTGGTGTTTATACAATTATAAGATACTCCGCGGCGTTTATTGTCATTTCAGCCATATCTTATCGGAGTTTATGGATAATGCAGAGGCGTTTGAAAAGATTTTTTCATGCGGCTTTCCGTTAGGGGTCACGTTGAATTAAGATCGTACTAATGTTGACCCTGCTATCCATAAAATTGTAAAAGTAAAAAATAAATTTTAAATATATTATAAAATATTTAAATACAATTACAATAATTTTACAGTATAATTATTGACCTATTTTCTTACAATTATATATATTTTTTGAGTTGATTTGGACCTTTATATGGATAATGAAAATTTATATTTTATCGCTTTTCGATTTTACTCAATTCAATCTTAAGAATTCTATATATTAAATTTCAAACATATCTAACTAGTTTAATTTTTTCTTTATTTCAAAACATATGTAAAGGCTCATTTTTGTGCAAGAAAATTTATTGAAAAACTCTGAAAACTTCTGAAATTCTCTATTACATTTTTATATTTTCTTTCCTTCCCAAATTTTAAAAAAAAAAGTAAAACATCTTTTAAAAAAAATAACATAACTAAAATTTCGTTAATCGAATAGGTAAAAAAAATTTTGGAGATGTTAACACAACTCCTAAACTATCAAATGATACCCACTTTGCCTATTTTTTATATATTTTTTGTATACCATCCCGATATATATTGGCCAACCGTTCCGACGGTTTCACCGCTGCCTAATCTAATTCTAACGAGATTATGGAACTATTTCGACGGTTTCATGACTACCACAATCCATCCAAACGCGAGGCTACAGACCGTCCTGCTAGTGAACCAGAAATTGGAGATCTGAGGAAGACGAAGTTCAGGAAAAGCCCTCGAGCATCTAACATTGAACCAAAAATAAGCTCGATTTTCCACACATAATCACCAAAAATAGTTGTAAAAAGTCCTAAACCCCATCCTCAATTATTCAGGATGAGTTTTGAAATCAGAGAAAAATCTCAAAGCCCATGGATCTACCATAGATAATTCGAGTTTCAAACAAAGAAAAACCTAAATAGAAATGTAAGTAAAAGGACATGAGAAGAAATATCTTCTGATTCGAGCACGAAATAATGAATGGCGAAGTGTGTGTCTCCAACATTGGGTCTTCGTCGAAAAAAAAATCTACTCGCAAGTGGTGCAGAGAGTCTTCTTGAGGCTCTCTTTGTGGAGCTTCTCAGCCAATAGGAAGAATTCTTCTTCATCTATTCTTGTTTACCCTTTGATGGACGGGAGGATGTATAACTTGAGAATCTTGCAAGATAAGAGAATAGTTGCTCCACAGATATAGGTGTGAAAACGATTGCGTTTCGGTCTTTTTCCATCTTTGCAAAGCTGCCATGTCTAAGCAGAATCTTCCTACCGGCCGTCCCGATGGAGACCAAACCGTCGGGACGAATTTGGCACTGTTCTTCTCTAAAATTTATGGTTTGGATTATGCGCACCAAACACCAAAAAGTTACTCAAACCACATTTTTCGCTATTTGTCATTGCGCCAAACGGGCCCTAAATTATAATACATGCTCTTATTTTCTAATTCTTAACTTATTTTACAAAATTAACATAGAAATATTTATTAATTTTAACTACATTAAATAATTTTTTATTAGTTTTATAAAAATAATTTAAACTAAAAATATTATTTTCAATAATCACACATTGCACTTTTTAAAAATAACTCAAACACTTAGTATTTTTAATAGACTTTTCAACTAATGTCAAAACTTTGAAAAAGGGTAAAAAACACTAAAACGAATTACGAACCCATAATTTATTTCACTTTTTGTCACTCCAAACCCACAATATGGTCAATATAACTAGTTTAATTTTGGAATTAGAGTTTAAAAAAAATATTTATAGGGACTCGCATTTTACCTAAGTTATTTTATTATTAATTTTATAATTTTGCTTGAGAGTGGTTCCATAATCAAATTCAGACAATCTTTAGTGGGAGGGTTAAGGTAGAATGGACCATGGTCGCAAAATCCAATGAATTGAGATTTTGGTCTCCGCATGTGCACGAAAAGAGGAGGTTTTTGTAAGGGCTTGAATATTTTATTTTATTTATTACATCATATTATTCATTTTGGAAATACATTTAATTGTTTTTATTCAGTGTTGAGTCATCCTTAAAAATGTGTTGAGTTCCGGATCGAATCTCAGCAAAATCAAGATTTTTCAATTTGTCGTAGGCACCTGCTAGTTCTGGTGCCGAAGATTAGGTTACTACAAACGGTATAACTCCCGTGCGTGCGAAACTACTTTACTCGGGTGCCCAACAGTGCTTGAGGGGGTGTTTGGAGTAAAGGAAAAAAAGGAAGGAAAAAAAAACCAACAAACGTGATTTGGTAATTTTTTTTTACGATTGGTGTTTTGAGGTGAAACCATATTTTTTGAGATAAATGATTTCGATAGAAACTTTTTGCTTAAAATCATTGGAACAGATGTTTTCTGTTCATTCTAGCATATATATATCATAACCTTCATCATAACCTTCTGAAAATTGTTGGAGTTTTTTTTTTAATTTTGTAGAAAAATTATTAGGGTTTACCAAAAATGTATTAGGTTTATAAAAATTTGTTAGAATATGTAGATATATATAAATTTATAGAAATTTCACAATGTGATAAAAATGTGTTAAAAAATTTTAGAGATTTTCAAAGTTGTTCAAAGATTTTTTGATTTTTTTAGCGAACTAAACAGACCCGAATGTGTCTGAATACTTCTTTTTTATTAATAATTAGGGGTGGAAACTATTCGAATTGAGTTAAGTTTTAACTTGTTTGTGCTTGGTTTGAGGTTTTTTAAATAGAACTTAGTTTAGTTTTTATATAAGCTCAAACTCAATTTGGTAAAGAAAAATATAGGCTCGAACTTGCCTCTTGAACAGTTTAATTAAACTAAAACGATATCGTTTAGTTGAAAATATAATAAATAAAATATTATAAAAATAAAATAAAAATTTTATTAAATAAATATTAAAATATTATATATATATATATATATATTTTATCAAATCTATTCTTTAAGTTTTCAAGCCGAATTTTGTAAGTCCCGCGGTCGTATGATTGAATGAATGCTTCTTTTTTACTAAGGATGTTACACCTGTTGAGTTAAAGTTGGCATAATTGAGTGGATGCTTCTTTTTGGTTAACGATGCACCTGTTGAGTTGAGATTGGCGTAATTGAATGATTGAATCGTTGAATAAGCATATGTTGAGAATATCTATTATGAATAAGAGATTGATTGAATGTAAAGATTATCGCTTGTTGATATATATATGGATTGAGACGATGTTATATTAAGTATATCTCATATATATATATATATATAT